>OX393583.1:6221221-6670199 GCA_947652605.1 Elmis aenea | reverse complement strand
CTAATTTTTTTTTTTTGGTTTGTTTGGCATTGGACTGTAGTCCATCAGCCACAGATATTTTATATTATTGATATTTTAAATATTTAAATTAGCAATTCGAGCAAAATTAACGAGAACGTCACAAATGTCCCTCGATATTACAGATAGGAGCGATACTATGTTAACAGGGAGGTGCACCCCCAACGATATCAGATCTTTATAGAGCTTTTCTGTAAAATTTTTATTATGACTACACGAAAAGAATAAATTATTTAAGTCTCCGTAAGACCCATCACATGGGCATGCTGGGCTATCCTTTATGCCAATTTTATACAGATGGGAGGGAAAGTTGCCATGATTTAATTTTAGACGGGTGATGGTCGTTGAATATGATTTGCTGACATTAAGAGTTGTTATGTGTGGAACCTATTTGCGGTAAAGTGGGATGTATTAAAGTATATTGTGTAGGTGAAGTCTGTGTAAACCGATCCCAACTTTGTCTCCACAGAGTCCTGGCGTGAAATTTGAATTGATTATTGACATCGTCAAGTAAGGCAATATTCTTGTTGACTGGCAGAAAGGTAGCTTCTCTAGCCAGGTTGTCTACAATCTCATTACCAACGATTCCTGCATGGCCCTTTGTCCACACGAAGTCCACTAAGCATTGTACTTTCGTTAGATCCAGAAGATGTTTTTTAATATTAGATATTACATGTGGAAGTTTTTTTTGTTAAGGACGTACTTTGAATCGAGTTTAATACAGATCTCGAATCGGAAAGTATAACGATGTTTCTAAGCATTATAGTTAGTTTTACTGTATTTCAAAACTCGCTCGATCGCATATACCTCAGTAGTGTAAATTGAGCAGATCTTAGGAATGCTGTATGTTTTCGAAATATTGTCATTTTTAATAAAAAATGCACTACCAACACCGTCATTCGTTTTGGAGCCATCAGTATATACAACAACTGGGTTGTTGTAACAGTTTATAAAAGGTTTTATAATGTTGTTGTTTAACACTTGAATATCAGAATAGACAGGATAAATGACACGAGGCTTATAAAACAACATGTTGTAGTCGAAATCAAAAATTGACCCCTTATGGTTATTTTCTATTAATTCTGCGTATGGGTTGGTATCGTAAAAAGCCTCGACTAGTGGGGGGCTGTTTTTGTTTTTCCAGTATCTGTTTGTAAGATTTTCAATGCTTAAATAATAAAGTTTATTGGAAATGTTATTTGGTTGAGAGCTGCGAATTTTGACGAGCATTTTAAAAGCCAGACACTTTCGTCTAGATTCTTATTTTTAAAAATAAACTTAACAACCCATACATCGACGAAACAAAAAAAAAAACAACTTTTTAATGAACCCATAGCCAACTGTAGTTGTCATTAAAAGATCTAGTGTGCCATGACTTTTAAGATGATTTTATCTAATTCTTCGTAAATATATCTACAGGAATCATTTAACCCTTTGATTTTAACGTTAGGTGGCTATGGATTTATTTACCGTTGAAAAAATCGTGTGCTTTTAGTTTTTTCAAAATATTTAAAAAAGTTGAGGTTGTAGGTAGGGCTGTGGAGTCGGAGTCGGAGTTTAGGAGGAATTTCTGGTCAGTGGAGGCGGAGTTGGAATCGGAAAAAATGTACTGACTCCGACTCCGAGTACAACAAAAAATTGCGAGCCGGTTCTTTGTCGCAAAATTTAAACTCAAATTTTAAATAATTTTTATATATACAGGGTGATTGAAATTCGAGTTTAAGCATGGGGATCTCGCTTATTATAATAACTAAAGTACCAATAGGTTTAAATTTGGCAAAGTTGCTAAATTTGGTGCTTAATAATAATCCGAAGAGAAATTAGAAATATCTCAAATTGTATCCGAGAAAATTAGAAAAAAACGGAAAATACGATTTTTGAAAATCGTCCATAACTCTTTTGGAATATGTAATATTTCAAATGTGTAAAAACATTGCCCAAACAACTTTTAACCCTGCTGTTCTGTTCGTATTTGCTGCGCGCTTGTACCGTTCGGGTACATATGACCCGATACCTAATAATATAACAAAAATAGCTTGGTAACAGATTTATTACTAAATAAATAAACATAAACACATTGTAAATGAATGAAATCAATTTAAACATATTTTAAATGCAATAAATAAACTTAAGCTCATTATAAATATAAAAAAATAACAGTTCAGTGTCTGAGATATATGCTATAAAATGTTACATTTTCAATATTTTTTTTGCAATTGGGGCAAATATAAGTGACATGTACCTTGCAAAAGTTTTATTATAGTAACAACACAACATATTTGTCTTATGATCATTTTTCGATGAACAGAATTTACACCGTGCGCGTTTTACATCACTAACCGTTGCTCCAGAAGATCCCGAGGCCGAGTTTTGATTTGTACTTTTCTGCATGTTTTCGACTAATTTACGTGATTCTACAGTTCTTGGCATCTGTGTCCTATTAACTAAGTTATATTTGATAAGTGACATTCCCAATTCCTCCAGAAATAACCTTCGTTTCGTCAATTTTTTTTCGTGCCATCCTGGATTTATGGCAGTCCATAAAACAAATGCATTGTAAGCTGAGATATCAAGTATATTATAAAAAATTATTAACGGCCAGCGCAGCGGTTGGTTTTACGAGTGCACGTGTAAGTATTTACAAGCTGATCAAGGGTGTCTACAGCACCTTTAGTTGTACTCTAATATCATTTCAGGTTTTTAATCATGTCTAGTACTAACTGCTCTATTATTATGCAATGTACTCATTAGCATCACGTTTTTATTTTTTTTAGGAATGTAGTTTACTATTGTCGTGTCCTTTGTAAAATAAAATGATGAACTATGCACCTCTTTATTACACCAATTTTGAGGAAGTTCTGGCTCATTTTTTCTAATTGTCCCAAGCATTGTAATTTTTCTCTTGAGAAGAAATTATTGGCCTAAATTATAAGATGTAAAACAATAATTATAGCAAGTTACATTATGTCCTCTCAATTATGTTGTTAGATCACTTACTACTCGCATACCTTGGTTTCTTTCTGGTAGCGCTCCTAATTCTTTACCGGTATATATTTGAGACTTTAGGACGTTTGACGTTTTAGGCTAGTAGCGCACGGACGATATTTTATCACGCAATTAAAAATTGCATAATTCAAAATCGCCTTAAAATAATTCCGCTCGCGCACGGGCGATAGAAAATCGTCGTTCAGTTCATTTGTTAAGATGAACTTCATCGAATTAGCTTGTGTCACAGCGCTAATTTTAAAACAACGTAAAAAACGAAGCTACAAACAATTGTGGGTTTTTATTGGTTTTCTTCACACTAATCAAAACAATGTACGATTCGGGAATGCGATAGTTTTGTGAACTTTGCTCCTAACAAGCGATTATTTATCGTTTGTGCGCGCACAAGCATTAAAACATGTGTATTCTATTTTCCAAGGCGATAATTGCATCGCAATTTTAAAATCGTGGTGCATTTAAAATCGCCCGTGCGCTCACACTCATTTACTTTAATGCGTTTCATTTCGGGCGATTAAAAATTGCAACGATAATGTCGTCCGTGCGCTACTAGCCTTACTGTCACACAAGGTGTTAGGACGCTGAGTCGCTGAGTTCCATCCATTACGTTCCGTTATAGCTACATGTGAATCCATACCTATTGTACATATTCGTCCGACCACTTTCTTTTTTTGCTCCACATAGTAAGTTAGTATGAAAGGACGTACCATCACGACAGTCACCAAATTTCCTGCAGCACAGATAGGCCAAGCGTGATCACCTGCAGCCAATGATGGCCAAACGGGGCATGTCATCACGAATCATATGAGTCTATGAGTCGGGTGTGTGTGTCTAGTTATTATATATATAATAAGCGAGATCAGGGGCGGATTGGCCCGCCGGGCAACCGGGCAAATGCCCGGTGGGCCGATGTCGGTGGCGTTAACACCAAATCATTTCTAAATCTACGAGGGGAGTCCGATATTAAAGGTACAGGTGGCTGTGAAACAAACACCGCAAGCGAAACATTGCCGTCATATGCATGTCTAGACAGGTTGAAGTGTGGTAGTGGAGTCTGGAGCGTTGTTGTGTGTAAGACTCAATTTAGTAGCTTACGGGAAGCAAACAAACATGGCGGGTGTAATCCCAAAGTATTCCAAGTGTGAAGTGCGTGCGGTTATCCGATTTTTGCAGGCCGAAGGAGTTAACCAGAGCGAAATTCATCGCAGATTAGAGGACGTTTATGGCCCGAAGGTCTTAAGCCGAAAAAGTAAGCCTTATTTGGTGCAAAAACTTTAAAGATAGACGAACGGATCTCATTGATGATCCAGATCATCGATGAGATCCGTTACTCTCTTTAAATTTTTTGCACCAAACGCTGACTTTTTCGGTTTAAGACCTTCGGGCCATAAACGTCCTCTAATCTGCGATGAATTTCGCTCTGGTTAACTCCTTCGGCCTGCAAAAATCGGATAACCGCACAAACTTCACACTTGGAATAATCTGTGATTACACACGCCACGCCATGTTTGTTTGCTTCCTGTAAGCTACTAAATCGAGTCTTAACACACAACAACGCTCCACACTCTGCTACCACACCTCAACCTGTCTAGACATGCATATGACGGCAATGTTTCGCTTGCGGTGTTTGTTTCACAGCCACCTGTACCTTTAATATCGGACTCCCCTCGTAAATTAATTTTTCTACTACTATATAATCAGCTTTATTTTACCAACTTAATAAAAAAATGGCGGGTGTTAGTGTTACTTTTAGTGACTGTTTACGTCAGCGCATAATTAAAAAACCCTAAGGTGTACGGTCGATGTCTGCTGAGACTGTTGACAGCATTTGGGGAGGCTACAGGCTACCAATACAAGTTTCTTTATTTTTTGTTCAGTTTGAAAATTGAATTAATTAACCAAGTAAATTTCGTTGTTAAATTATAAGTGATATAAGCTGAAGTTAAACTGGACACGTATCACTAAATTTTTTAAAGATTATTGTGTTGAATACATTTTGGACATTATAAGCATGCAGCATAAACTGCATTATTATTATATTATCCATTTGTATTATTAATATGTACTTAATTAATTAAATGACTGTGAATATACATATATTTACTTGGGTATTTTTCATCTTCTATTTATTTATAATTAATTATTAAATACATTTGTTTGGATACAAATTTCAATACGTACAGGGTGGCCTATTTTCGATGCCCATACAGAGTATCTCGGTTATTATCCAAGATAGAAAAAAACTAAGTACGTCGTCTCGATTTCTTTTTCGAGAGAAATTCATTACCGTAAACAGGTTTTTGATATCTTTTTTAATTTTCGAAATATAGCCAAAAAAAAACGATTTTTGGCAATTTTCAAAAAGGTTAAATATCCCGCTTAAACGAAAAGATAGAGAAAAACTTTAAAGACATTTTTGGCATGGTTTTTTGTTCTTAATAAGATGGCGATATTCAATTTGTTTTTAATTCCGATATATTTCACCCAACTTTCTTATTTTAAATAGCAACCATAAGCAAATTATATATTTTTGAAAAGCGCAAATAATAAACTTTCGATTGATGTCAAAGCCAACTATGGTTGCCATTTAATATTAGAAAGTTAGGCGTAATATATCAATATTTGTATGAACAAAAAAAAAATGAACATTGCTATCTTATTAAGGACAAAAAACCATGTCCTTAAAGTTTTTCTCTATCTTGTCGTTTAAGCGAGATATTTAACATTTTTGAAAATACCAAAAATGGTGTTAGCTATATTTCGAGTATAAAAAGAGATATCATAAATGTTAAATATCTCGCTTAAACAAAAAGATAGAGAAAAACTTAAGATATTTTTTGCATAGTTTATTATCGTTAATAAAATAGCAATGTTCGATTTTTTTTACCCATATACAAATATTGATATATTACACCTAACTTACTTATTTTAAATGGTTAAAAAAGATATCAAAAATCTGTTTACGGCAATAAATTTCTCTGGAAAAAAGAAATCGAGACTACGTACTTAGTTTTTTTCTATGTTGGATAATAACCGAAATACCCTGTATAGGCATCGAAAATAAGCCACCCTGTACAGTCTACAGGTAATACCTCTAAATTACACTATGGGTGGTTTTGTCACCATTATTTTAAGTTGAAAAGCGTAAGTTAGGGTACATTTTTTATACGTGATTTTCTTATGCAAATCCAATAAATTACTGGCAACCTTTAAGCAAATTTAATCTCGAAAACGCGGGGAGGGGCAAAAACAATCAATGCCATAAAAACGATATCGCGAAAGTTTATTTTACCTATGTGGGGCGATTTTGGAGAAATTGCCCGGTCAGTTTTATGCACTCAGTCCGCCCCTGAGCGAGATCACCATGCTTAAACTTGAATTTCAATCACCCTGTATATATTTTTTCTTATATTACACACCATCAAATGTCTTGGTATTTAATTTTTGCCGGAGTCGGAGTCGAACTACTAAAATTATCAGGAGTCGACTTTTTTCCCGACTCCGCAGCCCTGTAAATCAAATGTCAAAATTGCATTAAATTCGTTATGTAATTCTGCCCAACTTTGCTAATTTAACCGTCTATGTTACTCTTAAGCCGCGTACTGACCAAAATGGGTTCGCGAACACGGTTCGCGAACACGGTTCGCGAACTCGGTTCGCGAACAGTTCGCGAACCCGGTGTGTACGCGGCTTTATAATAACAAAGTTACCCATACAACATTGTACTTTAAGCATATTTATAATAATATAAAATCCTAGAAAATATCAACTGGGCTTTTTAATCTTAATAATTTTAGTCTGATCCTCGTATACTTTGGGACATGTTGCACATTTGCGTATTGGAATTTGTCTTCATGTTAATGAAAAAAGGAAAAAATCGCTAGTCACTGATTTAAAAATATTACCTAGTATTTTAAGCATGCTACATTAAATTCGCATAATGCAGTCGTTTATTGTAACTATACAGTATACATACGAACAATTTTAATAATTTAACGTTGAAGTCTACAAACAATGGTAAAATCTAACAAAGTTTTACCTGAATGTTTGTATTAAAATGAGTACCGCATTAATTTTTTAACACGACCCTAAAAGTTTTCCATAATTCTAAATGGACAAAGAATTTAATATACAAATTTGCAAAGATATGTCAAAAATATGCAAAACAATTCTAGGAATGGCTGGTAAACAAATCAATTACGGTTTAAATGCATTATTTATTATGAAAATAAATAAATAATTTTAAATTACATTCATTTTTAATGTCTTCTTTATTACTGTGACAAAAAAGTACGAGTATTAATGTGTTTGAACAATTATTTTTTTGAAACTGCTTTTTAATTATTTAAACATGATGTACCTACTGCAAACAGTCATTGCCCCTTTTTATAATAATAATAATCAGGCTTGGAATAACGTTTTAAATCGTTACGTTATTGAATAATGTTATATATTATTTGTTTTCGTTACCTACATAACGTTATAAATAACATTAAAAAAAAATGAATTCTTATGTTATATAATGTTATATAACATGGGTCCATAAATGCTTCATTGTAAAGATACAGGGTGTTGAAATTTTCGAAAAAATATCGATAATTTTTAACCCAACCAGTAGGTACATATATTTAAACAAAATTTAGTATACAGCACCATCTTACAGGTTACCACAATCGGTGAGAATGTCAAGCCCCACAAGCAACCAGTGGCGGAGTTGTGGGGGTTCAGTTTCAATACATTTTATAAAAAACTAGTAAAGTGCCGTTATATGGAATAGTTACTTATTATGGAATACATCAGTTTTATGACAATGAATAAGCGATATCTGTTGAAAAATAAGTAGTATATGTACCTATTTGTACATTGATCACCCATTCCCAAATGTAAAATAGTTAAAAAATATTCACTAGATTACATAACAGATTCAAATATATTTTTGACGTGCTACTGAGTTTTTAGGCTAAATCTTTCAGTGCAAAATATTATATGCTAGGGTAAATGATATAAAATATTTTATTGCATGTTTATTTAGCATGAGCGTTTACATATCAATTAAATAGACCAAAATTTTGATTGGGACTATTTCATCTTTTACATATACCGATTTTTGAAATGTCACATTGATGCCTAATATGGAATACATAGAGGTGCCTTTTAATGAATATGATTATGGTCACCAAGTATACAGGGATATGGGTTCAGTGTCAAAAGTGTCAGAAATGGGCACACGAAAAATGTGCAAAATACCCACAAAAAAAAAAAAACAATTCTCTTGTCCTGCCTGTAACAAATAGGTAAATAAATTATCAACATCAGTTCGAATGACACTTGAATTATAATAATTATAAATTAAATTATTTAATTTACAGAAATAGCAGAGTTTTGGTACGGTTTAAGTAATAATGCAAATCAGAAAGAAATTAAAGCTTAATCTATGAGCAGTTGTTTATTTTAATGTATATTTCTTATATAATTCTATATTCAATATTAAGAACCCCTAGTATTCCATATTAGGTTCCCCGGGAGCTTAAGATGGAATAGTAGTAACATTAAAAAAAAATAGCTACCTATAAGTATAGGAAATATCTACCGTAATATCGTACCAGAATTCGAGTAACACCGGTTGAGAACCACTGGCCTAAATTGAAACTGTATATTACAAAAATAGTCATATTTATTCTACAATTCCCGTATACTTTTAGCCATTGGCCTGTTTTTAATTTAAAAAATTGATAATTACAATTATTAAGGGGTGAAGTGAAACAATTGCTGATTTAAGTTAAGAGGTAAAAAAAAATCAGTGGAGGCCAATTGGCAAGGTCCCACTAAAAGTTTTAATTACCCCCCTCCCCCCCTAAGGTGGAGGGCTGGATCCGCCCTTGGTCCTCAGCTTTTTTTCCAGTATTTTTATACTTTATTGGCCACACATACCTAATAACGATATGCCCCTATAATTATTGTCACATACCATTCTCACCTCGTTTGTGTAACGGAATTACAATAGATGTTTTCCACCTACTAGGAATCGTCTTATCCTGCCATATCTTATTTAGTAATCGTCTTAATACCATTTCCCGCTCTTCTCCCATCCCCCTTAACATTTCGGGTTTAATTTTATTTATTAATAAGTATATCATTTCTGAAATTTAACTACTTTGAACATGTTTAAAATAAAATCTATGAAAATATCTACAGTGTCTTTATATCCTCAAAAAATTTGCCTAATCCTCGTATTGTAGGTTTTGTATTTGCCCAAGTGTCACTTTAACCCCCACACGATTATTCTAACAGCGATTAATATCCGAATAACTTTAATAAAAATAAGATATGACTTATCCAAACTTTTTAATTAGGTTAGGAAAGAAAAGTCAAAAACGTTTAAAATGATACGGAAGTGGTTATAAACAACTAAAATGCTTATTGGGCCGTACAGACCCGAAACACACGAGGCTAGTTCAAATAATCATTGTATGTAGTTTTATCGAAACAACCCAAACTTTCTGATGGACCCAAATACTTAAAAATAATAGTATTAAGCAAAGCAGTTTAAAAAATTCGCATTTTGGAACTATTTTAAAAACATTAATATTTTTAACCACAATTTAAATGAACAAGTACCGATAAACTAGACATAGCAAGTATCCTACCTACATTCTGCATAAATTTTATTGTTTAGCAGTGCAAAATGCAATAAGCTGACGTCAGGATTTGACCCAAAAAGTTCAGTTATTGTAATGGAACGCATATCAACCAACAGACCTATGAAGTTTGGAAGTTATTTCTATCTATTTTGAAATGCAATTGATTGATTTACAAGTTCAAGTACTGTATAAGCATTATGCAATACACATTATTTATTTATTGAAACTTTGTGTTGTAAGCGTTTGTTAAAATTGCCGTTTTATTTTTTTAAGCTTCCCAAACAACTTTTCTCACTATCGGTAGTCCAGTCATACATTAAGGAATAAAATAAAGTCCAGCGTTTGGAATTTTTCTGTTGCCAAGAGTCGTCGAATCGATTTAATTAAAAATTTACAATTTTGTCAGTTAAAAATATGCAAAAAGAACTTCTAGATGTTTTGATGACAAAAATGTTTAAGAAAACAGCAGCGTTAGTAGTACCTACTAGAAATAGGTAATGCCTTAAAGAATAGAGAACTTCTTATGTTCCTACATTATAATTTAAAGGAAACAGAATTTAATTATACTCATTAAAAGCTTTTTTAAGACCATGTTAAAATCAAAATGTGAAATGATTCCTGTAGATATTTTTACGTAGAATTAGAAAAAAATACCTTAAAAACCATGACTCACTTGATTTATGAAAAATAAACCAAACTTGGTCTTTTTTAAATGGCAACCATAGTTGGCTATGGGTTCATTAAAAAGAGATTTTTTTCTCGTGTCATTAATGAATGGGTTGTTATAGAATAGAATAGAATAGAATAGAATAGAATCATTTATTATGCATTAACCATATAGTTTTACAGTCGTCAGAGTATTGTACTGAACTGTACATTTCAATAAAAATAAAAATTTTAAATACAAGAAATTACAGAAACCTGAAAGAAAGAAAGAAAGAAAGACTGGAGCCCCCACAAACAATCTGCTTACCTATTTTTGAATTCAAACTCACTGGTTTTATAAATAGGGTTGTTAATTAAGTATGTTAGAAAAGCATTTTTGAATCCCTTCAATGGCAGACTTTTTATATTGCAAGGCAGTCGATTATAAAATAAAGGACCATAGTAATTTTCCGCATTGCTACAAGCATACACTCTATGGTAATCTATACGTATATTTTGACCTCCTCTTGTACTATAATTATATAAAGTGCCTTGTAAAGTATATTTATTAAAATTATTTCTAACATGACATAGAGAATACAGTATGTAATATGATGGTAAAGTTAATAACTTATTCTGAGTGAATTTATCTTTGACATCTTCTCCATAGCCAAGGTTCAAAATAATTCTTAAGGCTTTACGTTGTAGTCCAAAGATTCTTTTCATATGACTAGAGTGGCCCCAGTTTATCAAACTATATAAACAGTGTGACATGAACAAAGACAACTGATTTGCAAGAAACCAATTTTGAGCCTCATCCTGGACCCTCTCCAAAGCTCCAGCCGAATCCTCTATTTTATTAAATTTAGTAATAAGGGTTGTATCATCAGCAAATAAAATAGCCGATGAAGTAGAAACACAATTTTTAAAGTCATTGATATAGATCAAAAACAAGATAGGACCCAGCACGGAGCCCTGGGGAACGTCAAAACGAGGCACACTTGATTTAGAATTAGTCCCATTGACGGAAGTATATTGTAACCTATCTGTAAGGTATGAGCTTACAAGAGAAATACTCAATTTGTTAAAATTGTAATACTTAAGCTTCCGTAGTAGTATGTTATGCGAAATGCAATCAAATGCCTTTTGTAAGTCACAAAAAATAACCCCAGTGAATATTCCATCAGAAAATCCATCCGAGATGGCTTCGCATAAGGTGGAAACAGCAAGAGAAGTATTTCTGCCCCTTCGAAATCCGAACTGTTCACTTGCAAATAAATTATGTCTCTCAAAATGAGAGTTAATTTGAGATTTTAGTATGTTCTCATAAATTTAAGAGACTATTGGTAGTAGCGACACTGGCCTGAAATTATTCTTATCATTGACATCACCACTCTTATGCACCGGCACCACTTTTGCAATCTTCAGTGAATGGGGGAAAACACTTTCACGAATACACTGATTAATTACCTCAGTAATTGGACCAATTAAAATATTTTTACATCTTTTTAGCATATTGACTGTTAGTCCATAATGATCAAAAGACTTTGTATTTTTCAGGTCACAGATTATGTCTCTTATAGTATTGTAAGATGTCTCTTTAAAAGAGAATGTAGGAAAATTATCAGTGCAATTTTGAGGTAGATAATCAGAAAAAACCTTATTTGTCGTTGAGAGATCATTAATGATATTTTCAGCAATTTGAGAAAAAAATTTATTTAAATCTTCTGAAGTAATATCAGTATTTATTTGTTTTTTATTAGTTATATGTTAGGTTTATCTTTAAAAATTAATAAGTTATTACAACATTATTGTATTTGCTAAGTATAATTAAAATGGCCATTGTAAGAAAAAAACAAAACATTACATAAATAAACCAGCTTTACTTAATTAAACACATAAAAAATTGACAACATAAATAGTTTAAGATATTTTTTACATTTCATAGTAGTTTTTCACTTACTTATTATTATCTACTATTAAATTTTAATTACAACATGTGTTGGACGTGAAGCCCTATCTCTATGGGCAATATAAACTTGAGATATGCACTTTGTAGATAACAATGCGTTGCTATTTAAAAAAAAAGATAAGTTTGGCTTATATCTCAAAAATCAAGTGTGCCATTGTCTTTTTAGATATCTTTTCTAATGCTACGGAAAAATATCTACAGGAATCATTTCACATTTTGATTTTAACGTAGCTGACTATGAAATTATTTACCGTTAAAAAAATCGTCTGTTTTTAGTTTTTTCAAAATATTTAAAAAAGGTTGAAAGTATAGGTCAAATGTCACAATGGCATTAAATTCGTCTTGAAATTCTGCCCCACTTTGCCAAGTTAACCGACTTTGTAACTCTTATAATAACAAAGCTACCCATACAACACCTGTAAATTATTGTCTTTCTGTATAGGGACTTCATTTCTTCCTGTTTTTAAAAAAATTTTAAAATTAAAAACATTCTAGGCCTACTATGTTTCGCGCGGTCATACTCAACTTTTGTTTTTCTTATGGACGGTATATTGGATTTTTGCATTTTTCAAATCTCCAAAACAAATGCTTTTCAACCATGTAAAGCACCGGTATGTTTAACCGAGGGAATATATGAAAATTTGCAAAATTAAGGTTTCACCACAGTAGGCCTTGGTTTCGTGATGATTAAACAATTGCAACGACTGTATCTAACAACTGTCAAATGATGCATATTTTTCTGTAGTGCAAACAAGTGAATGATTTCTGTAAAACCGCGATAATTATTTAACACTGTTATTCAATGATGCCCTCTAGTTAAAAAATCGATTCTAATGACGTATAGGTATAAATTTCAATTATGAATTTAAAAAAAGTGCATTGAAAATTTGCAATTGTATGCAAATTTTTGGATCCGGTATATTATTATCAGTATAAAACAGTTCGTTTTACTTTTTTTTCGAATTTGTGTTGCAGACTTCTATATAAAATAAATTTATTAGACTGATACTGGATTTGGCTGCTGTTACCAACAGTGTTTCCTTCGGTCTAAGAGTTTCTCCGATAATATCAGGTAAGCGTGCAAGATTTTGTCGGTATTTACTTTGATCTATTTTTGTGTAATATTTAATTCGGTGCGATAAAAAAACTGGATTTTTAAAACACTACTGAAAACAAACTTTGACTTGCTTAAGACAAAATAGACAATATTTAAACGATTTTCGGAAAATATTTATCATAATGTTTGAATTCGATTTGAATCATTCCAGATTTTAATGTATTACTACAAGTAAGGTAATAAAATTATTAATTTTTGCTCTGAAGGGTCACTTACAGATAAACCAGACGAATTTCTAAAGGAAGATACGAAAACTTTAAAACTTGCCTAGCATTTTTACAAGAGATCCTTAATGAATAACATGAGTGATTTTTAATAAAAGTTATTGATATCCCTTTATAACAATCATATTTCAATTCCATTTTTATTTATAATCTAACTACATTGTTTTGAAAACTTTTTTGAGACCTTAATTGTTTGACCAAAACTATTTTTCATAATCAGGACTTGTTTAAATTGGATTTTATTATATTAGCATCTGTCTGAAAAACTTTTAATTTGAATTAACAACAGTTGGATATGGGTACTTATTACTCTTATGTTTATTGTTTTTAATTATGGCTCCTGATCGTCTTTATAAGGTGGTTGGACCCTCAAACGTTGTTTTGCGTAATACACAGGTCTGGAGCAATTATTAAACACAATTTTAATAACAAATTCCTTTATTTTTCGACCGGCTGTACATTTATTGGAGGTTGGTTCGTAACTACCTAAGCGCGCTTGTCCCAAGATTTTGGGTTCCTGTTGTCTTCTTTTTTATTGTAGTTGTATCCCTGTCATTCCTTTCTACAACCACATATTGTGCGAGTAGGGCGGCATAGATAAAATGCACAAAATATATCAACTAATGGTTTGTTAATAGACAGAACCCACAAAAACTGACTTGTACTCCAAGTTATGACCGTAATATTACGTTAATTTGTTTAAACAAAGCAAAAATCCTTATAACTTGACAGTTTTGAAGTGTTACATGTTTTAGTAACTGATGCGTCAGTATTTGTCCCATGTTATTGATTTAAAAGTAAATGAAATACGAGTAACACAGAAGTAAAATAAAAATAATTGATGTAATGCAATAGTGTCAGTACGTACTTTAATTAACTTTTTTTTGCGAAAAAAGGTTTTTTCACATTACTTTATACTACATCTATATCAAGTAAATAATTATTTTTCGCGACTATAAGCAGTTGTGATTATTTATTAATAAGCAACATCTAAGATTGCATTTTATAATTTATATAGAGTAAAGTGCCCTAATATGGTACAGTTACCTATTATGGAATACATCAGTTTTATGGCAGTGAATAAGCGATATCTGTTGAAAAGTATATGTACCTATTTGTACATCGATCACACATTCCCAAATGTAAAATAGTAAAATATTCACTAGATTACATAACAGATTCTAATATATTTTTGACGTGCTACTGAGTTTTTAGGCTAAATCTCTCAGTGCAAAATATTATATGCTAGGGTAAACGATATAAAATATTTTATTGCATGTTTATTTAGCATGAGCCTTTACATTTCAATTAAATAGACCAAAATTTTGATTGGGGCCATTTCATGTTTTACATATACCGATTTTTGAAATGTCACATTGATGCCTAATATGGAATACATAGAGGTGCCTTTTAATGAATATGATTATGGTCACTAAGTACAGCAACATGGGTTCAGTGTCAAAAGTGTCAGAAATGGGCACACGAAAAATGTGCAAAATACCCAAAAAAACAATTCTATTGTCCTACCTGTAAAAAATAAATAAATTACCAACATTTAGTTCGAATGACACTTGAATTATAATTTAATTTACATAAATAACAGAGTTTTGGTTTGGTTTAAGTAATAATGCAAATCAGAAAGAAATAAAAGATTAATCTATGAGCAGTTGTTTATTTTAATGTATATTTCCTATATAATTCTATATTCCATATTAAGAACCCCTAGTATTCCATATTAGGTTCCCCGGGAGCTTAAGATGGAATAGTAGTAAATAGTAGTATTTTAAAAAAAAATAGCTATATAAGAAATATCTACCGTAATATCGTACCAGAATTCGAGTAGTGTGTTGCGTATTCATTACACATTCCTTATAATTTGTTTTGCAAAATTTTATTGAATAAATGTGAATATTATTGCCGAATACAAAATAGTATTCCATATTAGGGCACTTTACTCTATGTAAAAAATTATATTTGTTTTAGAAAAATCATGGCTAGTTCAAAGGATCCTTCAAGGAAAGCGTCCTTTGAGGCAGGATACAAGTTGGCTCATCCACCACCAGGCGAAGAGATCGTAATAAGTGGTAAATAACGCAACTATGACCAGTTAATTTGTCCCTTCATGGTCTCCAATTTTGTACCTTATCTATTTTAAGAAACAGAATTATGGTGTTTGTTACAAAATGTGTTTTAATTGTTTAGGTATGTCTGGCCGTTTCCCGTCATCTAGAAACGTCTATGAATTTCGCGAAGGCCTTATGAATAAAGTGGATTTGATAACAGAGGACCCAAGGTTGATCTCGTCTGGATATCCCGAAGTTCCTACACGTTGCGGACAGCTCAAAGACTTAAACAAGTTTGACGCTGGATTCTTTGGTAAAAATTAATGAAGTGCTGGCATATTTGAGAAACAATCGACTATAAAATCGAGTAAAACAACTTCAGTGTGAAAAAAAAGTATTTTGTTTTTGTTTGGTGAAGACTTTGTCGCCTACTTATTGATTTTTTGCAAAGTTTGGCTCAAAAAATATTTGAAACATTGAACTTTTTTAAGATATAAGACTTGTTAAACCGATGAAATTTAAACCTTTTCAAAAATACACATGTTTAAAAGTTATTTTTTCTAAAGACGTAATCTGAAAACCCCAACTTAACCATTGTGAGAAAATAATCATTATTTGGTTTCAATATAGGTCATTTTGATTAATAATACAGGCAATTCCATTTCTTTCAATGCCTTCAATAAAACCCATTGAGGCATCTAGGCATCAAATCGCTTGCTTAATCAAAGTCCATCAGCGTCCCAATTAAGTGGCACTTGGCCCAAACTAACGAAGCAAATGTCTGTTTTTCATTTTGTACCAATTAAATGGGTTTTCACAATAATCGTTGTCCCAGTGTACTGGAATTCTCGGTATTATTCCGCAAGACACATACATAAAAAAGTTATTTAATTTTATAGGTGTTCATCATAATCAAGCAGACACATTGGATCCGATGGGCAGAAAAGTACTTGAAAGTGCTATAGAAGCGATTTTAGATGCTGGAGTAAATCCTTTAGAATTGCGTGGAACTAGGACAGGTGTGGCTACGGGAATGTGCCAGTCGGAATCGGAAACTGTGGTATTCGAAAAACGCGGGCCTTACTCATTCACTGGGTAAATTGCATACATATTTCATTTGTTACACAGCGGACCCTCAAACTTCGAACGGTTTCATGTTCGAACAAATGAATCTCGAACAAAAAAATCGAGAAAAATCCGACCATAAACTCGAAAGTCGATCAAAGCGTCTGTTTTAAAGCATTTTATTTATTTCTCTGGGTTATTTGTATACAGTGTTGCGCAAAAGTATGGAAACAGACAAATATCCAGAATACTATTGCAGGTTTAACAACGAAATTTTGTATCTAAGCGTTATGGTATTTTTCGGTTTCGATGAAAATATTAAGGTTGCAAGACGACTTCCGGTTCAACCGGAAACGAACTCAAACTTTGAAATTTTAAATAGAACACCCTGTATATTATTCCTCTTAAGAGTTACTATAAAAAATGTATGAGGTTATATGGGTCTAAGGCAGGGGTGCGCAAACTTTTTATGGCACGCCCCCATTTTTTTTAGCATGTCAACTTGCGCCCCCATTTTTTTCAGCATGTCAACTTGCGCCCCCTTTAATTTTTTTTTCGCTTGGAAGTTAGCAGGCATCAATAATTTTCGATCAACCGATACGAATATTACAGAAATACAACATTGCAAACCGAAAACATATTATATGAAATGTAAAAAAACTAATTTTTTTCTTTTAAATTTATATTATGGCTGTCATTGCGCCTCCCGCATCGTTCTTCGCGTCTCCATTTGGGGGCGCGCCCCCTAGTTTGCGCACCCCTGGTCTAAGGTCAACCGTTTTCGTAAAATTTGCATTTTTATGAAAATTTTAAGCGATACAGTTTTTTCATTAATTTTAAAAAACATTTAAGTTATTTAAAAAGGCAGTAGAATTTCGTTTACAATTAATTAAATAACAATTTGCGCTAAATACATATAAAAAACGTTATACAGGGTGTTTTTACATAGTCTTGTAGAAAACTTGATTGTCTTTCAAAAACATTAACCTAGTTTTATACTTAAAACTGATATTTTACGAGATATCGCGATTTTATTGTAAATTATTAGGGCAACGTAATTTTTTTTAATAATATGCTTGTTTTAACATTATTTGCTAAAACATCTATAAAAACAGACACTTAAAATGTTTCCTATGGGGTAAATTTCGGGGTTGTGATATGGGATATGGATTAATTCAATTTACATTGTTTCTTATCGGAAACTTGAAGTTCGAACCTTCTACTGGAAACGACTTTGTTCGAAGTTCGACGGTCCAATGTGTTATAAACGGGGATAACTTTGCACCGCTCAGCTACTGTTTTTATTCAATTTTTTTAGGGTACAAATGGCTATGTACGGACAGAGACTTGCCTATTATTTAGGAATTAATGGACCAGTTATGAAGATGGACACAGCTTGCAGCAGTTCCTTGACAGCCCTGGAAAATGCCTACGATTTGATAAGAAGCGGAAAAGTTGACAATTTTATTGTTTGTGGTTGTCAGCTAATGATGAACGCAATAGTTACAAGATTTTTTGCATAGTAGGTATTAATAATTTAAAACCCATTCGCACGTAATTGAGTTCTGTACACCCTTTTTTCCCCTCTAATTTGCAAGTGAAAAGTGTTTTTTTAATTAAATATCTTTCTAATAATGCAATAAAAACCAAATGGTTCCATTTAAGTTTTTAAAGTTACTTCCTAATTTGGCCACTTCCGGTTTAATCACGAAAACCGCCATAGCGTCAGTCAATTCTACATAATATGCACTACTGTGATAAAAGAAAATGTCCCCATCGTTGTCAGACGTCGCATTTTCGAATAAAAGTGCTGGTACGGGTGGTCTGAAACACCCTGTATATGTATATCGTATGGTTGCTAAGTTAAAATAAATCGATTTGATAGGCATAATAATTGTTTCGTCTCTTTCAAGAATGTTATTAAATAACGCATTTGCCAGCAAATCTTCAAACATTGATTAATTTTTACAATTTCATCTTAAGGGCACGTACATAGTGAGGCTGCGCTTCTCGCTGCGCTTCTCGCTGCGCTTCTCGCCGCGCTACTCGCCGCGCTTCTCGCCAGGATGCTAGCCGCGATGCTGGCTGGGATGTTCGCACCTCGCTATTCGTATCTGGCCAAGCAAATATTCAAACAAATCACGGTTTATGTCAGTTTGCGTTTTGAAGTTCACATTTTTATTAAAATGTTTACGAGTTCTGATAGTGATAGTGAATGATTGACAAGTAATGCCGTCAAGTGGTGGTTACTTTCCAATAGAAAAGTTAGAAAATGCAGTGTGCATCCTATAAATAAAAAACGCACCAAACTTGGTGAATTTTATCATATGTATGAAGCACTAAAACATTCCAATGTTGTCAAGGTACTATTCATAAAATCTATCCGAATAATGTTTTAGTTCTTCATACATATGATAAAATTCACCAAGTTTGGTGCGTTTTTTATTTATAGGATGCACACTGCATTCTCTAACTTTTCTGTTGGAAAGTAACCACCACTTGACGGCATTACTTGTCAATCATTCACTATCACTATCAGAACTCGTAAACATTTTAATAAAAATGTGAACTTCAAAACGCAAACTGACATAAACCGTGATTTGTTTGAATATTTGCTTGGCCAGATACGAATAGCGAGGTGCGAACATCCCAGCCAGCATCGCGGCTAGCATCCTGGCGAGAAGCGCGGCGAGTAGCGCGGCGAGAAGCGCAGCGCGTAGCGCAGCGAGAAGCGCAGCCTCACTATGTACGTGCCCTTATACCTTTCAAACGTGAAGCTTTTATGTTACCTAGCAACACGTTTTCGGTGCAATAAAACAACATTTTTACGATTACAGCTTAGGAGTTTTAAGTAAAGAAGGCAAATGTAGTACATTTGATGAAGCTGCGAATGGCTACGTTCGTTCTGAAGGTGTTGGTGTGGTCTTTATACAAAAAGCCAAGAACGCCAAGCGAATTTATGCCACGGTTTGTATTTTTATTTTAACTTTTTATGTTAAGCTGTGTTTTCCAAAAATATCACTTTATAAGCATATATGTATTAATACAGAGTCCCCCAACAAAAACTTCATGGCAAGAATAATAATGAAACAAAAGCAGCCTCTTAAAATTAATTTATTCGCCATCTCTCAACAATGAATATGGTCTTCTTTACTGTAATGATCTGCCCTTTCCTCTTGGGCATTGACGCCACTAGTTTTCCAAGCATTTTATTTAAATCAGGGTCTCTTTACCTCACTTTGATAACAGTTTCGATCATTTTAATTTTGGTTGTGCAGTCCATCTTTGCCATGTGAACCTTAACAATGGCCCAAAGATTTTTGATCGGAACTGAGGCGAAAAATTTCCTGGTCTTAAGAATCACTGATTAACAGTAACGTTTGGAAATGATTATTGGAAAGCCCTCAAAAAGTAATAAAATATCTTGCACATACTTAAGCGCTATTTTTGGAAAACGTTAAACCAAGTTCAACTAACTTAATATTACTCGATATTTTTCTTGGCAGGTTCTTCATGCAAAATGTAACAACGATGGTTACAAAGATATGGGAATCACTTTTCCGTCTTACGTTGGCCAAAAAATGATACTGGAAGAAGTGTATGAAGAATGTGGCATAGAACCAAAAAACGTGCAATACTTGGAAGCTCACGGAACAGGTAAAACTATGGATTGTAAAAACAAATTTAAAAAAAATATTTTACTTCCCCAGTATGTGTGTATGATTAAAACTTAAAACGCTCTCTCCTTTTTCTTGAGGATTTAATTTCAGAGCCGCAATTGTCTGGCCATTTTTTTCAATTACTAAAATTTTTATTTTTTTCAAGGCGTGTCCAAGAGGCAATCGGTCCAAGTTTGTGCATTGTATCTTGTAGCATTGATGTTTTTTTTTTATTTACACCAACTGTTTTTTTTTTTCAGGGACTGTGGTTGGAGACCCCGAAGAGATAAAAGCTGTGGATGCAGTATTTAGTGTAGGACGAACGGAACCCTTATTAATTGGTTCAATTAAATCCTGTATTGGACACACAGAAGGAGCTGCTGGTATATGTGCCCTCATTAAGGTACGATAATAATTGCTTTGTAGCAAAAACCGATTGCTGTATAAAATTTTAAGTGCTATAAAAGCTAATAAAACACTTTATAGTAAATAAAAATCGTCTTCCTCTTAATCGGCTCCTCTTGTACCTTTCGATTTCGAAGTATGCTTTTATATTTCTGTATTAAGTTTCTCCACTCCTGCCTATCGTTATTTAATTGTGGCACATCTCTCCAGCTGACTCCTTTTTCTTCTAGTCTCTGCTTCACTTCTTTTTACCATTTCATTCTTGGTCCTCCTCTACTTATTTTTTCCCCATCTTTATTGTCCATCCCATTTTCGCGTATCTACTTTCTGGCATGCGTAGTAGATGTCCAAGCCATCTTAATTGATTCGTCTCCGTCTTTATCTTAATATCTGTTGCTCCTAGTTAGTTTCGAATTTTTTCGTTACCGATTTTATCGATCAGTCTTCATCCCTCTATTCTTCTCAAAAATCTCATATTCTGTGCCTGTATTATTTGTTTTTGTTTTTGTGTTAGTGTCCAAGTTTCTGAACTATATCTACGTGAGAATGGGTACGTACACTGCATTAAAAACTCGCGTCTTCGTTTCTTTTGATATTTCCTTCTTACTTATCAAACATTTATTAGTGACGTAGTAAAATTTCGTCGCTGCCACTATTCTGTTATTAAGATCTTCCTCCAATTTACCATTCTCTGCAATTATTTTTTAATAATACATATATTTAAAATTCGCTACCTGCTCTATCTTTTTTTTTTGGTCTAGTCATTAATTAATATGTTATCACTTTCCAATAACTCCTTAAAATAATTTTCCCATCTCTCGATAATTTCTTTTTCTGTTGTCAGTGTTTTTCCCTGTTTATCCATTATTTGCTTTTATGTATGGTTTTTATCTTTTCTTAGGTTTTTTAATACCTTGTAGAAAAGTTTTTGATTGCTCGCATATTTTTCTTCCATTCTTTTTCCAAAATCCTTCCAAATGTTTGCTTTTGCTTCTAGCACAATTAATTTAGCCTTTTCTCGTTGTTGTTTATATTTTTTGTAATCCGTTGGATAAATAAAAATGCAAGATGATAAATTCAAATGTTATCAACAAATTGCCTTTAGGTTTTGATTGGAATGGATTCTGGGTACATTCCGCCAAATCTCAACTTTAATCGTCCGAAAGAATCGCTCAAGGGCATCGTCGAAGGCAGAATAAAGGTGGTCTCAGAAAAAATGCCGTGGCCAGAAGGCGCTGGCCTAGCAGGTACTGCCAATATATACTCATTCGTTCAGTCCTTAGTCATTTATCACTTTCAGGAATAAACAGTTTTGGTTTCGGTGGCTCGAATTGTCACGTGATTCTCCAAAGGAACAAAAGAATCAAAGAGCAAAACACGATAACGGATAATTTACCAAGATTGATTTGTGTTAGTGGAAGAACGGAAGAAGCGATAACCACCATTTTGGATGACGTGAAAAGCAGACCTTTGGACCCAGAATTTATTGGTTTAATACACGAAGCTTTTAAGTACGTTATTAAAATGATTACAGCCCTTGCAAAGTTATTGTGTACCTTCGTTAACAACCTAAACTAAGATCGATAAATACTTATTATTTTGTATTTAAGCCCCTCCCCCGAACGTGTTGCTTTTGGGTTTTTACCAAGCGACACGTTTGTGGCATCAAGGAAAATGGTTGCGTTATTAAAAATTGCATTTTAAGATTTGGTATCGAGGAACATCTACATCGCGGGTTTTCGATTATGTCAAAGACTGGCGAACTTAACAGATCCATGGACAGGTTTGAATGTAACAAGGGACCATTATATTTTGTCTGCAGTGGAATAGATAACAACTGGCTAAGTATTGGATCCCAACTATTGGTTGTGCCACAATTTGAAGAGACTTTGAAAAGGTAAATAGGTATTTTTATTTTAAAATCGTACAAGCTTATTTGAGATAATTAAAAACATTTTTAGTGCTGTGAAAATAGCATTAATTTTTATATTATAAAAATAATTTAGGTACTTATTGGTTTGTCATTTGAGAATCGAGTCGGCGATTAGTTATAAACACAAAACACACAATAAATTCGCAAAGTCATAACAAAAGTACCCTATTCTTTTTTTTCTTCTTTATCGAGTGCTCGTCTAACTTTCGTTTTCCTAGTCCTCGATTTTGTTTTTCCGTCTCCGTATATCATTGGCCAACTGTGGAACATCTCTTCATTTGACTAATTTTTTTTTTAGTCTATTTCGTTTTCCGATTTTGTTCTTGGTTTCCTCTACATCTTTTTCTCTCAAACTTCATTTTCCATCGCGATCGCGTTCACCATGAAACTGTCAGAGATGAAATCGAAATTCTTCTATTTACCGATTTGCCCATCCTTTTCAAGTAAAATTGTGCGAAGTTTTTGAAAAAATCTTTATCGGTTCCGCAGAAAAACGTCAAAAACGAAACTCTTGCAAAAGCGCTATGATTTAGGAAGTTGTATTACTATATCTATGCGACTTGCATAGGCGTTTAACATAGGGGAAATCGTTTTTACAGGGGCCTCGTTTTTCGCGTTTTTCTTCGGAACCGTTTAAGATTCTTGCTGAAAAAAGCACCATTTTACTTGCAAAGGATGCTCGCATTGGTAAATACGTAGAAGAATTTCGATTTGATCTCTGACGGTTTCATGGCCAACGCGATCGCAAAAATTACCTATATTATTCAACTTTTCAGTTTTTTCCCCATTTTTCCGAAGGAAATGGCCAGTGGCACGTAAAACTCTGTAAAACATTTAGTTTTGATGTTCTTGATGCAATAAATACAGGCCTTGATAAGATTCTAGCGACAACATATCGTGACCTTCCATTGTTAGTTTCTGTTACGATCTCCATCTTCGTGTCCGGAACATTCTTCGTCCACAATTCTTCACTCACAATTCTTGGCTCACAATTCTTCGCCTTCACAATTCTTCGCCCACAATTCTTCACCCACAATTCTTTGCTCACAATTTTTCGCCTCCACAATTCTTCGCCCACAATTCTTCGCTCACAATTCTTCGCCCACAATTCTTTGATCACAATTCTTCGCCTCCACAATTCTTATCCCACAATTCTTCGCCCACAATTCTTCACCCACAATTCTTTGCTCACAATTCTTCGCCTCCATAATTCTTCGCCCACAATTCTTCGTTCGTCCACAATTCTTCGCCGCCACAATTTTTCGCTGCATACAAGCATATCACAAATGTTGTTTGTAAGTGTGATTGTTTTTATTTATAACGTCATTTTTACAGATTATTTTACATAGGGTTAGGTCAGGTCAGGTCAGGTCATGTCAATTTAATTTTTAATCATAGGTACTATAATAGCATACACAAGATTAAAAATCACAACATACGTTATTTATGTAGGAATTTTTAAACAATTAATTTAAAAGAAGAAGTATTAATATACTAGAACAACTTTAGACTAATGTAAAATAATCTGTAAAAATTACATTATAAATAAAAACAATCACATTTACAAATAAAATTTGTGAAATGCTTGCATGCGGCGATAAATTGTGGCGGCGAAGAATTGTGTAGGCGGAGAATTGTGGGCGAAGAATTGTGGAGGCGAAGAATTATGGGCTAAGAGTTGTGGGCGAAGAATGTTCCTAGAACCCTCCCTCTTACTTCATCAAACTTCTCTTAAATCAGTTCTTTTTGCTACATGTTTATGACTTGAGAATTTATTGTGTGTGTTATAGCCAAAACGTTGTTCTAATAAGCAATATATTTTTTTTAGTACACAAAATATTTTAACGCCAATGAAGGTGAACATATACGACATGATTAAACAAAATCGCTCGGATAACACGAAGGATATGACGACCCACGTCTTGGGAAGCATCGCCGTGCAAATCGCTCTCGTAGATCTTTTAAAAACATTGGGAATAGTTGCTGATTACATAATCGGGTATTCTTTCGGTGAACTGATAAGCGCCTACATCGATGGATGTCTGGATCTGCAACAAACTCTTTCGCTTGCATATTGCATGGCAGTTTGCTTAAACAAAATTGAGGTTGGAAATTTAATCTAAATATGTTGAAATGATCTTGCACGTGAATTCATTTTGCAGAAAAATTCGAAAGGTTCTGGGGATGTCATCACAATAACCAAACAGATTATCAATGAAACTTCGTCAAAACTAGTGACTTACATCCAAAGCTTAAGCGGTAATGGCGTCTCTGCTTTTAACAAGGATTCAATCAAATTAAATTCGAAAACAGTAGGTAAGGCGACCACTTTCATCAGTTTGTTACATTTACACGTATTACATTTTTGTTTTGTTTGTGATTTGGCAATTATTTACAAAACAGCAATGTAACATTGGATTTTAAACATTATAGTTGAAGCAGCCCTGTCTCAAACCTTTAATGCAGTGTTTTTTAATCTTTTTAAAGTCGCTACACACATTTCACAACGCTAAGATTTAGCGGCACACTATACAGGGTGATTGATTGAGACCGGTACTTAAAAATATATGAAGAATTAAAAAGGGTATGAATCTGAAATTTTGTTTATGACCATAATGGTATCTGATGTGTTTATTGAAAACATTTTCAAGATGGCGACACTTCCGAATATACCGGAAGTTGACGTCTACTTTCTTATTTCAAATACAATAGTGTATTTTTTATTGCGTATTTGGGTTTAAAACGTTATTTTAGAGGGACTTTTATTAGCATTCCCTGTACCTAAGTGCAGTCATTTTTTAGATTTTTGGACTTTTTTGATTTTAATCGTGATGCTTAATATTATCTAACGCCGCCATTTTTGAAGAGAAAACGCTTAAATTTGGACCATATCTAGAAGAAACCTTGGAGTACATCCTGGAATTTTTGCAATCGATGCATTACTTACAGGGTGTCCAGAATGTAATTTTCTTTTAATACAACTTCAGACCACTAAAACTCGTTTTTTTCAAATACAATGCCCAAACTTTTTTTTCATTTTCTAATGCAAAATTACATTCTGCATCAATCTGTATTGGCGTTTCCTATACCTATCTGCAACAATTTTCGAGTTGTTAAGAATTTTTGATAAAGTTAAGAGAAATTGCAACATTTTTAAATAGGCTGAAAAACACTGAATTAATGTCTTCTAATATTTTAATTCAAATATGTCTCAATACACTTCAACATTCTTAGTTTCCTTAAAAACCAATTTTTCTTCGGATCACTTGCAAAATAATCGTCAGGGCAGTTTTAATCTAATCGTCAGACCAAACTTTTTTACCGCGCGAATTTATTTCAATTCTAAAAAATGACCAAAAGTCGCACCTTCAAGTCAGGTGACTTTGGTGCATGCTGTTCTGCCTTTTTCTTTTTAACCCAAAAACAGGGTTAAAACTGCCGTATAAAAAAATGGATTTTTGTCTAAATAATGCCACAATTTTATCATCAAAATAGTTTTAGAAACCTTCTAGACATTGGCAGAGTCATCGAAAAACACATTTTGAACTCAAATTATGAACAATAGCATTGCCATTTTGTTTTCTATTTAAAATTAAGATTGTTGTCCATTTGGAAAAAGATATAAGTGAGCGAACGACCCTCCATTAATTTTTTGTGCTCATTTTAGAAACAGAACTGCTCCAGGCTTTTAAAAAAATCATACAGAAACCAAAGGATAGATCACACAAATGGATATCGATGAACACAGCCCAAGAAAAAAATGCAAGTTCTAAACAGGCTTCTGCTGAATTCTTTGTAACTGATAAATTCAGTCCACTGCCTTTTACGCAGTTCGCTGAAATTGCACGCGAAAATTCCGTTGTTATGCAGTTTGGATCTGGCTGGCCACAAGATATTTTACAAAACAACCTTCATGAGAATATTATATCATTTGGATTGAAGGATTCATCAGACAATTACTTCGTCCATACATTATTAACAAACATAGGAAAGTAAGTGATTTTTTTTTCAATTATCTGATTCAGATGTCTCACAAAGGCAACGCGATTTTTTTTTTTTTTAAATAGCAGATATACAAGATGAGCGCCAAAATTTTCCTGCCTTACTATGAAAGGGCGTAGGCTCAAAATTAAATCTTATTTTTCAGTATAATCCTCCGACATCAATGCACTTATTAAATCGTTTTAGCAACAATTCGTAACCTCTACAAAATATGCCTTCGGTTTGTCTGCAAAATGTGCCCAAACTGCAGTCTTCACCTCTTGGTCGTCACCGGAATGGCGCTCGCGAAGGTCCTTTTTCAAATTTCCAAACAGGTAATAGTCACTGGGGGGGCCATATCTGGACTATACGGAGGGTGATCGATTTGTTCAAAAACGCAGTCACGAATTGCGGCTTGAGCAGTTCCAACAGTGTGCACGCGGGCATTGTCGTGCAGTAAACGCACGCCTCTGGTCAGTTTCCCACGTCTTTTTTCCCGAATATTTTGTCTTAATCTGAGCAGGAGTGCTGCATAATGACTGTGGTGTTGCGTTTTTTAAAATCTATGGGAAGTATGACCTCACAATCTCAAAACATCGTAGCCATCACCTTTTTTGTCGACTGACAGACCCTGAACTTTCTTGGCGGTGCTTCTCCTTTTCGCCTCCATTCCATCGATTCTCTTTTGGACAAAGGATCATAGTATAGAACCATGGTTTCATCCCCTGTAACAATTGTCTTCAACGCGTCCACAGGATTTTCTCCACAGAGCTCCAAAAAGGATCAAGCACATTCAACACGACGCTGGCGCTGAACTGTGAGAGATGTTTGGGGACCCACCTTGCACCAACTTTATTCAGGCCTAACTGATCTTGGAGGATTCGGCGAATGCTTGTATCTGAAGGCCCCGACATTTTTGATGGTTCTTTCACCTACAAGCGTCGATCGCCTAACAAGAGTTCCTCAACAAGGACAATCTTGTCGAACGTCTCCCCTTCCACAGTCCTTCCTGTTCTTGCATCGTCTTCCAAGGATTCTTGCCCCATTCGAAACCGTTTTGAACAATCTTCTACCACAGAATAAGACGGGGAATCGTCCCTGTACACCCCATTCAGCCGAACTTGCTTTTAGGAGAAAGACCTTCGCGAGTAAAAATTTTTATAACAGCTCGATACTCAATTTTCGTGACTTCTGATATTGTGATGAACAAATGACAATTATAAGAAAACCAATCGACATAAAATCCATTTTTGTTTTTTCCAAGGCCAATATGACTTGGACCAATGTGTTAAAAAAATTTGATCCGCCTAAGATACCTAGATCTATGTCAGGTCGGGAAATTTTGGCGCTTACCTCGTCACAGATGCACACACATTAAAGATATATGTTTTTTTTTTCTGGTTTTCAGAATTTATGAGAAAGGTCATAATCCCCGCGCTGAATATCTGTATCCCAAAATCCAGTGGCCTGTGAGTCGTTCGACGCCCATGATATCTCCACTAATAAAATGGAATTACGATCACGACTGGTTCCTCATGGGTTCGTCAAGCTACCAAAGATTTGGCAGGCACGAACAGACACATCGTTTTTCGCTAGCAGAAAACGATGAACAATTTTTGGCTGGACATGTTATTGATGGTAATTATTTGTTGTAAAATTAATTTATTCCTTCAAACGTTCAGAGACAAAATTAGTTTGTGTTACTTTAATCGTTCCCGTTTCCGTAAAAAAAAAACCTATTGACATCCTTATTTATATTTTGTTTTAAATTTTTTATTCTGTTCCCATCCTCGAAAAAAAAATCCAAATAGAGTCGGGAGTCGGTAATTTTTCCGACTCCCCATCCCTGCTTCAAACACTTTCAAAATACATAGTCCAACAACTGCACATTTCTTATGCTTAATTATTTCTTTATCTTCAAAAACATACCCATGTAATCGTATCGAATTTTGACATAAAGCTGCACGTCTTCTAAGCCTAAGATACTTCTCAATAATATAAGCACCGTAAAATTGAGATGTTTATATCTTAATGAGGTATTCTTTATTATCAAATATTTAAAGTCTTAGATTACCTTAATCTTTTCGTTTTGCAGATCGTGTTTTGTTCCCAGCAACAGGATATTTGTATACGGTTTGGAAAGCATTTTGTACTCTAATGAGAGAAGACCTAATGAGTGTCGTTTTTGAGGATATAAAGTTCATGAGAGCTACAAATATGCCAAAAGCTGAACCAGTTTCTTTTACGGTAACTCTTCAGCGCCATAATAATGGCTTCGAGGTAAGTTGACAAGCAAAACTGACCTCTAACAAAAAAAAAAAAAAACGCAACAGTGCCCATTAAAATCAGAAATTTCAAAAGGCTTTATACTGTATTAATTATTACTTAACCCTATCAGTACTGCGAGGATATACATGGTGTTTCTTAAATATTGCGAAAAACTTTGGGAGCTAATTCTTTATCGAAAATTTAGGGGTGTTTTTATATTTTTTCTCTTAGACGTCTCTTTTCAGAGTTACACCCCCCTAAAGAGAAGCGGTAAGATTAGGGTTTTATTTTATTTCTCAAATTTGGATAAATGTAGAAGAATGATATTTGGTAGATATTTTGTACTTATTAAAAGGTTTCCCATGGTTATGTTTTAAATTATCTCATATTTTCACATGCGGCTGAAAAGTGCGACCCCTGTTGTTTTTTTTTATCGGAACTCTATGGAGGCTTGAACTTTTGCAATTTAAATAATATTCTTTGAAAGATTGAAAACTTGTATAAAAGCTCCTCCTTAATTTTTGATAAGGAATAAAATCCCTAAATTTTTCGCAATATTTAAGACACACCCTGTATACCTCCCAAAAAATGTTTGAGAAGTACTGAATTATATTTTGTCGCTTTTTATTACCCCGGGATGGGATTTGTTAGTAGTTATGGGCTGACACAACATTTGAATCACTTTAATTTATGCCAGGAACACGTGTGGTTGTTGACTGGCCATGTTTGTCTTCCTTAATTACTGCTGGGTTAAATTTATCCCAAGATCTTCTATGATTTAAAACCCTTTCACTGTCAAACCTGTAAATATACGTTATTCAGCCCCTGCGAAATAAAATTCTGGTGAATGCGCCGGGTTAAAAAATTAAGCAAATTTTAAGATAAATTTATTATCTTTGTTATTAGGGGAATAACAAAAAAGTTTTTTTTACAAAAGTTGTTAGAATTTATTAGCTATATAACCTACAATTATTTTTAAATGCACAGAGT
Organism: Elmis aenea; assembly: GCA_947652605.1. Taxonomy (NCBI): domain Eukaryota; kingdom Metazoa; phylum Arthropoda; class Insecta; order Coleoptera; family Elmidae; genus Elmis; species Elmis aenea. The sequence continues at coordinate 6,640,215 of OX393583.1, read as the reverse complement.
ATTTAGTTTTCGAGAATCGATATGCAACTTTACTATTTCAAATAGAACACCCTGTATATTTTTACGTTTTCTTGTAGATATACTAATTGCCCTTAAAAAATATTAAGCATGTTTTTGTCTTAAGTTATCATTTCCAGAGTTATTATTCTGGTGGACAGGACATACTAAATATTTTTTATCAGCAAATGATGTATCTACAAGAAAATGTAAAAATAGGTATACAGGGTAGAGGGGTGTTCTATTTGAAATAGTTGAAAGCTGAAAGTTGTATATTGATTCTCGAAAACTAAATACTCTGTGCATTTAAAAACAATTGTAGGTTATATAGCTAATAAATTCCAACAACTTTTGTGGTAAAAACTTTTTTGTAACTACCCTAATAATAGAGATAACAAATAATTTGTCTTACATTAGCTTAATTTTTGACCCTACCATCCACCAGAATAATAACTCTGGAAATATTAATTTAAGACAAAAACATGCTTAATATTTTTTAAAGGCAATTAATTTATCTACGTTAAAATATATAGAATGTTCCATTTGAAATAGAGAAGTTGCATATTGATTCTCAAAAACTAAATACTCTGTGCATTTAAAAATAATTGTAGGTTATATAGGTGATAACTTTTGTGAAAAAAACTTTTTTGTTACTCCCCCAACAACAAAGATAACAAATAATTTGTCTTACAATTAGTTTAATTTTTAACCCGGCGCATCCTCCAGAATTTTTCTTTTAAAAACAAAAACCCGACACAGATGGCCTGTGCATACAAACAGTACCCGACAGTGAAAGGGTTAAAAGTAAGAGCTGGAGATTTTAAACTTTGTATTCATATATTTTTAAGCAGTAACAACAAATTTTTATCAGTGACACATAATTTACTTCATTGGCCAAAAGTCGTATTAAAAGGGTTAAGGTTCAACACCTGACAAAGATTTCCTACCTTTAAGCAATCTCCTACAATCAGGATGTTATAAAATAATGCTACCTTATTTTTGTTCACTGTAAGGTGTTTGAAAGTGGACAATTAATCGTAAGTGGAAAAATTTCCAAACTTGATGACACTGCTGAAGAAGTTGATGAGAGTTTTTTAACGTCTTCTGTTGAGAATAAACCAGAATCTTATTCAATAACTGCTAAGGACATATATAAAAGTCTGCGTTTACGAGGTTACAACTACAGGTAAGATAAAACCATTGGGAGATGAAAATAGTCGAATGTTTCAATAACTAAATATCACCAACGGTATTAAAATCATCCAGATGAGTTAAAATTTTGAGTACATCTCTGTGAAATTTATTAAATCGCTTGTGCAACTACATTAAGTCATGGTCTGTCACAAATTGGGACTTGGTTTTATGTCTAATAAGGCAATATTTTCGTTTTTGTGAGATTAATCCCATTACTATTAAACAAAGAATTGGAAACGATTTTTAAACAACTATTTAGTAATAATAATTCAAAAATGTACTAGTTGAAAGAAATACACGAAATTTGATCCGTTTAGTCTGATCATTATTCGATTAATGTTCGAAATAAAAATAAGTTCATTATCGGTATCCTTAACTTGATAAATTAATTTTCAGTGGGGTATTCCGATCCATCAAGTGTTCCAACATGGATCGCACTAAATTCTTAGTCGAGTGGAGAGATAACTGGATAGGCTTTTTAGACAATATACTACAAACAACCATTTTGGGCGATGACACTAGAGCCCTTTACATACCTATCGGTATTAAAAAAATTACATTGGATGCGAAGCTTTTCTTGAAGCACGTCGAATCATTGGGAGAAAATCCACTTGTAGCTGTAAAGGGGTTCCCAGATTGTGGAATCGTCAAGTAAGTAAACTATACTGGGTGTCTCAAATGAGGAAGGGTTTAATGGGAATTTATTGTCAACCAATATACAAAAAATAAGATGCGACAATATTTTACCGATTCAACTATTTGAAAGGATTTTATGGCTATCAAACTTTTTTTTCAGGACATTCGGTATACAATTCGAGGGAATGGACGCGTCTTCCATCACCCGGCGAAAACCTATAGGCGAACCGGTTCTCGAGTCGTACGTTTTTGTACCCAATGAAACTCAGTTATCCACCAAAGAGTCCGTTAGAGTTAACACTCAGATCGCCATCGAAAACAATTACGGAATCAAACTTGCCATCGTGGAGTTGATCGATGAAGCGACTCAAGAAGGTGCAGAACCTCTGGGACCTCTAATCCACGACTCTTTAAGTGACCAGCCTCTTATCCAACCTGAAATTAAAGTATTAACAAACAAAAGCATGGAAATCGACAACGTAACCATTGAAAATAAACAGTTGACGACGATTACTAATAGCTTTATGGTCGTTGCTTCGAATATGATTAGCAGAAAAGGGGTTAGTATACGAGGGGGTACTATAAGTTTCTAGCCTTGTTGAAATTACATATTTCTCTATCTACAGCGTCTTTCAAAAAGTCTTTAGCAAATGGGAAACATTTTTATTATTGGTTTCTCAGAAAGTTTTGTTCTTGACAAGAGTTGGTGCATGGTCTGAAACTAATTTTAAGATGAAAAAAAAAAATCAATAGAAAGTCATAGGACACTAGATTGTAACGATTTTTAAAATATTCGCAAAAGTAAAGTGCCCTTATTTTAAGGTTTCCCATAGTAATGTTTTCAATTATATCCCACCTTCTCAGGGGGCTGAAAAGTGTTGTTTTTTTAAACAGATCTTTTTGGTGGGTTGAAATTTTGCAATTTAAAAATATTTCTTTGAAATCTTGATTTATTTAGTAACTATATTATCTTTAATTTTTCTCGTAAAACCTACAGTTTTTGAGTAAAAAATAAAATAAGCAAACATGCACCACTAAATATTCCAATATAAAACGATTCATTTTGGTGGTTGCCATGGTTTGTTTACGTTCATATTGGGTTATTACATTACCCAAGTATTTTGCTGTGTTGGAGTATGGAATTTGTTTATAATTTAAGTTGATTGATACATGTTCAATTCTCTTGTTGGTAAAATTGACATGTACTGACTTGGTTTCATTTAACTTTATACGCCATGTTTTTGTCCAGCTGTTGATCTGATTGGCAGCTGCTCGTAATTTCTCGGATGATTCTACAGGGTGGTCCACTTTTTAGTAGCACGACTTGGTAACTTGTATCACATGAGTTTTATAAGGTTTTACACCTTGTTTATTTTTTGTTTTCACAGCCTACTATGATTTTCTTAAAAAAAAAAACTAAAAAACCTTCATAACTTGCGTATTGTTGAAAATAAATACATCAATCTTTATATATTTGGAATGAGAAAAAAATGAGTAATTTAAATAGGTCATAGCCAACTATCGTTTCCATTTAAAAAAAGGTAAGTTTGTGTCATAACTTTTTAAAGGCGAATGTAAAAACTTTTTTTTTAGTATAATAAAATTAAACATAAAAATATCTAAAAATAATCTTTATAAATATTTTTGATATTTACAACAATAACGGAGATGTGACACATTATTAATATGACAAAAAAACACTTTTTATTCGATAACTCGAAAACCGGAAATGATAGAATATTTTTGAAAACGGTTCTAAGTTTGTCTCAAAAAACTGCACATTTTTGGTAATTTAACCGTTTCTCTATCTTAAATATTAACCGAGATACCCATGCCATCCCATCGAATTTGGACCACCCTGTACAGGACCGGACCTAGTACGCTTCTGTTACATATCTGAATTATGTTTTTACGATGGCAACTTGTTTAAAAAACGCATTTTACAGATCTTAACTACTGCTTTGGCCGCTCTAAAAGAAAACGGATATCTCATATCACGAGAAGATCTCCAGTTTGACGCCAACAAAGCCGATGCCCAGGAAGTTGATATTCTGACCGTGCACACAACTCCAACGGAAAAACTCTTATTCATGCGCAAGAAAATAACTCAAAAAGCTCCGCTCGTGATCAACATATCGGACCGAGCGGAAAACTTCGATTGGATGCCCGACGTTAAGAAAGCCGTGGAAAACGACGCTCATTTGATTCTATGCGCCCAAAACGAACCCACGAATGGACTTCTAGGACTTACCAATTGCTTGAGACGCGAGGCCGGTGGCAAAAACGTTAGATGCGTGCATATCTTCGACATAGCTCCCAAGTTTAATCTGAGCACCCAGTTTTACGCGAAGCAGCTTCAGAAGGGCCTGGCAATTAATGTTTTCAAAAATGGCAAATGGGGTACCTACAGACACTTGTTGTTGAAACAACAGAGAGTCGTCCCGTGTGAGCACAGTTTTGTTAATGTTGGGACTAAAGGCGATCTGTCGAGTCTGAAATGGTACGAAGGTAATCTGACGGTAAATTCGAAGTTAGATATTGGACGTGGTCTTGTTCAGGTAAATTAAGTTTATAAACTCTATTAACATTATATTTTTGTAAATCGCAGAAATTCTCTATTCTGTTAAATGTTTTTATTTGAGATATAATATACCTGATCGGCGCAATTATTTTAAGTGGTGATAGAGAACCTTTTTGTAAGATAAAATTTCATATCAAAACTTTTTCCCAAAATCAAATGCTGAGCAGATATCAACACTTACTTGATTTTTTACACTTCTGCATTTAAAAGGCTCTGTCGCCGAAATTATCAATTTTAGAGTAAGAGTAAGTTAGCTTTATTTTAGCAATTGCTATTACATTGTAACATAATTAATAGTAATAGTAAATATAATAAAAATAAAAATAGAATGAAATAAAATAAAAATCTAAAAATCTTCTAAATTCTAAATATCTAAAATAACAGTTTAATAGCGTTCTAATACGTACTCCTTAATTAATTTAATACCCTTCTTATAATTATTACATATTTTGACTTGATGCGGCATATTATTAAATATTTTAAAACCTTAATAAAATAACGAACGAGCAGTTTGACTTTTAGTACATTTCTCTACAACAAAATCAAGCCTATTTCTAGTTTTATAACTGTGGATCTCATGGACTAATTTTACATTTTCATACAGATATTTTGGTGTTTTTTTGTGGTTTAATTTTTAAAATTAGCTCTAATGTTCTAAATATTATTCTCTGATTAATACTCATAAATTGAAGTGTATTTAACCTAACCTTAATAGGGGAGAGAATTGAACACTTTAAAATAGTGCGCATGGCGCGATTTTGTAATTTCTGTAATTGCTGAAGGTCATTTTTATTTAAATTAATAAGTAATGAAGCGCAAAACTCAAAATGAGGAGCTATTATTGTTTTATACAGTAAAACTCTAGTGTACATACTAATGTGTTTGCTACATCTTTTGAAGAGAAAAATCTTTTTGGAAATTTTGTTCATTATGTATTTTGTGTGTAACTTAAACGTTAAATTTTCATCTAATATAACACCAAGGTATTTAACTTCGGTTACTCTTCCTAAATTAGTGTTGCTAAATTTTATATCCAGATTAGCATTATAAATATTTGTTTTATAAACAATGTGTTTGGTTCCCAAAATCATAAATTTGGATCTATCAACATTAATACATAAATTATTATCGCATAGCCATTTATAAATATTACTTAGATCTAAATTCATCTCATCTACTAATTCAATTGTTTTAAATCCACTTACAAACAACATTGTATCGTCCGCAAACATTTTTATTTCACAATGTTTGGCGTATTTAACCATATCGTTTATATAAACAACAAAAACCCAGAACGGTTCCTTGTGGTACACTATGTGTGGGTTTTAAACAAGATGATATAGTTCTATTATATTTAACTTTTTGATGTCTATTTTGTAAGATGAATTAAACCAAGACAATGCTACCTCACTTATCCCTATTTTTTCTAATTTTTTTTTTTGTGAGTTATCTTGAAGCTTTTTAATAGAGCATGAAATTCTCTACAAAATTGGTGTCAATAATTTTTTGTCTACAGGCAATGGTTTAAAAGTTGTAAAGGTTTGTACAAAAAATTTAAAAACTTTAATTGTTTCTTTGACTTTGCAACCGCTGTATCTTTAAAACGAAAGGTTGTACAAAAAAAACCGACGGCCCATTCCGGATAGCAAATTTCATGGGCTACAACTTTGGTCCAGTTAAATTAAAAAAAATGATTAAGGGTGGTTTTCTAAAGAATTTCATACTTCATAGAAACCTTGAAAATTATGAGGATGTACATAATATTATGAATAGTGCCGATGCTATTTTTAAATGGAAAACATTATTTTTGTATTTTTTTACAGTCTTCCTTATTTCCAGCTTTTCCGGGAAATCGGTTTGATTTTCCGAAAATTTCACTGGACCAAAGTTGTAGCCCATAAAATGTTCTATCCGGAAGAGGCCGTTCGTATTTTTGTACAACCTTTCGTTTTAAAGATACAGCGGTTGCAAAGTCTAAGAAACAATTAAAGTTTTTAAATTTTTAATATTTTTTTGTACAAACTACTTTACAACTTTTTAACCATGCCTGTGGACAAAAAATTATTAAAACTAATTTTGTAGAGAATTTCATGCACTATTAAAACAGCTTGAAGGTATTTTACGATAAAATTAATATTTTCGGCAAAGTCTTTTAAATGCAGAAGTGTAAATAAATCAAGTAAGTGTTGATATCTGCATAGCATTTGATTTTAGGAAAAAGTTTTCCATATTTTTTTTTAAAAGGTCCTCTATCACCACTTAAAATATTTACGCCGATAACGGGGACACCCTGCATCAGCTTTTTTAAAAATTGCATAGTATACTTAAACTCTAACAACTTGGCCAATGAGAACGAAGCTTAAAACTATTATGAGAATATTGATATTTGTGTTTGGGTTATTTCTTTAGTTTTTCATAGCGTTAGTCAATGCTGTATTTGATACTCGTCGGTTTAGTAAATTATTTTACCTTCTTTTTTGGTTACAGATATATTATTCAGCGCTAAATTTTAAAGATGTAATGCTTGTTGCGGGTAAAATTGATGCCAGTGTCTTTAGAAAATATAGACCTGAAGATGGATGCTATATAGGAATGGAATTCGCCGGCAGAGACAAAGAGTAAGTGTTTTCTTTTTCATACAAGTCAAAAATATACAGGATGGTCCACATAAAAAAGCCACTATTGGGATCTCGTAAACGGTAAGAGCTACAAAGATGTTTAAATAAGACAAATTGTTCCCCTTTCTGAGAGCCATTCAGTGAGGCTTAAATGTTTGAAAAAAGTTCCATGGCACGCCAGATAATAAACAAATTTTAAAATCTAAATTTATTTTTTTCCAACAGTGGTCGACGCGTCTTTGGATTGGAAACGACCGGTGCTTTAAGTACAGTTGTCAGTGCCTCCAAGCATTATATTTGGCCAGTACCAGATCAATGGACGATGGAAGAAGCATGCACAGTTCCAGTAGTTTATATGACAGCCCTATACGCTATGGTCGAGGTACGTAAAGAGCACTGTGATTGTATTACAAATTTTCAAAATAGTATCAGTAGTAATATAACAAGTGCATTGAGTATTATCGATAATTTTTGGTAAATATGCCCGAATGCAAGTTGAATCAGAAAAAATCACTCGTGCACTAATGAAGATTTGCCAAAAATTATAGATTATTTGCAATGTTCGAGTTATATTTTGTCAGAAAATTTCCTTCACCTAACCTACCTGTCAAATTAAATGTATGTTATGTCAAATTTTACAAGTACCTACTGTCAGAGTTGTGCGTCAGAAGTGTGGTTTAATCTATATCAATGTAACGCTACAGGTCGCCGAAATTCGTCAAAAAATTATCAAGACCAAAATATTTAATCCCCTATCCAAATTTTAATTTTCGACCAATCACAAACTCAGATTTCTTAGAAACGACCAATAAACGCATGAAAATCTGTTAATTGCGAAAAGGATATTTATTATCAGTGTATGATTATGTTTATTGGTCGTTTCTAGGAAATCTGAGTTTGTTATTGGCCGAAAACGCAAATTTGATAGGAGGATCAACATCTGACAAGGGAATGTAAAATTATTACCCTGTAATAATGCTCCTATGGGTAGTCACTAGAAGATTTAAGATTAGTGATTGGTCGAATACTCAAATTTGTCAGGCGAAGGAAATTTTCAATATAATAAAATTAATTGAACACTGCGCTTGTTAAAATGTACAAAGATACATTTAGAAATACATTTAAGACTACAAACGCGTAGGTTTATGTAAAAAATTAAATAAAAAATAAACGCATAATTCTTGGTTATAATTTAACATTAATACTTAATAACTTTGTTTTGTGTAAAGTAATACAAAACAATATTTTTAGATCGGTGGAGTGAAACCCGGCCAAAGCATATTAATCCATGCAGGAACTGGTGGTGTTGGACAAGCAGCCATTAACCTGGCGTTGTATTATGGAATGACGATATTTATTACCGTTGGTACACAAGAGAAAAGAGACTTCATCAGAAAAATATTTCCCCAAATAATAGGTACAACTTGACATTTTTTCCTAACGGTCGCAAAAAAAATAAGCACCACCTTTAAGTCCCTACAGAAACTTCAAATATTTTAATCCCAATACTTGCATCGAATCTGGTACAAACGATAAATATACAGGGTGATTGATTAGGACGGGGCGTTAAAAATATATGAAGAATGAAAAAGGGTATGGATCTGAAATTTTGGTTACGACCATATGGGCATATGGTCTGTTTGATGAAAATATTTTCAAGATGGAGACACTTCCGGAATTACCGGAAGTTGATGTCTACTATTTGAATATTGGCAGTATCATACCTATCTCCCAGCTTTTCGGTGTTATTTTTTTTGACCATGCCTTGTTCATGACTTCCAGTAGTAGAATATTGCCTAGCCACTGTATTCATTTTTTTAGCTCGCCGTATTGGCAATTCCCGAGACACTTCATTCGAGGACATGGTAATCAGAGAGACCAAAGGCCGAGGTGTCGATTTCGTACTAAACTCTTTAGCGGATGAGAAGTTACAGGCTTCGCTCCGTTGCTTGGCACCAGGAGGCCATTTCCTTGAGATTGGAAAAGTCGATCTAGTTAAAAATAGTCCCTTGCCTCTTAGCATGTTCGCCAAAGGATGCAGCTTCCACGGCGTCATGCTGGATGCGTTTTTTATCGAAACGGACGCAAGAGTCCACACTAAATTTGCAAAAATGGTGCTGGACGCGATCGAAGCCGGTGCGGTCAAACCGTTACCCAGATTCACCTTCAAAACTGAAGATGTAGTGAAGGCGTTTAGATATATGGCGGCCGGCAAGCATATGGGTAAAGTTTTGCTGAGAATACGCCCAGAAGAAAAACCGGAGAGAGTTTTAATTCCTCCACCATTCAAACTTGACGCAATTCCAAGGTATATATTTTTGTTTTGTTGTACATTACACATTTGACATTTAGAGGATGTCCCTTAATGTAATTTTTCTACGACCACTAATGTAAATTACTCTTACCGTACAGCCTGCATGAATAGTAAGTGGGTCCTTACGCACGGTAAGCAAAAAGCACAGTTTCTTAAAGAAATGATCAAAGTAGACTCACGTCAAACACTTACTTCCTGGATGCCTTGCAAGTGAGTTATAACTCACGGTAAGCGAAACGCACGTCTAGAAATGTCAAAGTAGGCTTACGTCAAAATTGACAACGTAATTACTTGTGTATATTAGCCAAAAGTCGTTAACATCGTAGGTATTATGTGATCGCAGAAAAAGTAAGCTACATAACACGAGTTGTAAAGCAATTACGCACTCGTGGAAATACGCACTTCCACTCGGGCGTAATATGCTTCTCACAACTCTTGTTATGTAATACCTATATTATGATTTGGCAGCTTCGTCAAAAACTTGTCTTAGGTCTGTAAACATCACAAAACATTATTTATTGAGAAATACACACGTTTAAAGTAATTTTTTTGTCAGCAATGATTCCATGCGTTAATGTGCATTGCCAAAAATTGCCACGGACCCCTCTGAAGACCTTTTTTTTTTACTTGCCGTCTGGGGTAGGCGTACTACTTTCTTAAGAAACACGGACTTACTGCATAAAATACAAACAAGAACCGCTGTCTCACTTCGTATATTTCGGATTTTACAGCTTAGTTTTTTCGCGACTTCGTATACTTTAAATCTGTTTAAAAACAAGCTTCCCCTTATACAATTTTTTTCACCACTATTGCTGACACTAGCTGAAATTTACAGATATACCTGCAAGGCATCAGCTTCGTACATTATTACTGGCGGATTGGGAGGTTTCGGGCTTGAACTGGCAGACTGGCTGTTCATGAGAGGTGCAAGAAACATCGTATTAGCATCCCGATCAGGAATAAGAAACGGTTATCAGTCTATCAGGACACGGTAATAACCCAACTTAAAAAAAAATACTGATACGTAATATAATATGGTCTAACCAAAACTGAATGTTCAACTTTTTTGTATGTTTTTTTATTAGTTTATGGAGTAACCATGACGTAATAATAAAAATTTCAAAAGACGATATTACAACCGAAGATGGTTGTCTTAGACTTATACAAACAGCGAACGAACTGGCTCCAGTGGATGGTATTTTCCATCTAGCTGTCGTTTTAAACGATGCTGTCTTTGAAAATCAGACACCCGAAACGTTTAACAATGCCTTCTGTCCTAAAGCCATGGCAGCCGAACATTTAGATGTACTCAGCAGAGAACTGTGTCCTGAGCTTCGGTAAGTAGATAAGAGTTTCACAAGTTTGTTTGTACAGACTGTCTCGGAGGATTTTATACAGGGTGTTTCTTAAGTATTGCAAAACAATTCGGGAGGTGATTACTTATTCAAAATAAAGGGGATTCTTACATATACATTTTTTTCCTTAGACGTCTCCTATCGGAGTTACACCCTCTTAAAGGGGGGCGGTAAAATTTGTTTTTTATTTGATTTCTCAAATTTGGATAAATGTAGGAGTATGATATTCGGTAGTGTTTTATACTTATAAAAAGGTTTTCTATAGTAATATTTTCGATCATCTCCCACCTTCACAGGGGGCTGAAAAGTGCGACCCCTGTTGGTTTTTTATCAGAACTCCAAAAGGAGACGTCTAGGGAAAGAAAATATATGAAAGACCCCCTTTAATTTTCGATAAGGAATCACCTCCCGAATTGTTTTGCAATACTTAAGGAACACCCTGTATATTAAATTAAAATGTCAAACGCAACTCGCTTTATCTTCTTTTAATTAAAAGGTTTAAGTCTAGTTATTTTTTTAACATTGCTAATTTTATCACGTTGTTTTTTTTTTTCAGTGCGTTCGTGACGTTTTCATCCGTTGTTTGCGGTCGTGGCAACACTGGTCAAGCAAATTACGGCATGGCTAATTCAGTTATGGAGAGAATCTGCGAAATTCGTAAACAAGACGGATTACCAGCTTTAGCCATCCAATGGGGAGCTGTTGGTGATGTAAGTTGAACGAAACTGTGTCTACTCTTTTTCTGATAAAAGTTTAAAACTGTTTGGTTTGTACGAGAAACTTACAAACCTAACCAGGAACTTTTTTTAAACTGAACAAATAAAATTGTATTGTTTTTCAATATATTTTACATGCATCTGAACACACTAACGCCACCGAGCAGAAAGTTTTCTGATTCCTAGTTGTTAGAGAGAATCCCACTGTATTTTGTTTATTTCTTCAATGGTTTTATAGCCGTTCATAGCCTAGCGTTGCCCAAAAATGCTTTCTTCTTTCCTCACAATAGTACCTAGTTTTATGAAGTTAAATAAGATATGTTAGAACAAAAAATATTTCACAAATAAAAAATGAAGGGTGTAAAAATATTCGATTTTTCCAAACACGCTATACACTTTTATTATTATTAGGTTTACTGCAAAAAAATTTAAAAAAATGTTTTACTAGGTCGGTTTAGTAGCTGACATGCAAGAGGATTTCAAACTGCTAGACATTGGTGGCACATTACAACAAAGCATAACAAGTTGTCTTGGCGTCATGGACACTTTTTTCACACAAGACGAACCCATTGTGTCCAGCATTGTTGTAGCTGAGAAACGAAGATTAAACATTAAAAATATTGCAGAAGCCGTTGCGAACATATTGGGTAATTTACAAAAATATCGTTTCATATTCTCCTTTTACATCAAAGTTTAACGTGACTCTAATGAATATACTTTTTGTGTTTATAGGTATAAGAGACTTGAAAACTGTTAGCTCGAACACTCCACTGCCAGAACTAGGAATGGATTCTATAATGGCAGTGGAAGTAAAGCAACTATTGGAACAAAGTTTCGAAATGTTTGTAACTGCCCAGGATATCAGAAATTTGACATTTGCAAAGTAATTACTGGTTTATTATTATTTCATTTCATTATGTTTTTTAAACTTTCGATTGCTTTATGTATTTTCGTCAAATTCCTTAGTAGTCCTTAACTTTCCAATGCATGTTCTAGTGTTTTTCTAAATTTTTGCCGCTATTCTGTTATTCAGATCTTCCTCCAATTTACCATTATCTGCAATTATTGTTCCTAAATATTTAAAATATTCGCTACCTGCTCTATCTTTTTTTTAATCTAGTATAATTGTAACTGGTTCATGATTTTTCGCTGTAACCATAGTTTTTGTTACATTAATATTCATATTGTATCTACTTAATGCATCTGCCCATACGTCTAAATCAAGTTGCAAGTCCTTTTCGCTTTTAGCTAACAGCACATCATCTGCAAAGGCTAGTTCTGTTAACGATATTGGTTTTAGTTTATTCCAACCCTAGAAGCCTTTCTTTGTGTTTTGTTTACATTCTCATAAGAATTATAAAGAGCAGTTGACTTAATGTGCCTCCTTGTCTTACTCGCACTGTTGTTATACATTCCTGGGAACTGCTGTTATGGGTTCGCACATAATTTCTACTGCTCTTATATAAACTCTTGAAGGCGTTTAATAATCCTTCTCCCACTTCATTTTTTTTCAATATCTTCCAGATGCTTTCCCTTTGTACTTTATCGAAGGCTTTCGATAGATTGATAAAGCATAAGTACACCATCTTTGAATGTTCCATTGTTTTTTCACTTAACTGTCTTAACGTAAAAATTAGATCGCGCGTGCTTCTACCCGATCTAAAGCCACATTGCGCCTCTTCCAAATTTCTTTCAAAATGTTTCCTTAATCTCCCCTCTAGAATTCTTTCAGATAATTATTCTTATCATAAATTTAAAAGCTATATAAAGCTGTCTCAATATCTACCAAATCTTGTTCAATGCCACTTTATTAAAGACAGTAGTTAAATCAATGAACACAAGTACAGAGTCTTTAAATGTTTTTTTTCCATTAAAAAATGCATTTAGTTCTATTATAAATAAACCATGGAATGGTTAGATTTAGTTTAAAAAGTAAAAACTTGTCCCATAAAAATACTATTAGGTATTGTCATCCTGTTCCTTCCGCCAATTCAAATGGACTTGGATAATATAATGTTATGTTGCAGATTGGACGAATACCAAGCATCAAAAAAAACTTCTGGAACAGAACAAAAAGCGACAACAAACACACAGCCAGCACAAGTACAAGAAGAAGGATTACGATTGCTGTTACGTTTTACTAGTGATGAAAGTACAGCCAATATTCCAGTGGTGAAAATGGAAACTAAAATAAAGGAAGGAATAAAGGCTCCAAAAATATTTTTGGTACCTGGAGTCGAAGGAGTAGCTACAATATTTAAATCGTTTTGTGCTAATTTGGATGCCCATGCAGATTGTTTACAAATTTATTCGGTAAATACCCAAGATAGCTTTCAAGATATCGCAAACAGATTGTTATCCGTAAGTAACATATTATGGTTTGGTTTACATTGAAACTTTCGAAGAAAGCTTAATTGTACATTTTATCGTTTCTAGAACATGGGGAATAGTTTATCCGATAAGGAACCCTTTACGTTAGTTGCGCATTCGTTTGGTTGTGTGTCAGCATTGGAATTAATTTATTTATTAGAACAGAAGGGGCATGTTGGTAACGTCATTTTCATTGATGGGGCGCCTTTGTTGATGAGCAAGTTAACGGAAGTTTTAGTTGGACAAAACGAGGAAACGCAACAAGTGAATTTGTTATGTACAGTTCTGGCAAACCTTATTTCGATGGACAAAATCGCCTCAATTAGGGTAAGTTTACAATCAACAAGAATCGAGACCCCTCTAAAATTGGGACAAAAAAAAGGGAAAATAAATAGTTTTAAATTTAAGGATAAAATTTATAAGCTCAGTCGTTTTTTGGCATGTAGTGAATAAAATAATTTAAGTGCTGTATTTAAATTCGAAAATATTATTTACCGATGATATATTAGTTATTTATTTAATCAGTGGGATAAAGGCATCATTAAACAAACGAGTGCGTGGTTTGCCCGACGAGGGCGTTAGCCCGAGTCGGGTAAAAGCACGAGTATGTTTAAAGCCTTTATCACACGTATTAAATACAACTTTTTATCTACGTCTGCCCAAAATTGAAAAAATATATATTATTTTGTAAGATAAAGTACCTATATTCTGTTAAACGTCATAATTTTTTAATTTACAATTGAGTAGTTTGGTATTTAATCGCATAGCAACCAGACAGTTTGGCATTTGACAGCATAGCAACCAGGCAATTTGTCTGTCAAAAATATTACAGTTTTTGTAATTTCTCTTTTCGTGGTGAAAATTTTGGGATAAAACATGTAAATATCATCACGACCGTATAAATAATTGTAATAATTGTAAAGTTTTCGTCAAAAATTGTCCTATCAAAATGAGTTGTATAATGATTTCTTATCCCACTCAGTGCGGTAAGAAGCTTCATTATCTAACGCAAATGAATGTCATAATAGCTTCTTATCGTAGCAGTCGTAGATAAATTAAATTATCCAACACACAATTTTTACGCCGTCTATAAAACGAGCGATTTATAATAATTAAAGATACATAATTTTAGACTAACTTTTGCTCCCGATGGCTAACAATCCTTCAGCAAACACTTTTTAACCAGATTTTTGACTTTAAGTTAAACATGATTTAAAGTTTCTCCTTAAATTGATATTATCCCAGATATCGCCATTTTATTGTTAATTGTTAGGGCAAACTAATATTTTCCAGTAGGCTAAGAAGGTAGACAGCGGTAATTTGAAACAATTAAGAGAAAAAAACAAGAAACTTATAATTTTATCTTTTGCCTACACATTTTTGACATATTTTTTAGGAAAGTTGTAGTTTTACCATACTCACGTTTAAATAGAGGTTTCTTAAACCTATTTGTACATTTATTTATTGGACCAGTGTTGTAAGATAACATGCTAAATCCCATAAACCATTTTTTTTGTATGTTTACGATACGAAACTTGGTTCTACCGAAAACCAACCATGTTTTTTTTTAAATGTAAAATTAGACAAGTCAGTATTAATTTTTCTTTTTAAATCAGCGTTCCGTTCGCGTACCTAATACATTATCAATCGGTTTTTAGGATTTGGCAAACGATCAAACTCAATTATATGAAAAATATTGTGGCCCTGATAAGAAACGTAGGGATGGTAAAACTACAACTTTTTTATTTAAAAAATGTCAAAAATGTGTAGGCAAGCTGCAAAATTATAAGTTTCCTGTTTTTTCTTTTAATTGTTTTAAATTACCGCCGTCTACCTTCATAGCCTACTTGAAAATATTACTTTGCTCTAATAATTAACAATAAAATCGCGATATCACGAAAAATATTAATTTTAGGTGAAAAACAGCTTTTATGTTTTCAAAAGAGAATTAAATTTCTATAAGACGGTGTAAAAAATATAGGGTGTTGTATTTAAAAAAAATGAGTTATTGATGTTTAAAGTTTCACAAGTTTGACCAAGCGTAAAAAACGCCCTGTATAATATTTTTATAATGTAGGTGGAGCAAAGTGTTAAATAAACTATTGTCAATCTAATCTCCAAGCGAATTTCTTCAAACTTTTCAAAGTTTTTAAATGTTGAAAATTTTTGAAAGTACCAACTGTATTTTCATTAAAATGCAATTTTCACGAAAACGGTTGGACCTTAGACCCATATCACCTTATACATTTTTTGAGTTAAATTTAAAGAGGAATCCAAAAATGTAAAAATAGACAGGGTGTTTCATAAGAAAAAGTATAACTTTGATATGCCACTCTTTTTTGGAGCACCCTGTTTGTTTGAAAATATTTTTATAATGTAGCCCGTATTGACTTACATAATCTAACAGCGACAAAAGTTTGAAAATATAAACCGTTTGGCCGTGGCGTCCGTCGTAACTCACCCTATATAGGTACAAGATTAATACATTATAAATTACTCAAATAATTATAATTTTATTTCACCTCTTTTTCACTGAAAATACATGGCTCATATTTTATTGTTTTTTGATTATACTCTGACATGATTCCCTTCTGACTTCAAGTTGATAACGCCATGGAATTTCATTTAATTTTCTAATCGATAAACAACACTTTAAATGTTTCAGCCTGCATTGCTAAAATGCAAATCGTATGAAGAGATGATCGATAGCGCATTGGAAGGAATAAAGTATGACGTGAGCCTCTCCAGGGAGTACCAAAAACAATTGTTAATGAACGTCTACTGCTGCATCAAGGCTCTCCACAAATATAAACCTTCTTTTACGCAATTAAAATCTTCTATTAAATTATTTAAACCAAAAGAGGCCACCGTGGCAGATATCTCGAATGACTTCGATCTGTCTAAAGTGTGCGGAAAACCTGTTGAAGTAGTTTATTTCGATGGAAACCACGTGACGATCTTGGACAACCCCGAAGTGACCTCAGCAGTGAATAACATGGTGAATCAAAATAGAGGAAACTGAAATGTACAAAACAATATTAAGAAAACGTTAATGGATTTTGGGAAAATATTTAAAATAACAAAAAAATAGTGCTAACAAATAAATGTTATTTTTTCACGTAAATTATTACATTTTGGTGTTCCAATAAACAAACGCCCAAAAATGTTGCTCACCATGCTTTTATCTCCAATTCCGATTATGCCCATTTTTCATCAACAGGGTTTAAAGAGTAGAAAAAGCATAATTTATTATTATTATAAAATTGACCTTTTCCTATTCATCATCTTTTTGATGCTTAAAAAGGTTGTAGTCGTGTACTGATTGGTTATATTTTGTAAATCAATCTCATAAAAAATAAATTAAAAACGTGATAACAAATTAAAGCCCGGTTGCACAAAAATCCATCGAATTCGAAAGTTTACTCTTGGTTAAGTCTTGGTAGCTAAGCAACTCGTTGTCGTTATTAAAGAGACAATGTTTGACGTTTCTGTTGACTTAAACCGGAATTTCGTGCCACCAGACTTTATTCCACAGCATTTATAGTGGTAACAAAATACTGTTATGTAATATTTCAAATGGGTAAAAACATTGCTGAAGCAACTTTATAAGTCGAATCGGATGGTGGTCACTAATTTTTCTTAGATCGATGCGTTTTTGTTTTATGACAACCAACTTTATTTTTTCTTATGGGCGCAATTTTTGCTATTTACATAATCAAATAGCATTTATTTTTCTGAATCCATTGATGTATCACACATGGTATTTTACTTCTTCTCTCATTGTCAAATTTGAAAAAATACGTTTTAAACAATAACCATTATAAATCAGGTTGGCCGGTCATTGTAATTTATGTTGTTTCCATGATAACCGATCAACAAACTGAAAGTTTGATTTATAGTGGTTATTGTAAAAAATCTTTTTTTTATTTGGTGATTAATAAAGAAGTAAAATACCATGTGTGATACATAAATAGATACAGAAAAATAAATGGTATTTGATTATGTAAATAGCAAAAATTGCGCCCATAAGAAAAAATAAAGTTGGTTATCATAAAACAAAAACGCATCGATCTAAGAAAAATTTATGACCACCATCCGAGTCGACGTATAAAGTTGCTTCAGCAATGTTTTTACACATTTGAAATATTACATATTCCAAAATAGTTATAGACGGTTTTCAAAAATCGTATTTTCCGGTTTTTCCTAATTTTCTCGGATACTGTTTCTATTTGGATTATTAATAAGCACCAAATTTAGCACTTTGCCAAATTTAAACCTATACTCTAGCGATTATAATAAGCGAGATCCCCATGCTTAAACTCGAATTTCAGTCACACTGTATATATTTTTTCTTATATTACACACCATCAAATGTCTTGGTATTTAATTTTGCCGGAGTCGGAGTCGAACTACAAAAATTATCAGGAGTCGGAGTCGGAGTCGGAGTCGGCTTTTTTTTTTACCGACTCCGCAGCCCTGTAAATCAAATGTCAAAATTGCATTAAATTCGTTATGTAATTCTGCCCAACTTTGCTAATTTAACCGTCTATGTTACTCTTATAATAATAAAGTTACCCATACCACATTGTACTTTAAGCATATTTATAATATAAAATCCTAGAAAATATCAACTGGGCTTTTTAATCTTAATAATTTTAGTCTGATCCTCGTATACTTTGGGACATGTTGCACATTTGCGTATTGGAATTTGTCTTCATGTTAATGAAAAAAGGAAAAAATCGCTAGTCACTGATTTAAAAATATTACCTAGTATTTTAAGCATGCTACATTAAATTCGCATAATGCAGTCGTTTATTGTAACTATACAGTATACATACGAATAATTTTAATAATTTAACGTTGAAGTTTACAAACAATGGTAAAATCTAACAAAGTTTTACCTGAATGTTTGTATTAAAATGAGTACCGCATTAATTTTTTAACACGACCCTAAAAGTTTTCCATAATTCTTAATAGACATAGAATTTAATAGAAATTTGCAAGGATATGTATGTCGAAAATATGCAAAACAATTCTAGGAATGGCTGGTAAACAAATCAATTACGGTTTAAATGCATTATTTATTATGGAAATAAATAAATAATTTTAAATTACATTCATTTTTAATGTCTTCTTTATTACTGTGACAAAAAAGTACGAGTATTAATGTGTTTGAACAATTTTTTTTTTGAAAATGCTTTTTAATTATTTAAACATTATCTACTGCAAATAGTGATTGTCCCTTATTATAATAATAATAATAATAATCAGGGATGGAATAACGTTTTAAATCGTTACGTTATTGTATAACGTTATACATATATTATTTGTTTTCGTTACGTAACGTTATAAATAACATTAACAAAATGAATTCTTATGTTATATAATGTTATAACTGATATAAAATATTATACTTAAATGCTTATTGGGTCGTACAGACCCAAAATACAATAGGCTAGTTTAATTAATCATTGGATGTAGTTTTATCGAAACAACTAAAACGTTTTGATCGAGCCAAATAATAGTAATAAGCTAAGCAGTTTAAAAAATTCGCATTTCGGAACTATTTTAGAATACATTAATATTTTTAACCACAATTTAAATAAACAAGTTACACCGATAAACTAGACGTAGCAAGTATCCTGCCTACATTTTGCATAAATTTTATTGTTGAGCAGTGCAAAATACAATAAGCTGACGTCAGGATTTGACCCAAAAAGTTCAGTTATTGTAATGGAACGCATATCAACCAACAGACCTATGAAGTTTGGAAGTTATTTCTATCTATTTTGAAATGCAATTGATTGATTTACAAGTTCAAGTACTGTATAAGCATTATGCAATACACATTATTTATTTATTGAAACGTTGTGTTGTAAGCGTTTGTTTAGAGTTATCACAACACAAATTTAACTTAAAATTGCCGTTTTATTTTTTTAAGCTTCCCAAACAACTTTTCTCACTATCGGTAGTCCAGTCATACATTAAGGAATAAAATAAAGTTCAGCGTTTGGAATTTTTCTGTTGCCAAGAGTCGTCGAATCGATTTAATTAAAAATTTACACTTTTATGTCAGTTAAAAATATGCAAAAAAAATTTAGATGTTTTGATGTCAAACATGTTTAAGAAAACAGCAGATTTAGTAGTTGTAGAAATAGGTAATGCCTTAAGAATGGAGAACTTCTTATGTTCCCACATTATAATTTAAAGGAAACATAATTTAATTATACTCATTAAAAGCTTTTTTAAGCCCATGTTAAAATCAAAATGTGAAATGATTCCTGTAGATATTTTGACTTAGAATTAGAAAAAAACCTTAAAAATCATGGCTCACTTGATTTTTGAAATATAAACCAAACTTGGTCTTTTTTAAATGGCAACCATAGTTGGCTATGGGTTCATTAAAAAGAGATTTTTTTTCTAGTTTCATTTAAAACTATTTTAAAAATAAATAAGTTATTGCAATATTATTGTTTTTGTTAAGTATAATCAAAGTGGCCATTGTAAAAAATTAACAAAGCATTACATACATAAACTAGCTTTACTTAATTAAACACTTAAAAAATTGATAACATAAATAGTTTAAGATAGTTTTTACATTTCATAGTAACTTATAGCTTTTCACTTACTATTACTATTAAATCTTAATACATGTCTTGAAGTCTACGTAAAAATATCTACAGGAATCATTTCAAATTTTGATTTTAACGTACCATTGATAAAACGCCTTTTTAGTTTTTTCAAAATATTTAAAAAAGTTGAAGGTGTAGGTCAATCTCAAAATGGCATTAAATTCGTCTTGAAATTCTGCCCCACTTTGCCAAGTTAACCGACTTTGTAACTCTTATAATAACAAAGTTACCCATACAACACAACATGCAGATTATTGTCACCCTGTACAGGGACTATTTCTCTTCATTTCTTCCTGTCTTCAAAATGTTTACTCACAATCGGTAAGTAATGTGTGCATTTGTACCCTTTAAAACAGTCGGGAAACGACCCATTCCCGGCTAGCTGGGAAAGTGACAGATAAACTAGCCGGGAATTTCCTTACCAGCAAATGTCACTGTCATTTTTGTAAATAAAATTGCATTAAAACATGTTTTTTAAAATAAATAAAGAACAAACAGCTCGTATATATGGAGGCTTTATTTTGTTTAGCTAATTTAGAAAAATACGTAAAGAGTACCGTTTCAGAGGTATGCTGCACACCTTTAGTCATGCACCACTTACTATATACATCGTAAGTGTTTTCGTATCTCGCCCTGCTTTTTTCTGGAATCATGCCTTCAGTAGCTTTTCTGCAGCTTCTCGCAGTTCTGGTGGAGTACATTCAAATTCATTATCGGACATAATATTTTTGTAAAAATACAAAGACGATAATTAAAAATGCCGTATAATCTAACAAAATAAGTATCTATCTGTCAGAATCAACAAACTTGTTATATTTCCTAGCAACGACAACAAACTTGTTATATTCCCTAGCAACGGTCTCGCAGATCTTTTTGTTGAAATAATTTATCAAATTATGATAAAAATTAATCTTATTTGACTTATCTAGAGTTACTAACCGATTTTGAGTAAAATAGTATACACAAAATCAACAGGAGAAGATGAAATCCCAACAAACCTCTTAAAATATACTGCCGACTTAATATCTGGACCTCTAAGTCACATAAATCTCTCATTAAAAAATGGCATATTTCCTAACAAACTTAAATGTGCAAAAATCAAACCAATTCACAAAAAAGGGGATTTAAGTGACATAGGAAACTATAGACCCATAGCCATCCTCACAAACATTAAGATATTTGAAAAAATAATCTACAACCGAATTGAAAATTACGTAGAACACTTTGGCTTAATAAACAACTATCAAAATGGATTCAGAAAAGGCAAAACAACTACCCGCGCTATTTATATGGCAATCCGAAATGTACTTCAATCCCTCAATAAAGACAAACACACCATGGTCATGTGTGTTGATCTCTCAAAAGCTTTCGATAGTGTTGACCACGAGATACTGCTAACAAAATTAGAACACTATGGTATACGAGGGACCGCCCATAACCTTATAAAATCTTATCTTTTGGAAAGAAACCAATATGTTGCCGGAAAAGACTCGTCAGGTAAAATTCTAAAATCTAACAAAAAAACAATCAAAAAAGGAGTCCCGCAAGGATCAATCTTAGGCCCCCTGTTATACATACTGTACACAAATGATCTTCCAGTTTTTGCCAAAACTTCCCTTATACAATTTGCCGATGACACATCTGCTATTATTAGTGACTCGGATTCAAAAAATTCTAAACAAAAACTCTTTGACTGCTTAGGCCAACTCCAACTTTGGTTCACATTAAACAATCTAACCTTAAATGTCAATAAAACTCAAGTAATAAAATTTTCACAAAGTAAATTAACCTCCGACCTAAAACTTAAAAACAATTCCACAACTATAAATGTTGTTAATAAAATATCATTTCTTGGTTTAGGTATTGACTCTAGACTGGACTGGTCATACCACATCGAACGCCTGTCACAAAGCCTGTCACGGTATCCTTTCGCACTAAAAAACCTAAAAAAATTAGTCAGCACAAACGCGGCCAAAACTGCATATCATGCGTATGTTGAATCTAGGTTACGCTATGCTATAATTTTTTGGGGTAACGCTAGTGACTGCACGCCTCTTTATTATACAAAAGCGATGTATAAGAACTATTTTTGGTCTAAACTACCGAGATCATTGTAAAGACACTTTTCGTGACAAAGAAATATTAACTTTTTACGGCCTATTCATTCTCGAAGCCATCCTTTTCGTAAGAAATAATTTTGATCTGTTTGAAGTGAATATAAGAAACCATGCAGCCAATACACGACATAAAAAAAATCTTAAGCCCGATTGCTTCAAATATTTATTTATTAGTTATTTCCGCGGAGGTGGTCCCCTTTCGGGTTCCTGTACTGCGACCTGTTGGTCTATTGTACCCTCTGGTGATAGCCACTTAAAGAAGTCCTGTGTTTTTGAAAAACTCCAGGATTTTCTTTAAGGGTGTTTTTCTTAGCTCTTCTTGGTTGGCTTTTTCCATCCCTAGAAGTCTGCGCCGATAGGGTGTGAATCCTTCACACTGGCATATTACGTGCAGAGGAGTTTCTTCTTCTTCACCACATCCTCTACATATATCGGTCTCAGAGAGCCCTATTATGTAGAAGTGTTTGTTTAACCCACAGTGCCCTGTGACAAGCCCTGTGGCTGCTCTGATGTCTGCTCTGCTCATCCTGAGCATTTCTTCTGTCTTCTCTTTGGAGACCATTGACAGGATAGCCTTGGAATGGGCTTGTCCTGCAACTTTTTTCCAATGAGCATTGTGCTCTTGTGTTAGTATGTCATTAAGACACCGCTTGGCTGTTCCATAGGATGTACCAACTGCGGGTTCTGGTCCGAAGAAAGGTGTCTCGCTGCCAATTTTGGCTAGGCGATCCGCCTTCTCGTTCCCTGGTATATTAGTGTGCCCTGGGCACCATACCAGTTTAACATTATTCCTGCTTCCTAGCATGTTGAGTGCTTGTATGCAGTTCAGAACAAGTCCTGAGTTTACTTCTGACGAACCAAGAGCTTTTAACGCTGCTTGGCTGTCGGACATTATGAAGATTCTTTTGTTATCAAAATCTCTTTCTAATAATGTTTCTGCACATAAGTGCACAGCATACACCTCAGCTTGAAATATGGTTGCACACTGTCCAAGGCTTACAGATTTGCCTTGTCTCAGTTGTGCTGCTCCCCATATTCTGCAGCCTGTTCCATTTTGCGTTTTTGACCCGTCTGTATACCAGACCAGGCCATTAAGCTCTATTTCATGGCGCTCCCATTGGTCCCGTGTTGGAATTGTGATTCCAAAGGTTTTCTCAATGGCTAGCGTCCTGTTTATTCTATCCGAGATCATATTTAATGTCGGATGCGTGTCGATCTCGTTGAGAATAGCTAAGTGCCCTTCTCTACGTCTCCCCTCTTTGGAGGTGATTTTTAGTCGGTACCCCCCTCTTAGTTCTTGTGATTTGACCACAAGGTAAAGAGGAGGTAAGTTCAGCAACACTTCCATTGCCGCCGTAGGCGTTGTTGTCATCGCCCCGGTAATACTTAGGCAAGCCAGTCGCTGTAGCTTGTCTAATTTATTTCTGCAGTCCTTTAACTGTGTTCTAGTCCACCAGATCAGACTTGCATAAGTTACGATGGGTATGACCATCTTGGTGTATATCCAATATATCATCCTAGGTGTTAAACCCCAGTTTTTCCCAAGCATCCTTCTGCAGGTCCATAGAGCTACAGTGGCTTTTTTGGTAGTTTTTTCTACGTGTAGTTTGAAGTTAAGTTTGCTATCTAGAATCACTCCTAAATATTTAACCTCTCCTACTGTTTCCAGTGGTTCTTCAAACAGGTATACTGTTTTAGTCCCACACGGTTTTGTTTTTCTAGTAAAGTGTACTAGTGAGGTTTTAGACGGATTTACCGTTAGACCCTCACCTGTGCACCACCTTTCGACAATTCGTAAGGCGCCTTGCATCATGTCTGATACTACGCCTCCGAACTTGCCTGTTGTTAGTATGGCTATGTCATCGGCATAGCCAACCGCAAAGTGCCCTGCTTTTTCCAGTCTCCACAGGAGCTCGTCTGCCACTAAGCACCACAAAAGGGGAGATAGAACCCCCCCCTGTGGGCACCCTCGGACAGCCCTAACTCCTGCAGTCTGTCCAAATGCAGAGGCATAAATATTTCTGTGTTTAAGCATTTCGGAAATCCATTTACAAATTGTAGAATGTATTCATCTGCTTTCCACTGCATTTCGTATTGATCTCGGGGAGGCATTATCAAACGCCCCCTCGATATCTAGAAAAACTCCAAGTGTGATCTCTTTGTTCTTTAGACCACTCTCGATCTTGCTAGCTATTTCATGTATGGTCAGCTCGCAAGATTTTCCTGACTGATAGGCATATTGGTGTCGATTAAGGGGTGAACCCCCAAGAACCTCGTCCCTTATGTGCCTTTCTATAAGTCTCTCCAATAGTTTTAGGAGGAAGGATGTCAGACTTATTGGTCTGAAAGCTTTGGGCTGGGTGCTTCAAATATACTTATCTTCAAAAAAATGTTGCCTCTATAATTATTGCAATATATAACAAATTTAATACATCACCTGAGAGTATAAAAAATCTACGCACTCCCGACTTTAAGAAAAGATTAAGAAATGTCCTGATTTCTAAAGCTTGCTATGGAGTTAGTGAATACCTTAATGACGATTACTTTAAAAACTCCTTTAAGTAATTATAATTTTGTGTTGTATATATTCGTATATATGTGTATTTTTATGTCATTACTGTGACATGTTCTACGCCTTTTTGGATTTTTCAGAACAAATAAAGACTACTACTACTACATACCTCACGGGAAGGATCGTTGCAGCCTCGTGCTATAGATGCCCTCGGCGCTACGCGCCTAGCACTCGGCTGTAATGATCCACTTTCCCGCTCGGTATGTAATATACTATTTCACTCTCTAATTGTTAGTTCCTTCATGTCGTCTTTAACTTGTGTTCACCTTCTTGCTGTCTATGCTTCTCTACCTCTGTTTATATTGTTCTCCTGTTTAAATCGTTCCACTTATTCTAAAAACATCTCTTTCGACCGATCTTTTGGGTTCTTGATATACCTAGATCAAACAGCTCTTGATTGCTCCTTATTTCCCATACTGCATCAATCTCTTTTCCTTCAAATATCCTTCTTAACATTTCCTCCATAATGTTTATAAATTCATTGTCATAATGCTTTCACATGCGAAATTAACCGTTGTCCTCACATTATATATTCTCAATAATTTTGCATTTTGTGATAGTTTTCGATGTCGGAATTCTCATGAGGGCACCTCGTGGATTTTTAAATTATCCTTTGCTTATTTCTTCTTCTTATCCTTCACTGTTATAAATGACAGACCCCAGATATTTGAAACTCGTTCTATATCTATATTATCTTGTTCTTCCCCTTTTTTCAATTTCCCCCTCCCCCAATATTTTTAAATTAAAATTGTAGTAAAACAACCTTGACATAGATTAAGTACATTCGGGAAATCATGCAGACATTTTTTAAAATTGTTTTTGTTAAATAATGTTGATCGTTTTTGGAAATAGTTATGTTGGGTAAATCCGAGATAATTATTTAACTGTTATTCAATGATGCCCTCTATTTAAAAAATCGAATATAATGATATAATTATAATGATAATGATATATAAATTTCAATTATGAATTTAAAAAAATTGCATTGAAAATTTGCCATTGTATTCAAATTTTATGGATCGGTATATTATTATCAGTATAAAAGGGTTCGTTTTGATTTTTTTTTTCGAATTCGTGTTGCAGACTTCTACATAAAATAAATTGATTAGACATACTGGATTTGGCTGCTGTTACCAACAGTGTTTCTTTCGGTCCAAGAGTTTCTCCGATAATATCAGGTAAGCGTGCAAGATTTTGTCGGTTTATACTTTGATCTAGTTTTGTTTTATGTTTAATTGGGTGCGATAAAAAAACAGGATTTTTAAAACACTACTGAAAACAAACTTTGACTTGCTTAAGACAAAATAGACAATATTTATACGATTTTCGTAAAATATTTATCATAATGTTTGAATTCGATTTGAATCATTCCAGATTTTAATGTATTACTACAAGTAAGGTAATAAAATTATTAATTTTTGCTCTGAAGGGTCACTTACAGATAAACCAGACGAATTTCTAAAGGAAGATACGAAAACTTTAAACTTGCCTAGCATTTTTACAAGAGATCCTTAATAAATAACATGAGTGTTTTTTAATAAAAGTTATTGATATCCCTTTATAACAATCATATTTCAATTCCATTTTTATTTATAATCCAACTACATTGTTTTGAAAACTTTTTTGAGACCTTAATTGTTTGACCAAAACTATTTTTCATAATCAGGACTTGCTTAAATTGGATTTTATTATATTAGCATCTGTCTGAAAAACTTTTAATTTGAATTAACAACAGTTGGGTATGGGTACTTTTTACTCTTATGTTTATTGTTTTTAATTATGGCTCGTGATCGGCTTTATAAGGTGGTTGGACCCTGTACATTTCTTGGAGGTTGGTTCGTAACTACCTAAGCGCGCTTGTCCCAAGATTTTGGGTTCCTGTTGTCTTCTTTTTTATTGTAGTTGTATCCCTGTCATTCCTTTCTACAACCACATATTGTGCGAGTAGGGCGGCATAGATAAAATGCACAAAATATATCAACTAATGATTTGTTAATAGACAGAACCCACAAACACTGACTTGTACTCCAAGTTATGACTGTAATATTATGGTAATTTGTTTAACCAAAGCAAAAATCCTTATAACTTGACAGTTTTGAAGTGTTACATGTTTTAGTAACTGATGCGTCAGTATTTGTCCCATGTTATTGATTTAAAAGTAAATGAAATACTAGTAATACAAAGTAAAATAAAAATAATTGATGTAAATCGGAGTGTTACAGCGTTACATCACTTTAACCGACTTAAAATTTTACGAAATAGTTATTTATGTACCAAGGCCAAAAAGTGTAACTTTTTCGGCCGCGTCTGGTTTGCTGGCCGAGACGTAGTCGAGGCCAGCAAAAAGGCAAGGCCGAAAAAGTACGTTTTGGCCGAGGTGCATATTACATTTTTTGTGCGATCGAATCAAAAACAATTTAAATTTTTAGTATTTTTAAAAATATAGGTTAGAAACTACGTGACATTCTGCCACTGACAGATGACGGCGTATGCTGTTAAGGGTGGACGTACTTGCATAATTCTGTACATAATTAATTTAAAAAACCTTTTTTTGTTGATTAAGTAAATAAAAAGTACATCATAAACAATTTATTTATTAATGGTGTAATTGATTGTGATAGTACATTTATTACAGTTATTCAAATTTACACCTGAGGCAGTGTCTTGTACATTTTTATTACATATAGAAGTGTTCGCCACAGCGGAAGTGAAGTTTGGAGTTGTAGCATTGATATTAAAATTCTTTTCTTTTAAAATCTTGTTAGCGATTTCAACTTTGTTGGTTATAGAGTCTTCAACATAACCTTCAGCGACGGTCGAACTCTTCCAACCACAGTGTCGCTTTAGAGTTAGGATATCACCTCCAGCATCAGCTAATAATGATGCCGATGTGCGGCGAAAACAGTGGCCGGTATATTCATTTGAATTAGGTAATTGTAAATATTTCGCAATAACACTAGGCATTTTACCAAAAGTGTGTATTCCAACCACTTGCTTATTGCATTTTCCGTTTTGGTATTTCAAGAAAAATGTTTTATGAGTGACGTTAGGTCTCAATAATGTATATTTTCGAATTTGTGTGAAGATAGCATGGGGTTCCTAGCATGGGTTTGTGTCTTTGCTAAATGTACGCACGGCCCGGCAAATAAGTTACATGGAAAGTTATTAATCGTTTCCTCGATAACGAACAGAGATTTTATTATGAAATCTGCAAGGGATATGTACAATACCTTTATCTAGAGCAGAGGGTAATGTATGCAAATTATTTTCGATATATTTCTAGCGCACTTACTCCATCGCAAATTTCGTCGGTTACAGTAAACGTTCTTGATTTACTTGTTTTTGAATCGGGTATTTTAATTACAAGGATATCATTATTATCTTTTATATTCTCAATAGAAAGATTACGTAGCTCTTCTCGGCGGCATGCACCAGTAATAGCAAATATTAAACATACCTAGAAAATATAAAGCTTTGAATAAAATCGAGTAATTATATCTTCACTCACTTTGTTCATTAAATAGGTTTCATCAGGTGCATTAACCAAAAACCTATTTATCTCGTCTCTTACAAATACTTTTGATTTCTTGGCTTTGTAACCCACGTTTTGTTTTTTCAAAAATGCAATGAGTTTACAATATTTGCTTATATTTACATCATTTTTCGCTATTAAAGTTGCTTTTAACATTGAAAATGTTGACCATAATGTTGAACATTTACATTGTTTCGCTTTTTGAGAAAAATAAGCAAGCAGGACGTTTTCACTATATTTACTTATTTTTTTATTATTGCACCATTCCATAAATAAATTGTATTGTTTTTCATATAATGTTGCAGATTTGTTCGGCAGAAGATTTAATTTTACTGCCTCTGCTTCTTCATGAACGTCAGGTGGTGTATTCATGGGTGATGTATCACTCTCTTCGTCACTTCCTTGGTCCATCTTTTAATTATAAATTAACTATAAATAATTATAAAATTATGTACTTGAACGTTGAACTTTATCTATACGTTGAACTCAGTATTAACATTAACACCAAAATGTTTGGTTATAAACTTGACAGTTACCAACTTAAACACCCTACATAGCGGGAACTCGGAGAAATTAGATCAGCACGCACATTAGTACTTAAATGCAAATTTACTTTTTCGTACGCTGTAGTTACTTTATCGGACGTTGCTAAGGGTAACGGCCGTAAAAGTAACTTTATCGGACGTTGCTAAAGGCAACGGCCTATAAAGTAACTTTATCGGCCGTTGCTAAGGATAACGCCGGTAATGCAGTACTTTACGGTTGCTAACGCGTCCGTAAAACAGCTGTTTCTAGTACGATCGCACAAAAAAGGTTTTTCACAATACTTTATACTACGTCTATATCAAGTAAATAATTATTTTTCGCGACTATAGGCATCTAAGATTGCATTTTATATACGTCAAAAATTATATTTGTTTTAGAAAAATCATGGCTAGTTCAATGGATCCTTCAAGGAAAGCGTCCTTTGAGGCAGGATACAAGTTGGCTCATCCACCACCAGGCGAAGAGGTCGTAATAAGTGGTAAATAACGCAACTATGACCAGTTAATTTGTCCCTTCATGGTCTCCAATTTTGTACCTTATCTATTTTAAGAAACAGAATTATGGTGTTTGTTACAAAATGTGTTTTAATTGTTTAGGTATGTCTGGCCGTTTCCCGTCATCTAGAAACGTCTATGAATTTCGCGAAGGCCTTATGAATAAAGTGGATTTGATAACAGAGGACCCAAGGTTGATCTCGTCTGGATATCCCGAAGTTCCTACACGTTGCGGACAGCTCAAGGACTTAAACAAGTTTGACGCTGGATTCTTTGGTAAAAATTAATGAAATGCTGGCATATTTGAGAAACAATTGACTATAAAATTGAGTAAAACAACTTCAATTTAAATAGCTGTAAAAAATATTTTTAATCTGTTTCTAAACAAAATAATACGCGTTGCGCATTGCATAAACGTTATTTAACACCTACAAACAATTAGGCCCAAAACAAAATATTTGATTTTTTTACATCAAAGATGTGAAAAGTATACCTACCCTTGGAAAATTTTGAAAAACTTTAAACAGCTATAAAAGTATTTTTAATCGGTTTCCAAACTAAATAATACGCGTTACGCATTGCATAAACTTTAAAACACAAGACACAAATTTTTACACTGAAATTCAAAATGTCTCACCTCTTTTTAACAGTAAAAAGTGTGTTGCGAGGTTGCAATACGACACAACGTTTATCGGGAACGATAGTTAAACAATAAACAAGTCTTACGGCGTCCCTGTGAAGCGGCGCCCTGAGGCAGGCTGCCTCAATGCTACACCCTGTCGACAACCCTGGAGGCATTAAATCATATGCTTAATCAAAGTCCATCAGTGTCCCAATTAAGCGGCACTTGGCCCAAACTAACGAAGCAAATGTCTGTTTTTTATTTTGTACCAATTAAATGGTTTTTCACATTAACCGTTGTCCCAGTTTAGTGGAATTCTCGATATTATTCCAAAAGACACATAGGTACATAAAAGATTATTTAATTTTATAGGTGTTCATCATAATCAAGCAGACATATTGGATCCGATAGGCAGAATAGTACTTGAAAGTGCTATAGAAGCGATTTTAGATGCTGGAGTAAATCCTTTAGAATTGCGTGGAACTAGGACAGGTGTGGCTACGGGAATGTGCCAGTCGGATTCGGAAACTGTGGTATTCCAAAAAAGGGGGCCTTACTCATTCACTGGGTAAATTGCATATATATTTCTTGTTACACAGCGGATCCTCAAACTTCGAACGGTTTCATGTTCGAACAAAATGAATCTCGAACAAAAAAATCGAGAAAAATCTGACCATTAACTCGAAAGTCGAACAAACCTGTTTTAAAGCATTTTATTTATTTCTTTGGGTTATTTGTATACAGGGTTGTGCAAAAGTATGGAAACAGACAAATATCTGGAATACCATTGCAGATATAACAACGAATTTTGTATCTGGGCGTTACGGTATTTTTCGGTTTCGATGAAAAAATTAATGGTGCAATACGACTTCCGGTTCAACCGGAAACGGACTCAAACTTTAGAATATTAAATAAAGCACCTTATATATTTGTACGTTTTTGGATTTCTCTTAAAATTTACTTTAAAAAATGTAGAAGGTTGTATGGGTCTAAAGTCAACCGTTTTCGTAAAATTTACATTTTTATGAAAATTTTGAGCCATACAGCACTTTCATTTTTTAAATACATTTTAGTTATTCAAAAAGGCAGAAGAATTTCGTTTGAAAATTACATTAACGATTAATTAAATAACAATTTGCGCTAGCTACGTTTAAAAAATATTATACAGGGTGTTTTTTACGCTTGGTCAAACTCGTGAAACTTTAAACATCGATAACTCAATTTTCTTAAATCCAACACCCTATATGTTTATACATAGTCTTGAGGAAAATTTGATTGTTTTTCAAAAACATTAACCTAGTTTTATATCTAAAACTGATATTTTACGAGATATCGCGATTTTATTGTCAATTATTAGGGCAACGTAATTTTTCGAGTAGGCTATGAAGGTAGACAGCGTTAATTTTGAAACATTTGAAAGATAAAAACAACAAAGTTATAATATATTTTTCTTCAAGACTATGTAAAAACATGTAGTGCGTTGTATTTAAGAAAAATTAGTTATCGATGTTCAAAGTTTCACGAGTTTGACCAAGCGTAAGAAACACCCTGTATAATATTTTAAAAATGTAATCTAATTTTCAAACGAAATTCTACTGCCTTTTTAATTAGCTTAAACGTAAAAAAAAAATAATTAAAAGTTATGTATCGCTCAAAATTTTCATAAAAATGTAAATTTTACGAAAACGGTTGACTTTAGACCCATATAGCCTCATACATTTCTTATAGTAACTTTTAAGAGGAATTCAAAAATGTAATAATATACAGGGTGTTCTACTTAAAATTTCAAAGTTTGAGTCCGTTTCCGGTTGAACCGGAAGTCGTATTGCGACCTTAATATTTTCATCGAAACCGAAAAATACCGTAACGTTCAGATACAAATTTTATTGTTATATCTGCAATAGTATTCTAGATATTTGGTTGTTTCCATACTCTTGCGCATTATTTGTTGTGAATATACTTATAAAGAAAAACATTCAATCATTGAAATATAATATGCTTTGTTTTAACATTATTTGCTAAAAGATCCATCAAAACAGACACTTAAAATGTTTCCTATTGGGGTTGTTATATGGATTAATTTAATTTACATTATTTCTTATCGGAAACTTTAACTCGAAGTTCGAACCTTCTACTGAAACCGATTGTGTTCGAAATTCGACGGTCCAATGTGTTAGAAACGGGGATAACTTTGCACCGCTCAGCTACTGTTTTTATTCAATTTTTTTAGGGCACAAATGTCTATGTTCGGACAGAGACTTGCCTATTATTTAGGAATTAATGGACCAGTTATGAAGATGGACACAGCTTGCAGCAGTTCCTTGACAGCCCTGGAAAATGCCTACGATTTGATAAGAAGCGGAAAAGTTGACAATTTTATTGTTTGTGGTGGTCAGCTAATGATGAACGCAATACTTACAAGATTGTTTGCATAGTAGGTATTAATAATTTAATATATTTACATCATATTAAAACCTGAAGTTTTACAGTGCCAAGGTCGTTATAATTATGATTTAAAAAAAATGCAATTTAAGATTGTAATCTTTGGCTTCGATAGTATTCTAATAAATTTAAATATTTGAACTGGCTTGGTGAACTTAAAAAAATCAGTTCAAAACTACATTGATAACAATGCTAGGGTAAAGATGACTTATACAGGGTGTTTTTTAAATATTGCAAAAAAAAATCGGAAGGTGATTCCTTATTAGAAATTAAGAAGGTTTTTTTTATATAAAATTTTTTCGTTAGTCGTCTCTTTTCGGTGTTACATCCCCGTAAAGGGAAGCGGTAATATTAGGTTTTTATTTTATTTCTCAAATTTGGATAAATGTTGAAGAATGATATATGGTAGATGTTTTATACTTATTAAAAGGTTTCCCACAGTAATATTTTTAATCATCTCCCTCCTTCACAGAGGGCCCCTGTTGGTTTTTTATCAGAACTATTTGGCGGGTTAAAATTTTGCAATAAAAAAATTCTTTCTTGAACGCTTGTTTTGTATAGAAACTTTTTTTAATCTTTAGTTTTTCTCGTGAAACCTATAGTTTTTGAGTAAAAAATAAAATGAATAAACAGGAACCATCAAATATTCCAATATAAAACGATTCATTTTGGTGGTTGCCACGGTTTGTTTATGTTCGTATTGGGTAGAACTGACGGGCGTTGTAGCGTTGTCGCCGCTCAAACGTCAAAACGAATTACACCCGTCAGTTCTACCCAATATGAACATAAACAAACCATGGCAACCACCAAAATAAATTGTTTTATAGTGGAATATTTAATGGTTCCCGTTTACTTATTTTAATTTTTTACTCAAAAACGGTAGGTTTTACGAGAAAAACTACAGAATGAAGTGTCTAAACAAATCAAGCTTTCAAAAACAAAAATTTAATTGCAAAATTTTAACCCACCAAATAGTTCTGATACAAAAAAAACCAGCAGAGGTCGCACTTTTATTACTATGGGAAACCTTTTAATAAGTATAAAACATCTACCAAATATCAATCTCCTACATTTATCCAAACTTGAGAAATAAAATAAAAACCTAATTTTACCGCTCTCCTTTAAGGGGTGTAACTCCGAAAGGAAACGTCTAACGAAAAAAATAATATATGAAAGATCCCCCTTAATTTTTGATAAGGAATAACCTTCCGCATTTTTTTACAATATTTAAGAAACACTCTGTATATCATATGGTTGCCAAGTTACAATAAATCGATTTGATAGGCAATTTGATTGCATAATATTGTATCGTCTCATTCAAGAATGTTATTAAATAACGCATTTGCCTAAGCTTGACTGCCAGCAAATCTTCAAACATTGATTAATTTTTACAATTTCGTCTTATACCTTTCAAACGTCAAGCTTTTAGGTTACCTAGCAACACGTTTTCGGTGCAATAAAACAAAATTTTTACGGTTACAGCTTGGGAGTTTTAAGTAAAGAAGGCAAATGTAGAACATTTGATGAAGCTGCGAATGGCTACGCTCGTTCTGAAGGTGCTGCTGTAGTCTTTATACAGAAAGCGAAGAACGCCAAGCGAATTTATGCCACGGTTTGTATTTTTATTTTAACTTTTTATGTACGCTGTGTTTTCCAAAAATATCACCTTATATTGTAGCATATATGTATTAATACAGAATCCCCCAACCAAAACTTCATGGCAAGAATAATAATGAAACAAAAGCAGCCTCTCAAAATTAATTAATTTGCCATCTCTCATCAATTAATATGGTCTTCTTCGCTGTAATTATCTGCCTTTCCTCTTAGGCATTGACGCCACTAGTTTTCCAACCATTTTTCTTAAATCAGGGTCCCTTTACCTCACTTTGATAACAGTTTCGATCATTTTAATTTTGGTTGTGCAGTCCATCTTTGCCATGTGAACCTTAACAATGGCCCAAAGATTTTTGATCGGAACTGAGGCGAAAAATTTCCTGGTCACTTCAAGATATTCAACTTTTGTTGGGCAAAGACGTTCTAAGGAAACTTGAAATTGAAAAGTGACCCAAGTCGTGTATTGGAACACCCTGATATTATAAAATGTTTGGATTAGTTTTACCACCAGAACATTCTCATACTTTTTGCTGTCCATCACGTCTTCAGTGGATTGAAGTGTGCGAGAAGTTATTCCTGGGGTGCGAGACTGAGTTCTGCACATCGGGTTTTCCATTCTCTGCACAGAACTGCAAGCGACTCTACTATAATGTACTGCTTGCCACAGTCCACAGATCTGCAATTTTACTAGGGGTGCGAGAACACACTTTGAGAATTTAAGGGGTGAATGCAGCTAAAAAGCTTAAGAACCACTGATTTACAGTAACGTTTGGAAATGATTATTGGAGAGCCCTCAAAAAGTAATAAAATATCCTGCACATACTTAAGCGGTATTTTTGGAAAACCTTAACCCTTTCACTGTCGGGTAATTTTTGTATGCACAGGCCGTCTGTGTCGGGTTTTTGTTTTTAAAAGAAAAGTTCTGGTGGATGCGCCGGGTTAAAAATGAAGCAAATTTTAAGACAAATTATCAATTATCTTTGTTATTAGAGGAGTAACAAAAAAGTTTTTTGCACAAAAGTTGTTGGAATTTATTAGCTATATAACCTACAATTATTTTTAAATGCACAGAGTATTTAGTTTTTGAGAATCAATATGCAACTTTACTATTTCAAATAGAACACTCTGTATATTTTACCGTTTCCTTGTAGATAAATTAATTACCTTTAAAAAATACTAAGCATTTTTTTGTCTTAAGTTAATATTTCTAGAGTTATTATTTTGGTGGATGCGCCAGGTCAAAAATTAAGCTAATTGTAAGGGAAATTATTTATTATCTCTATTATTCGGGTAGTTAGTTACAAAAAAGTTTTCTTTCATGTTACATAATCTAATTATACATTTGTCAAGTATTCATAAAATAAATTGCATAAAACTTTTCTGCAAATCACGGTGGCTTTGAAAACCCAACGACAACTTTTTTTTTATTTTCTTATTTTGTCTTTGACCGTATGAATTTTTACTTTTTTTTGTAATTAATTATTGGGAAGTATGTGATTTTTTAATAAATTACATCTGATGGGCAGCCAATAACACATGCTTTGGTTACCAACACTTTATGATGATATTTGTGATATAAATTCATATACAGAGTGACCCAGATAACATTTTCAGTATGGATCTCGCTTAAGTTAGACGAATTATTCTTTAGTATGAGAGGAGCTATAATCTATTTTATAGTACTGTTTTGTAATTCGATAGTCTTTGTAGCAAATTTGTTCTCATATAAATTTGGGCAGATTTACAACTAATGAAAATTTTGACATGTTGAGATGCTACATTTTTTGCCATAGAAACTGTGTAAAAACGGATAGTTTTTATTATTGGATTTGTTTTGGATTTTTGGTTGGTTTCTCAGCGGAACCATATTCTTTTAAATTTATTTTCATATTTTTGTATTTACTCTCGGGATGTGCATTTATTTACAAAACGAACATTCTCTGCGAACTGTTCATTATGTCCCCAGAAATATTAACTTTAGACATAGGAAAAACTAAATATTTTTTATCAGCAAATAATGTATCTACAAGAAACGTAAAAATAGCTAACAGGGTGTTCCATTTGAAATAGTAAAGTTGCATATTAATTCTAGAAAACTAAATACCCAGTGCATTTAAAAATAATTGTAGGTTATCTTCTTTGTAACTACCCTAATAACAGAGATAATAAATAATTTGTTTTAAAATTAGCTTAATTTTTTAACCCGGCGCATTCACCAGAATTTCAACTCTGAGGGGCAGAATAACGGATTTGACAATGAAAGGGTTTTAAACCAAGTTCAACTAACTTAATATTACTCGATATTTTTCTTGGCAGGTTCTTCATGCAAAATGTAACAACGATGGTTACAAAGATATGGGAATCACTTTTCCGTCTTACGTTGGCCAAAAAATGATACTGGAAGAAGTGTATGAAGAATGTGGCATAGAACCAAAAAACGTGCAATACTTGGAAGCTCACGGAACAGGTAAAACTATGGATTGTAAAAACAAATTTAAAAAAAATATTTTACTTCCCCAGTATGTGTGTATGATTAAAACTTAAAACGCTCTCTCCTTTTTCTTGAGGATTTAATTTCAGAGCCGCAATTGTCGGGCCATTTTTTTCAATTACTAAAATTTTTATTTTTTTCAAGGCGTGTCCAAGAGGCAATCGGTCCAAGTTTGTGCATTGTATCTTGTAGCATTGATGTTTTTTTTTTATTTACACCAACTGTTTTTTTTTTTCAGGGACTGTGGTTGGAGACCCCGAAGAGATAAAAGCTGTGGATGCAGTATTTAGTGTAGGACGAACGGAACCCTTATTAATTGGTTCAATTAAATCCTGTATTGGACACACAGAAGGAGCTGCTGGTATATGTGCCCTCATTAAGGTACGATAATAATTGCTTTGTAGCAAAAACCGATTGCTGTATAAAATTTTAAGTGCTATAAAAGCTAATAAAACACTTTATAGTAAATAAAAATCGTCTTCCTCTTAATCGGCTCCTCTTGTACCTTTCGATTTCGAAGTATGCTTTTATATTTCTGTATTAAGTTTCTCCACTCCTGCCTATCGTTATTTAATTGTGGCACATCTCTCCAGCTGACTCCTTTTTCTTCTAGTCTCTGCTTCACTTCTTTTTACCATTTCATTCTTGGTCCTCCTCTACTTATTTTTTCCCCATCTTTATTGTCCATCCCATTTTCGCGTATCTACTTTCTGGCATGCGTAGTAGATGTCCAAGCCATCTTAATTGATTCGTCTCCGTCTTTATCTTAATATCTGTTGCTCCTAGTTAGTTTCGAATTTTTTCGTTACCGATTTTATCGATCAGTCTTCATCCCTCTATTCTTCTCAAAAATCTCATATTCTGTGCCTGTATTATTTGTTTTTGTTTTTGTGTTAGTGTCCAAGTTTCTGAACTGTATCTACGTGAGAATGGGTACGTACACTGCATTAAAAACTCGCGTCTTCGTTTCTTTTGATATTTCCTTCTTACTTATCAAACATTTATTAGTGACGTAGTAAAATTTCGTCGCTGCCACTATTCTGTTATTAAGATCTTCCTCCAATTTACCATTCTCTGCAATTATTTTTTAATAATACATATATTTAAAATTCGCTACCTGCTCTATCTTTTTTTTTTGGTCTAGTCATTAATTAATATGTTATCACTTTCCAATAACTCCTTAAAATAATTTTCCCATCTCTCGATAATTTCTTTTTCTGTTGTCAGTGTTTTTCCCTGTTTATCCATTATTTGCTTTTATGTATGGTTTTTA
This sequence comes from Elmis aenea, assembly GCA_947652605.1. Classification (NCBI taxonomy): domain Eukaryota; kingdom Metazoa; phylum Arthropoda; class Insecta; order Coleoptera; family Elmidae; genus Elmis; species Elmis aenea. Next base: position 6,602,099 of record OX393583.1, on the reverse strand, counting down.
TCTTTTCTTAGGTTTTTTAATACCTTGTAGAAAAGTTTTTGATTGCTCGCATATTTTTCTTCCATTCTTTTTCCAAAATCCTTCCAAATGTTTGCTTTTGCTTCTAGCACAATTAATTTAGCCTTTTCTCGTTGTTGTTTATATTTTTTGTAATCCGTTGGATAAATAAAAATGCAAGATGATAAATTCAAATGTTATCAACAAATTGCCTTTAGGTTTTGATTGGAATGGATTCTGGGTACATTCCGCCAAATCTCAACTTTAATCGTCCGAAAGAATCGCTCAAGGGCATCGTCGAAGGCAGAATAAAGGTGGTCTCAGAAAAAATGCCGTGGCCAGAAGGCGCTGGCCTAGCAGGTACTGCCAATATATACTCATTCGTTCAGTCCTTAGTCATTTATCACTTTCAGGAATAAACAGTTTTGGTTTCGGTGGCTCGAATTGTCACGTGATTCTCCAAAGGAACAAAAGAATCAAAGAGCAAAACACGATAACGGATAATTTACCAAGATTGATTTGTGTTAGTGGAAGAACGGAAGAAGCGATAACCACCATTTTGGATGACGTGAAAAGCAGACCTTTGGACCCAGAATTTATTGGTTTAATACACGAAGCTTTTAAGTACGTTATTAAAATGATTACAGCCCTTGCAAAGTTATTGTGTACCTTCGTTAACAACCTAAACTAAGATCGATAAATACTTATTATTTTGTATTTAAGCCCCTCCCCCGAACGTGTTGCTTTTGGGTTTTTACCAAGCGACACGTTTGTGGCATCAAGGAAAATGGTTGCGTTATTAAAAATTGCATTTTAAGATTTGGTATCGAGGAACATCTACATCGCGGGTTTTCGATTATGTCAAAGACTGGCGAACTTAACAGATCCATGGACAGGTTTGAATGTAACAAGGGACCATTATATTTTGTCTGCAGTGGAATAGATAACAACTGGCTAAGTATTGGATCCCAACTATTGGTTGTGCCACAATTTGAAGAGACTTTGAAAAGGTAAATAGGTATTTTTATTTTAAAATCGTACAAGCTTATTTGAGATAATTAAAAACATTTTTAGTGCTGTGAAAATAGCATTAATTTTTATATTATAAAAATAATTTAGGTACTTATTGGTTTGTCATTTGAGAATCGAGTCGGCGATTAGTTATAAACACAAAACACACAATAAATTCGCAAAGTCATAACAAAAGTACCCTATTCTTTTTTTTCTTCTTTATCGAGTGCTCGTCTAACTTTCGTTTTCCTAGTCCTCGATTTTGTTTTTCCGTCTCCGTATATCATTGGCCAACTGTGGAACATCTCTTCATTTGACTAATTTTTCTTTTAGTCTATTTCGTTTTCCGATTTTGTTCTTGGTTTCCTCTACATCTTTTTCTCTCAAACTTCATTTTCCATCGCGATCGCGTTCACCATGAAACCGTCAGAGATGAAATCGAAATTCTTCTATTTACCGACTTGTGCATCGTTTTCAAGTAAAATTGTGCAAAGTTTTTGAAAAAAGCTTTATCGGTTCCGGAGAAAAACGTCAAAAACGAAACTCTTGCAAAAGCGCTATGATTTAGGAAGTTGTATTACTATATCTATGCGACTTGCATAGGCGTTTAACATAGGGGAAATCGTTTTTACAGGGGCCTCGTTTTTCGCGTTTTTCTTCGGAACCGTTTAAGATTCTTGCTAAAAAAAGCACCATTTTACTTGCAAAGGATGCTCGCATTGGTAAATACGTAGAAGAATTTCGATTTGATCTCTGACGGTTTCATGGCCAACGCGATCGCAAAAATTACCTATATTATTCAACTTTTCAATTTTTTCCCCATTTTTCGAAGGAAATGGCCAGTGGCACGTAAAACTCTGTAAAACATTTAGTTTTGATGTTCTTGATGCAATAAATACAAGCCTTGATCAGATTCTAGCGACAACATATCGTGACCTTCCATTGTTAGTTTCTGTTAAGATCTCCATCTTCGTGTCCGGAACATTCTTCGCCCACAATTCTTCACTCACAATTCTTTGCTCACAATTCTTCGCCTTCACAATTCTTCGCCCACAATTCTTCGCCCACAATTCTTCACCCACAATTCTTTGCTCACAATTTTCGCCTCCACAATTCTTCGCCCACAATTCTTCGCTCACAATTCTTCGCCCACAATTCTTCGCCCACAATTCTTTGCTCACAATTCTTCGCCTCCAGAATTCTTCGCCTCCACAATTCTTCGCCCACAATTCTTCGCTCACAATTCTTCGCCCACAATTCTTTGCTCACAATTTTTCGCCTCCACAATTCTTCGCCCACAATTCTTCGTTCGCCCACAATTCTTCGCCTACACAATTTTTCGCCGCCACAATTCTTCGCCGCCACAATTTTTCGCTGCATACAAGCATATCACAAATTTTGTTTGTAAGTGTGATTGTTTTTATTTATAACGTAATTTTTACAGATTATTTTACAGAAGGTTAGGTCAGGTCAGGTCAGATGTCAATTTAATTTTTAATCATAGGTACTACAATAGCATAAACAAGATTAAAAATCACAACATACGCTATTTATGTAGGAATTTTTAAACAATATTAAAAGAAGAAGTATTAATATACTAGAAACAACTTAAGACTAATGTAAAATAATCTGTAATAATTACATTATAAATAAAAACAATCACATTTATAAATACAATTTGTGATATGCTTGCATGCGGCGATAAATTGTGGCGGCGAAGAATTGTGTAGGCTGAGAATTGTGGGCGAAGAATTGTGGAGGCGAAGAATTATGGGCTAAGAATTGTGGGCGAAGAATGTTCCTAGACCCCTCCCTCTTACTTCATCAAACTTCTCTTAAATCAGTTCTTTTTGCTACATGTTTATGACTTGAGAATTTATTGTGTGTGTTATAGCCAAAACGTTGTTCTAATAAGCAATATATTTTTTTTAGTACACAAAATATTTTAACGCCAATGAAGGTGAACATATACGACATGATTAAACAAAATCGCTCGGATAACACGAAGGATATGACGACCCACGTCTTGGGAAGCATCGCAGTGCAAATCGCTCTCGTAGATCTTTTAAAAACATTGGGAATAGTTGCTGATTACATAATCGGGTATTCTTTCGGTGAACTGATAAGCGCCTACATCGATGGATGTCTGGATCTGCAACAAACTCTTTCGCTTGCATATTGCATGGCAGTTTGCTTAAACAAAATTGAGGTTGGAAATTTAATCTAAATATGTTGAAATGATCTTGCACGTGAATTCATTTTGCAGAAAAATTCGAAAGGTTCTGGGGATGTCATCACAATAACCAAACAGATTATCAATGAAACTTCGTCAAAACTAGTGACTTACATCCAAAGCTTAAGCGGTAATGGCGTCTCTGCTTTTAACAAGGATTCAATCAAATTAAATTCGAAAACAGTAGGTAAGGCGACCACTTTCATCAGTTTGTTACATTTACACGTATTACATTTTTGTTTTGTTTGTGATTTGGCAATTATTTACAAAACAGCAATGTAACATTGGATTTTAAACATTATAGTTGAAGCAGCCCTGTCTCAAACCTTTAATGCAGTGTTTTTTAATCTTTTTAAAGTCGCTACACACATTTTACAACGCTAAGATTTTGCGGCACACTATACAGGGTGATTGATTGAGACCGGTACTTAAAAATATATGAAGAATTAAAAAGGGTATGAATCTGAAATTTTGTTTATGACCACAATGGTATCTGATGTGTTTATTGAAAACATTTTCAAGATGGCGACACTTCCGGATATACCGGAAGTTGACGTCTACTTTCTTATTTCAAATACAATGGTGTATTTTTTATTGCGTAATTGGGTTTAAAACGTTATTTTAGAGGGACTTTTATTAGCATTCCCTGTACCTAAGTGCAGTCATTTTTTAGATTTTTGGACTTTTTTGATTTTAATCGTGATTCTTAATATTATCTACCGCCGCCATTTTTGAAGAAAAAACGCTTAAATTTGGACCATATCTAGAAGAAACCTTGGAGTACATCCTGGAATTTTTGCAATCGATGCATTACTTACAGGGTGTCCAGAATGTAATTTTCTTTTAATACAACTTCAGACCACTAAAACTCGTTTTTTTCAAATACAATGCCCAAACTTTTTTTTCATTTTCTAATGCAAAATTACATTCTGCATCATTCTGTATTGGCGGTTCCTAGACCTATCTGCAACAATTTTCGAGTTCTTAAGAATTTTTGATAAAGTTAAGAGAAATTGCAACATTTTTAAATAGTGCCGCATTTTGAACTCAAATTATCAACAATAGCATTGCCATTTTGTTTTCTATTTAAAATTAAGATTGTTGTCCATTTGGAAAAAGATATAAGTGAGCGAACGACCCTCCATTAATTTTCTGTGCTCATTTTAGAAACAGAACTGCTCCAGGCTTTTAAAAAAATCATACAGAAACCAAAGGATAGATCACACAAATGGATATCGATGAACGCAGCCCAAGAAAAAAATGCAAGTTCTAAACAGGCTTCTGCTGAATTCTTTGTAACTGATAAATTCAGTCCACTGCCTTTTACGCAGTTCGCTGAAATTGCACGCGAAAATTCCGTTGTTATGCAGTTTGGATCTGGCTGGCCACAAGATATTTTACAAAACAACCTTCATGAGAATATTATATCATTTGGATTGAAGGATTCATCAGACAATTACTTCGTCCATACATTATTAACAAACATAGGAAAGTAAGTGATTTTTTTTTCAATTATCTGATTCAGATGTCTCACAAAGGCAACGCGATTTTTTTTTTTTTAAATAGCAGATATACAAGATGAGCGCCAAAATTTTCCTGCCCTACTATGAAATTAAATTTTATTTTTCAGTATAATCCCCCGACATCAATGCACTTATTAAATCGTTTTAGCAACAATTCGTAACCTCTACAAAATATGCCTTCGGTTTGTCTGCAAAATGTGCCCAAACTGCAGTCTTCACCTCTTGGTCGTCACCGGAATGGCGCTCGCGAAGGTCCTTTTTCAAATTTCCAAACAGGTAATAGTCACTGGGGGGCCATATCTGGACTATACGGAGGGTGATCGATTTGTTCAAAAACGCAGTCACGAATTGCGGCTTGAGCAATTCCAGCAGTGTGCACGCGGGCATTGTCGTGCAGTAAACGCACGCCTCTGGTCAGTTTCCCACGTCTTTTTTCCCGAATATTTTGTCTTAATCTGAGCAGGAGTGCTGCATAATGACTGTGGTGTTGCGTTTTTTAAAATCTATGGGAAGTATGTCCTCACAATCTCAAAAGATCGTAGCCATCACCTTTTTTGTCGACTGACAGACCCTGAACTTTCTTGGCGGTGCTTCTCCTTTTCGCCTCCATTCCATCGATTCTCTTTTGGACAAAGGATCATAGTATAGAACCATGGTTTCATCCCCTGTAACAATTGTCTTCAACGCGTCCACAGGATTTTCTCCACAGAGCTCCAAAAAGGATCAAGCACATTCACCACGACGCTGGCGCTGAACTGTGAGAGATGTTTGGGGACCCACCTTGCACTAACTTTATTCATGTCTAACTGATCTTGGAGGATTCGGCGAATGCTTGTATCTGAAGGCCCCGACATTTTTGATGGTTCTTTCACCTACAAGCGTCGATCGCCTAACAAGAGTTCCTCAACAAGGACAATCTTGTCGTCCGTCTCCCCTTCCACAGTCTTTCCTGTTCTTGCATGGTCTTCCAAGGATTCTTGCCCCATTCGAAACCGTTTTGAACAATCTTCTACCACAGAATAAGACGGGGAATCGTCCCTGTACACCCCATTCAGTCGAAATTGCTTTGAATTTTCGTGACTTCTGATATTGTGATGAACAAATGACAGTTATAAGAAAACCAATCGACATAAAATCCATTTTTGTTTTTTCCAAGGCCAATATGACTTGGACCAATGTGTTAAAAAATTTGATCCGCCTAAGATACCTAGATCTATGTCAGGTCGGAAAATTTTGGCGCTTACCTCGTCACAGATACACACACATTAAAGATATATGTTTTTTTTTCTTGTTTTCAGAATTTATGAGAAAGGTCATAATCCCCGCGCTGAATATCTGTATCCCAAAATCCAGTGGCCTGTAAGTCGTTCGACGCCCATGTTATCTCCACTAATAAAATGGAATTACGATCACGACTGGTTCGTCATGGATTTTTCAAGATACCAACAATTTGGCGAGCACGAACAGACACATCGTTTTTCGCTAGCAGAAAACGATGAACAATTTTTGGCTGGACATGTTATTGATGGTAATTATTTGTTGTAAAATTAATTTATTCCTTCAAACGTTCAGAGACAAAATTAGTTTGTGTTACTTTCATCGTTCCCGTTTCCGTAAAAAAAAAACCTATTGACATCCTTATTTATATTTTGTTTTAAATTTTTTATTTTGTTCCCATCCTCGAAAAAAAAATCCAAATAGAGTCGGGAGTCGGTAATTTTTCCGACTCCCCATCCCTGCTTAAAACACTTTCAAAATACATGGTCCAACAACTGCACATTTCTTATGCTTAATTATTTCTTTATCTTCAAAAACATACCCATGTAATCGTATCGAATTTTGACATAAAGCTGCACGTCTTCTAAGCCTAAGATACTTCTCAATAATATAAGCACCGTAAAATTGAGATGTTTATATCTTAATGAGGTATTCTTTATTATCAAATATTTAAAGTCTTAGATTACCTTAATCTTTTCGTTTTGCAGATCGTGTTTTGTTCCCAGCAACAGGATATTTGTATACGGTTTGGAAAGCATTTTGTACTCTAATGAGAGACGACCTAATGAGTGTCGTTTTTGAGGATATAAAGTTCATGAGAGCTACAAATATGCCAAAAGCGGAACCAGTTTCTTTTACTGTAACTCTTCAGCGCCATAATAATGGCTTCGAGGTAAGTTGACAAGCAAAACTGACGTCTAACAAAAAAAAAAAAAAACGCAACAGTGCCCATTAAAATCAGAAATTTCAAAAGGCTTTATACTGTATTAATTATTACTTAACCCTATCAGTACTGCGAGGATATACATGGTGTTTCTTAAATATTGCGAAAAACTTTGGGAGCTAATTCTTTATCGAAAATTTAGGGGTGTTTTTATATTTTTTCTCTTAGACGTCTCTTTTCAGAGTTACACCCCCCTAAAGGGAGGCGGTAAGATTAGGGTTTTATTTTATTTCTCAAATTTGGATAAATGTAGAAGAATGATATTTGGTAGATGTTTTGTACTTATTAAAAGGTTTCCCATAGTTATGTTTTAAATTATCTCCCATTTTCACATGCGGCTGAAAAGTGCGACCCCTGTTGGTTTTTTTATCGGAACTCTATGGAGGCTTGAACTTTTGCAATTTAAATAATTTTCTTTGAAAGATTGAAAACTTGTATAAAAGCTCCTCCTTAATTTTTGATAAGGAATAACATCCCGAAATTTTTCGCAATATATAAGACACACCCTGTATACCTCCCAAAAAATGTTTGAGAAGTTCTGAATTATATTATGTCGCTTTTTATTACCCCGGGATGGGATTTGTTAGTAGTTATGGGCTGACACAACATTTGAATCACTTTAATTTATGCCAGGAACACGTGTGGTTGTTGACTGGCCATGTTTGTCTTCCTTAATTACTGCTGGGTTAAATTTATCCCAAGATCTTCTATGATTTAAAACCCTTTCACTGTCAAACCTGTAAATATACGTTATTCAGCCCCTGCGAAATAAAATTCTGGTGAATGCGCCGGGTTAAAAAATTAAGCAAATTTTAAGATAAATTTATTATCTTTGTTATTAGGGGAATAACAAAAAAGTTTTTTTTACAAAAGTTGTTAGAATTTATTAGCTATATAACCTACAATTATTTTTAAATGCACAGAGTATTTAGTTATCGAGAATCGATATGCAACTTTACTATTTCAAATAGAACACCCTGTATATTTTTACGTTTTCTTGTAGATAAACTAATTGCTCTTACAAAATATTAAGCATGTTTTTGTCTTAAGTTAATATTTCCAGAGTTATTATTCTGGTGGACAGGACATACTAAATATTTTTTATCAGCAAATGATGTATCTACAAGAAAATGTAAAAATAGGTATACAGGGTAGAGGGGTGTTCTATTTGAAATAGTTGAAAGCTGAAAGTTGTATATTGATTCTCGAAAACTAAATACTCGGTGCATTTAAAAACAATTGTAGGTTATAAAGCTAATAAATTCCAACAACTTTTGTGGTAAAAACTTTTTTGTAACTACCCTAATAACAGAGATAACAAATAATTTGTCTTAAAATTAGCTTAATTTTTGAACCCACGCATCCACCAGAATAATAACGCTGAAAATAATAATTTAAGACAAAAACATGCTTAATATTTTTTAAAGGCAATTAATTTATCTACGTTAAAATATACAGAATGTTCCATTTGAAATAGTAAAGTTACATATCGATTATCAAAAACTAAATACTCTGTGCATTTAAAAATAATTGTAGGTTATATACTTTTGTGAAAAATTTTTGTTACTCCCCTAATAACAAAGATAATACATAATTTGTCTTGCAATTAGTTTAATTTTTAACCCGGCGCATCCACCAGAATTTTTCTTTTAAAAACAAAAACCCGACACAGATGGCCTGTGCATACAAACAGTACCCGACAGTGAAAGGGTTAAAAGTAAGAGCTGGAGATTTTAAACTTTGTATTCATATATTTTTAAGCTGTAACAACAAATTTTCATCAGTGACACATAATTTACTTCATTGGCCAAAAGTCGTATTAAATGGGTTAAGGTTCAACACCTGACAAAGATTTCCTACCTTTAAGCAATCTCCTACAATCAGGATGTTATAAAATAGTGCTACCTTATTTTTGTTCACTTTAAGGTGTTTGAAAGTGGACAATTAATTGTAAGTGGAAAAATTTCCAAACTTGATGACACTGCTGAAGAAGTTGATGAGAGTTTTTTAACGTCTTCTGTTGAGAATAAACCAGAATCTTATCCAATAACTGCTAAGGACATATATAAAAGTCTGCGTTTACGAGGTTACAACTACAGGTAAGATAAAACCATTGGGAGATGAAAATAGTCGAATGTTTCAATAACTAAATATCACCAACGGTATTAAAATCATCCAGATGGGTTAAAATTTTGAGTACATCTCTGTGAAATTTATTAAATCGCTTGTGCAACTACATTAAGTCATGGTCTGTCACAAATTGGGACTTGGTTTTATGTCTAATAAGGCAATATTTTCGTTTTTGTGAGATTAATTACTATTAAACAAAGAATTGGAAACGATTTTTAAACAACTATTTAGTAATAATAATTCAAAAATGTACTAGTTGAAAGAAATACACGAAATTTGATTCGTTTAGTCTGGTCAATATTCGATTAATGTTCGAAATAAAAATATTTTCATTATTGGTATCCTTAACTTAATAAATTAATTTTCAGTGGGGTATTCCGATCCATCAAGTGTTCCAACATGGATCGCACTAAATTCTTAGTCGAGTGGAGAGATAACTGGATAGGCTTTTTAGACAATATACTACAAACAACCATTTTGGGCGATGACACTAGAGCCCTTTACATACCTATCGGTATTAAAAAAATTACATTGGATGCGAAGCTTTTCTTGAAGCACGTCGAATCATTGGGAGAAAATCCACTTGTAGCTGTAAAAGCGTTCCCAGATTGTGGAATCGTCAAGTAAGTAAACTATACTGGGTGTCTCAAATGAGGAAGGGTTTAATGGGAATTTATTGTCAACCAATATACAAAAAATAAGATGCGACAATATTTTACCGATTCAACTATTTGAAAGGATTTTATGGCTATCAAACTTTTTTTTTAAGGACATTTGGTATACAATTCGAGGGAATGGACGCGTCTTCCATCACCCGGCGAAAACCTATAGGCGAACCGGTTCTCGAGTCGTACGTTTTTGTACCCAATGAAGCTCAGTTATCCACCAAAGAGTCCGTTAGAGTTAACACTCAGATCGCCATCGAAAACAATTACGGAATCAAACTTGCCATCGTGGAGTTGATCGATGAAGCGACTCAAGAAGGTGCAGAACCTCTGGGACCGCTAATCCACGACTCTTTAAGTGACCAGCCTCTTATCCAACCTGAAATTAAAGTATTAACAAACAAAACCATGGAAATCGACAACATAACCATTGAAAATAAACAGTTGACGACGATTACTAATAGCTTTATGGTCGTTGCTTCGAATATGATTAGCAGAAAAGGGGTTAGTATACGAGGGGGTACTATAAGTTTCTAGCCTTGTTGAAATTACATATTTCTCTATCTACAGCGTCTTTCAAAAAGTCTTCAGCAAATGGGAAACATTTTTATTATTGGTTTCTCAGAAAGTTTTGTTCTTGCCAAAAGTTGGTGCATGGTCTGAAACTAATTTTAAGATGAAAATAAAAATCAATAGAAAGTCATAGGACACTAGATTGTAACGATTTTTAAAATATTCGCAAAAGTAAAGTGCCCTTATTTTAAGGTTTTCCATAGTAATATTTTCAATTATATCCGATCTTCGCAGGGGGCTGAAAAGTGTTGTTTTTTTAAACAGATCTTTTTGGTGGGTTGAAATGTTGCAATTTAAAAATATTTCTTTTAAAGGTTGATTTGTTTAGTAACTATATTATCTTTAATTTTTCTCGTAAAACCTACAGTTTTTGAGTAAAAAATAAAATAAGCAAACATGCACCACTAAATATTCCAATATAAAACGATTCATTTTGGTGGTTGCCGTGGTTTGTTTATGTTCATATTGGGTAGTACATTACCCAAGTATTTTGCTGTGTTGGAGTATGGAATTTGTTTATAATTTAAGTTGATTGATACATGTTCAATTCTCTTGTTGGTAAAATTGACATGTACTGACTTGGTTTCATTTAACTTTATACGCCATGTTTTTGTCCAGCTGTTGATCTGATTGGCATCTGCTTGTAATTTCTCGGAAGATTCTACAGGGTGGTCCACTTTTTAGTAGCACGACTTGGTAACTTGTATCACATGAGTTTTATAAGGTTTTACACCTTGTTTATTTTTTGTTTTCACAGCCTACTATGATTTTCTTTAAAAAAACAACTAAAAAACCTTCATAACTTGCGTATTGTTGAAAATAAATACATCAATCTTTATATATTTGGAATGAGAAAAAAATGAGTAATTTAAATAGGTCATAGCCAACTATCGTTTCCATTTAAAAAAAGGTAAGTTTGTGTCATAACTTTTTAAAGGCGAATGTAAAAACTTTTTTTTTTAGTATAATAAAATTAAACATAAAAATATCTAAAAATAATCTTTATAAATATTTTTGATATTTACAACAATAACGGAGATGTGACACATTATTAATATGACAAAAAAACACTTTTTATTCGATAACTCGAAAACCGGAAATGATAGAATATTTTTGAAAACGGTTCCAAGTTTGTCTCAAAAAACTGCACATTTTTGGTAATTTAACCGTTTCTCTATCTTAAATATTAACCGAGATACCCATGCCATCCCATCGAATTTGGACCACCCTGTACAGGACCGGACCTAGTACGCTTCTGTTACATATCTGAATTATGTTTTTACGATGGCAACTTGTTTAAAAAACGCATTTTACAGATCTTAACTACTGCTTTGGCCGCTCTAAAAGAAAACGGATATCTCATATCACGAGAAGATCTCCAGTTTGACGCCAACAAAGCCGATGCCCAGGAAGTTGATATTCTGACCGTGCACACAACTCCAACGGAAAAACTCTTATTCATGCGCAAGAAAATAACTCAAAAAGCTACGCTCGTGATCAACATATCGGACCGAGCGGAAAACTTCGATTGGATGCCCGACGTTAAGAAAGCCGTGGAAAACGACGCTCATTTGATTCTATGCGTCCAAAACGAACCCACGAATGGACTTCTAGGACTTACCAATTGCTTGAGACGCGAGGCCGGTGGCAAAAACGTTAGATGCGTGCACATCTTCGACATAGCTCCCAAGTTTAATCTGAGCACCCAGTTTTACGCGAAGCAGCTTCAGAAGGGCCTGGCAATTAATGTTTTCAAAAATGGCAAATGGGGTACCTACAGACACTTGTTGTTGAAACAACAGAGAGTCGTCCCGTGTGAGCACAGTTTTGTTAATGTTGGGACTAAAGGCGATCTGTCGAGTCTGAAATGGTACGAAGGTAATCTGACGGTAAATTCGAAGTTAGATATTGGACGTGGTCTTGTTCAGGTAAATTAAGTTTATAAACTCTATTAACATTATATTTTTGTAAATCGCAGAAATTCTCTATTCTGTTAAATGTTTTTATTTGAGATATAATATACCTGATCGGCGCAATTATTTTAAGTGGTGATAGAGGACCTTTTTGTAAGATAAAATTTCATATAAAACTTTTTCCCAAAATCAAATGCTGAGCAGATATCAACACTTACTTGATTTTTTACACTTCTGCATTTAAAAGGCTCTGTCGCCGAAAATATCAATTTTAGAGTAAGAGTAAGTTAGCTTTATTTTAGCAATTGCTATTACATTGTAACATAATTAATAGTAATAGTAAATATAATAAAAATAAAAATAGAATGAAATAAAATAAAAATCTAAAAATCTTCTAAATTCTAAATATCTAAAATAACAGTTTAATAGCGTTCTAATACGTACTCCTTAATTAATTTAATACCCTTCTTATAATTATTATATATTTTGACTTGATGCGGCATATTATTAAATATTTTAAAACCTTGATAAAACAACGAACGAGCAGTTTGACTTTTAGTACATTTCTCTATAACGAAATCAAGCCTATTGCTAGTTTTATAAGTGTGGATCTCATGGACTAATTTTACATTTTCATACAGATATTTTGGTGTTTTTTTGTAGTTTAATTTTTAAAACTAGCTCTAATGTTCTAAATATTATTCTCTGATTAATACTCATAAATTGAAGTGTATTTAACCTAACCTTGATAGGGGAGAGAATTGAACACTTTAAAATAGTGCGCATGGCGCGATTTTGTAATTTCTGTAATTGCTGAAGGTCATTTTTATTTAAATTAATAAGTAATGAAGCGCAAAACTCAAAATGAGGAGCTATTATTGTTTTATACAGTAAAACTCTAGTGTACATACTCATGTGTTTGCTACATCTTTTAAAGAGAAAAATCTTTTTGGAAATTTTGTTCATTATGTATTTTGTGTGTAAAGTGTGTTTAGTAAATTATTTTACCTTCTTCTTTGGTTACAGATATATTATTCAGCGCTCAATTTTAGAGATGTAATGCTTGTTGCGGGAAAAATTGATGCCAGTGTCTTTAGAAAATATAGACCTGAAGATGGATGCTATGTAGGAATGGAATTCGCCGGCAGAGACAAAGAGTAAGTGTTTTCTTTTTCATACAAGTCAAAAATATACAGGATGGTCCACATAAAAAAGCCGCTATTGGGGTCTCGTAAACGGTAAGAGCTACAAAGATGTTTAAATAAGACAAATTGTTCTCCTTTCTGAGAGCTACTCTGATGCTTAAATGTTTTAAAAAAGTTCCATGCCACGCCAGATAAAAAACAAAAATTAAAATCTCAATTTATTTTTTCCCAACAGTGGTCGACGCGTCTTTGGATTGGTAATGAACGGTGCTTTAAGTACAGTTGTCAGTGCCTCCAAGCATTATATTTGGCCAGTACCAGATCAATGGACGATGGAAGAAGCATGCACAGTTCCAGTAGTTTATATGACAGCCCTATACGCTATGGTCGAGGTACGTAAAGAGCACCGTGATTGAATTGAAATTATCGATAATTTTTGGTAAATATGCCCGAATGCAAGTTGAGCTGAAAAAGAGTGCACGAAGTGCACGAGTGATTTTTTTGGATTCATTGCATGAGTAAAGATTTGTCAAAAATTATAGATTATTTGCAATGCACGAGTTATACTTTGTCAGAAAATTTCCTTCACCTAACCTATCTTTCAAATTAAATGTATGTTATGTCAAATTTTATAAATACTGTCATAGAGGTGCGTCAGGGGTGTGGTTTAATCTATACTAAAGTAACGCTACTGGTCGCCGAAATTCATCAAAAAATTATCCCGACCAAAATATTTAATTCCCCCTCCAAATTTATATTTGCGACCAATCACAAACTCAGATTTCTTAGAAACGACCAATAAACGCATGAAAATCTGTTAATTGCGAAAAGGATATTATCAGTGTATGATTATGTTTATTGGTCGTTTCTAGGAAATCTGAGTTTGTTATTGGCCGAAAACGCAAATTTGACAGGAGGATCAACATCTGACAGGGGAATGTAAAATGTAATAATGCTCCTATGGGTAGTCACTAGAAGATTTAAGATTAGTGATTGGTTGAATACTCAAATTTGACAGGCGAAGGAAATTTTCAATATAATAAAATTAATTGAACACTGCGCTTGTTAAAATGTACAAAGATACATTTAGAAATACATTTAAGACTACAAACGCGTAGGTTTATGTAAAAAAGTTAAATAAAAAATATACGCATAATTCTTGGTTATAATTTAACAATAATGCTTAATAACTTTGTTTTGAGTAAAGTAATACAAAACAATATTTTTAGATCGGTGGAGTGAAACCCGGCCAAAGCATATTAATCCATGCAGGAACCGGTGGTGTTGGACAAGCAGCCATTAACTTGGCGTTGTATTATGGAATGACGATATTTATTACCGTTGGTACACAAGAGAAAAGAGACTTCATCAGAAAAATATTTCCCCAAATAATAGGTACAACTTAACATTTTTTCCTAATGGTCGCAAAAAAATAAGCACCACCTTTAAGTCCCTACAGAAATTTCAAATATTTTAATCTAAATACTTGCATCGAATCTGGAACGAACGATAAATATACAGGGTGATTGATTAGGACGGGGCGTTAAAAATATATGAAGAATGAGAAAGGGTATGGATCTAAAATTTTGGTTATGACCATATGGGCATATGGTCTGTTTGATGAAAATATTTTCAAGATGGAGACACTTCCGGAATTACCGGAAGTTGACGTCTACTATTTGAATATAGGCAGTATCATACCTTTATCAAAAATTTCTAAAAACTCGTAAATTGTTGCAGATAGGTATAGACAGTATGATACCTATCTCCCAGCTTTTCGGTGTTATTTTTTTTGACCATGCCTTGTTCATGACTTCCAGTAGTAGAATATTGCCTAGCCACTGTATTCATTTTTTTAGCTCGCCGTATTGGCAATTCCCGAGACACTTCATTCGAGGACATGGTAATCAGAGAGACCAAAGGCCGAGGTGTCGATTTCGTACTAAACTCTTTAGCGGATGAGAAGTTACAGGCTTCGCTCCGTTGCTTGGCACCAGGAGGCCATTTCCTTGAAATTGGAAAATTCGATCTAGTTAAAAATAGTCCGTTGCCTCTTAGCATGTTCGCCAAAGGATGCAGCTTCCACAGCGTCATGCTGGATGCGTTGTTGGTCGAAACGGACGCAAGAGTCCACACTAAATTTGCAAAAATGGTGCTGGACGCGATCGAAGCCGGTGCGGTCAAACCGTTACCCAGATTCACCTTCAAAACTGAAGATGTAGTGAAGGCGTTTAGATATATGGCGGCCGGCAAGCATATGGGTAAAGTTTTGCTGAGAATACGCCCAGAAGAAAAACCGGAGAGAGTTTTAATTCCTCCACCATTCAAACTTGACGCAATTCCAAGGTATATATTTTTTTTTTTGTTTTACATTACACATTTGACATTTAGAGGATGTCCCTTAATGTAATTTTTCTACGACCACTAATGTAAATTACTCTTACCGTACAGCCTACATGCATAGGAAGTGGGTCCTTACGCACGGTAAGCAAAAAGCACAGTTTCTTAAAGAAATGATCAAAGTAGACTCACGTCAAACACTTACTTCCTGGATGCCTTGCAAGTGAGTTATAACTCACGGTAAGCGAAACGCACGTCTAGAAATGTCAAAGTAGGCTTACGTCAAAATTGACAACGTAATTACTTGTGTATATTAGCCAAAAGTCGTTAACATCGTAGGTATTATGTGATCGTAGAAAAAGTAAGCTACATAACACGAGTTGCAAAGCAATTACGCACTCGTGGAAATACGCACTTCCACTCGTGCGTAATATGCTTCTTACAACTCTTGTTGTGTAATACCTATATTATGATTTGGCAACTTCGTCAAAAACTTGTCTTAGGTCTGTAAACATCACAAAACATTATTTATTGAGAAATACACACGTTTAAAGTAATTTTTTTATCAGCAATGATTCCATGCGTTAATGTGCATTGCCAAAAATTGCCACGGACCCCTCTGAAGACCTTTCTCTTTTACGTATCGTCTGGGGTAGGCGTATTACTTTTTTGAGAAACACTCACTTACTGCATAAAATACAAACAAGAACCGCTGTCTCAGTTCGTATATTTCGGATTTTACAGCTTAGTTTTTTCACGACTTCGTATACTTTAATTAAATCTGTTTAAAAACAAGCTTCCCCATATACAATTTTTTTCACCACTATTGCTGACACTAGCTGAAATTTACAGATATACCTGCAAGGCATCAGCTTCGTACATTATTACTGGCGGATTGGGAGGTTTCGGGCTTGAACTGGCAGACTGGCTGTTCATGAGAGGTGCAAGAAACATCGTATTAGCATCCCGATCAGGAATAAGAAACGGTTATCAGTCTATCAGGACACGGTAATAACCCAACTTAAAAAAAAAATACTGATACGTAATACAATATGGTCTAACCAAAACGGAATTTTCAACTTTTTTGTATGTTTTTTCATTAGTTTATGGAGTAACCATGACGTAATAATAAAAATTTCAAAAGACGATATTACAACCGAAGATGGTTGTCTTAGACTTATACAAACAGCGAACGAACTGGCTCCAGTGGATGGTATTTTCCATCTAGCTGTCGTTTTAAACGATGCTGTCTTTGAAAATCAGACACCCGAAACGTTTAACAATGCCTTCTGTCCTAAAGCCATGGCAGCCGAACATTTAGATGTACTCAGCAGAGAACTGTGTCCTGAGCTACGGTAAGTAGATAAGAGTTTCACAAGTTTGTTTGTACAGACTGTCTCGGAGAATTTTATACAGGGTGTTTCTTAAGTATTGCAAAACAATTCGGGAGGTGATTACTTATTCAAAATAAAGGGGATTCTTACATATACATTTTTTTCCTTAGACGTCTCCTATCGGAGTTACAACCTCTTAAAGGGGGGCGGTAAAATTTGTTTTTTATTTGATTTCTCAAATTTGGATAAATGTAGGAGTATGATATTCGGTAGTGTTTTATACTTATAAAAAGGTTTTCCATAGTAATATTTTCGATCATCTCCCACCTTCACAGGGGGCTGAAAAGTGCGATCCCTGTTGGTTTTTTATCAGAACTCCAAAAGGAGACGTCTAGGGAAAGAAAATATATGAAAGACCCCCTTTAATTTTCGATAAGGAATCACCTCCCGAATTGTTTTGCAATACTTAAGGAACACCCTGCATATTAAATTAAAATATCAAACGCAACTCGCTTTATCTTCTTTTAATTAAAGGGTTTAAGTCTAGTTATTTTTTTAACATTGCTAATTTTAAAATTTAAGCGAAAAATATTGGGTATTAGGTTAGGTGTAATAGAGTACTAATTCAAACTATTCCATATATTTCGGACCTAATTAAGTCCTTCTTCAGTGGATAAGTTTATATAGGTTATACCATGAGGTGGAAATAATGATGATTGTACCATAACAAAATATAAGCCATTCATAGATGGTGGAGTAAACCAAGTCACAAAACAATATTACATTAAGATTAACAATTTAAAAACAGATTAAAAAACATCAAAAGATGTATGTATATAACAAAACGTGATTGAAACATCAGTTGCTGAATTAATTAATTTTGATTATTTTGTCAAAGACTCTTTTGAGTTTGCTGAATTTATTAATAATTTCACACTACCTGATGGTTTTGTTTTAATTAGCTTAGATGTTGTGTCCTTGTTTACCAACATCCCTTTGCAATTAGTGTTGGACAACATCACCAATAAATGGGAGCTTATTAGCCCCCATACTGATATTCCTCTAGACTCTTTTCTTAAATGTATTACCGTCTTATTTAAATCCAATTACTTTTCATTTGATCATCAATTTTATAAACAGAAATTTGGCTGCCCGATGGGCTCCAATTTAAGTCCCATCCTAGCACAAATTGTTATGGATGCTTTACTTGACTCCGTTATTCCTGTACTTCCATTTACCTTCCCTTTCATTAAAAAATATGTTGATGATATCATATGTTCTGTCCCTGCTAATTTAATTAAAATGGTTTTGGATACCTTTAATAGTTATAATGTGAACATACAGTTCACTATTGAAAAAGAAACTAATAACAGTGTTCCTTTTTTGGACACGTTACTTATCAGAGGTCTTAACAACCTCATTATCCTCGACAGGTACCAAAAACCTACTGCGTCTGGGAGATACATCAACTATTTATCTAATCATCCCCTCAGAATCAAAACCAATGTCATCCTTGGTCTAAAAAACCGTATTAAAAAAATTTCACATCCCTCACTGTTGCAAAGGAATCTTGTTAAACTTTACAATTTGCTTTTATACAACTCTTATCCTTCACCTTTTTTAAAAAAACTTATTTTCAATGTCTCTGATATGAGAACCCATACTGTTTCAGATCCTCCCCTTATCCAAAACATTTATAGAGTCCTTCCGAATATAGATTGCCTTACCCCAAAAATCATACATATTTTTAAAGACTTCAAACAACTATTTATTGCTAAGCGTAACCCTTTAACCATTCAAAATCTTTTTAGCAGGTTGAAAGACAGTGTTCCTTTGTTACAAAAATCAGACTTAGTTTATCTAATTCCTTGCGCCTTTTGTGATTCTGTATATGTTGGTCAAACTTCCCAACAATTAGGTATGAGAGTGTATCAACACAAAAGGGACATTTTTAACAATCCTAATGCTACGGCTCTCAGCCAACATGTCACAAATGATGACCATCGTATAAATTTTGACCACCCAAAAATCCTTTGTTTTGAATCAAATTACAAAAAACGTTAATTTTTAGAAATGTGCCACATTCAAACTCATAGTTCTACCCTTAACTACAAAACCGATGTTCAAGATTTAAGTAATATTTACACTTTACTACTTCATTACCAAAAAATTTCAAAAATTAATTCCAGTACTACTGTTAATTCATCGAGTGAGTCCTTGTCTGTTCAATCGTAATTATATTTTCATTTATATTAGGTTTGGTTTAATGGTCTTTTTACATTCCTTGTATAATTTCAATCTGATTCATATTTAATTTTGTATAATATATTTGGTATACATTTGCCCAGGTAATTATTTGAATTACACTGGCTTGTATTTCCATTTTCTTCAACAATTTTGGGTTTTATTATTCCCGCCAAAAATAATACTTTTGTTTTAGTAATATTAACTTACGGCTGTTGGCAGTCTGCCTGTCATATAATAATTTTTTGACATTGTTCCTCGTTCGTTTGTTTCAATCACGTTTTGTTATATAACAGCCAAAATACCACACGGAAAAACTGTACAACCATCCACGCCGCTCCTAAACAACCCTAAACAACCGCAATCAACAAATAATTACGAAAATGATAACAAATGGCGATACGTAATTATTAATAACCTACCACCACATTATACATCTACAAATATTGTACACTACGTGAAAGAAAAGCTTGGAGTGACGGAATTTATCAGATGCTACACCTTACCAAACTCACCCGAGGTGGGTTCTTCTTTTAAATTAGGCATTAAAGACAAACGGAGTGCAGAAAAAATGGCGAATAATTCTTTCTGGCCACCTAATATCTCAGTTACATGGTCGCAAAGCACACAAGCCACCACCTGCAATCAAAATTCTGGTCAACTCAACAACAACGTATCAAGAAGGGGCACAACATACTATGCACCAGTAACAGAAACAGTCGCCATACATACAGCAAATTCACATAATGCCACTATCAACTGCGAAAATAATAAGGTGACTATTTCCTCCGATTCAGAGGCCATAGCAGCGTGTAAGTCAATTGGCATAAATCAATCTACTCTATTTGAACTTGCCAAAAGAGAAACATCATCAACAATAAAAATTGACCCTCTAACACCGCCTAGAGTAAGATTAACGCAAGAAGCTCAGTCCACCTTCGGTCGTACTCTCCTAGCTAGACTTAGGGAACCGCTCATCAAGAATGCCATCAGAATATACCTAGCGTATTTATCTGACCAATCAAACACCGTCTGCTACGATGGTTTCACAAATACAAGCATTAAAGTATATCTGGCCTCTGAAGGTCTACCAGTCGACCTGCCATCAATAAAAAGACTGTATAATGATTTTCACACCGCCTATGGTATTAGCCAAAACGAAGTAACCGATGATCTAGCCGCCTACAGATCTTATATCACATCGGAAAGAATCGCATTTTTGCAAAAATGCAGAGAAACTCAACGAAGCTATTACAATCCACCTAGTCGAAATTTTTAAACCCAACGACGTGCCCCACTAAGGAGCAAGAATCGGTCACCCACACAAAACCAACAGAACCAACAAAAGACAACGACACTCTCCATGTTTTCCATCACAATATCCAATGCTTACGAAATAAAACTTTAGAACTCGAGTTGACACTTAATACAATCGAACTAAAACCACACATCCTAGCCCTAAGTGAACACTGGTGCACACCTGAAGAATTACAGTGCCTCAACATACCAGGATATTCATTAGTATCCTACTATGCAAGATCTACCATGCAACACGGAGGAACATGTATATTCGTTCTTAGTGATCTTAATGATTTTAGAGAATTAGAAAATCTTTCACTTTACAATATTGAAGGTCAATTCGAGTGCTCTTGTATCATAAACAAAATCTTAAAAATTATTATCGTTTGTATTTATAGAACCAATTTAGGCTCTCTTAATATTTTCTTCAATTGTCTTGAGAAATTTTTAGTAGAAAGTCTAATTACTTTCTCAGAATATAAAATTATACTCACAGGTGATTTCAATATTTGCTTGCTTAATAAAAATAAAAATAGTAAACTGTTTCTCGACATACTTCATAGTCAAAATTATGAACAAACAATATTTGAAGCGACCCGGGTTACTAAACAATCAAAATCTCTCATTGATTGCATTTTCATCAAAAACTTTCGCGACACAGACCCTAAAAGCTGTGGGAAAGTTATCCAAACAGCGCTGTCTGATCACTACGACCAGTCAGTTGAAGTAAAGATTGAGAAAGTTCATCACAAGGGCAACATACCTAAAAATATAACCACAAGGGTCTTCTCAAACAATAAACTAGAAGAATTTAGAGCAAACCTTGCTAACCGTACTTGGGATGAAGTATACCTATCATCTGACATAAACTCGGCTTACGATATTTTTTTAAAAATATATAAAGAATTCTTTGACACTATTTTCAAACCAAAAACCATTAAAAAAATGTCAAACAACAGAAACTGGATCACTATCGGCGTTAAAACATCCTGTTCTAACAAACGACAACTATATTTAGATTACAGAGAAGGTCGAATATCCGAGGAATACTTCAAAACATACTCAAAAATATTAAAAAGCACCATTCGTCTTGCAAAACGACTCGCGGACGAAAAATACATTAAAACGGCAAAAAACAAAAGTAAAGCGACATGGGAAGTAATAGGCAACTATATGGGAAAAAAACAACAAGAAGACAATTTCATCAACAATTTCAAAAATACAGGTGATAACCCATTAGATATACTAAACAACATAAATGAACTATTTATAAATATGTGCCCCGACAATACGGATAGGACCATTTCTGAAACCAGCCACTTCAAACATAATAATATGTCTATTTATCTACGTCCAACTTCTTACGAGGAAGTCTATAAAACCATAATGTCACTTAAAAACACAAAATCAACAGGAGAAGATGAAATCCCAACAAACCTTTTAAAATATACTGCCGACTTAATATCTGGACCTCTAAGTCACATTATAAATCTCTCATTAAAAAATGGCATATTTCCTAACAAACTTAAATGTGCAAAAATTAAACCAATCCACAAAAAAGGGGATTTAAGTGACATAGGAAACTATAGGCCCATAGCCATCCTCACAAACATTAGTAAGGTATTTGAAAAAATAATCTACAACAGAATTGAAAATTACGTAGAACACTTTGGCTTAATAAACAACGCTCAAAATGGATTCAGGAAAGGCAAAACAACTACCCGCGCTATTTATATGGCAATCCGAAATGTACTTCAATCCCTCAATAAAGACGAACACACCATGGTCATGTGTGTTGATCTCTCAAAAGCTTTCGATAGTGTTGACCACGAGATACTGCTAACGAAACTAGAACACTATGGTATACGAGGAACAGCCCATAACCTTATAAAATCTTATCTTTCGGAAAGAAACCAATATGTTGCCGGGAAAGACTCGTCAGGTAGATTTCTAAAATCCAACAAAAAGAAAATCATAAAAGGAGTCCCGCAAGGATCAATCATAGGCCCCCTGTTATACATACTGCACACTAATGATCTTCCAGATTTTGCCACAACTTCCCTCATACAATTTGCCGATGACACATCTGCTATTATTAGTGACTCGGATTCCAAAAATTCCGAACAAAAACTCTTTGACTGCTTAGGCCAACTCCAACATTGGTTCACATTAAACAATCTAACCCTAAATGTCAATAAAACTCAAGTAATAACATTTTCACAAAATAAATTAACCTCCGACTTAAAACTTAAAAACAATTCCACAACTATAAATGTTGTTAATAAAATATCTTTTCTTGGTTTAGGTATTGACTCTAGACTGGACTGGTCATACCACATCGAACGCCTGTCACAAAGCCTGTCACGGTATCCTTTCGCACTAAAAAACCTAAAAAAATTAGTCAGTACAAACGCGGCCAAAACTGCATATCATGCATATGTTGAATCTAGGTTACGCTATGCTGTAATTTTTTGGGGTAACGCTAGTGAATCTGAACGCCTCTTTATTATACAAAAGCGATGTATAAGAACTATTTTTGGTCTTAACTACCGAGATCAATGCAAAGACACCTTCCGTGACAAACAAATATTAACTTTTTACGGCCTATTCATTTTCGAAGCTATCCTTTTCGTAAGAAATAATTTTGATCTATTCGAAGTGAATATAAGAAACCATGCAGTCAATACCCGACATAAAAAAAATCTTAAGCCCGATTGCTTCAAATATACTTATCTTCAAAAAAATGTTGCCTCTATAATTATTGCAATATATAACAAATTTAATACATCACCTGAGAGTATAAAAAATCTACCCACCCCTGACTTGAAGAAAATATTAAGAAATGTCCTAATCTCTAAAGCTTACTATGGAGTTAGTGAATACCTTAATGACGCTTACTTTAAAAACTCTTTTAAGTAAATATAATTTTGTGTTGTGTATATATTCGTATATATGTGTACTATTATTATCATTATTGTGACATGTTTTATGCCTTTTTGGATTTTTCAGAACTAATAAAGACTACTACTACTACTACTACTATACATACATCTTTTGATGTTTTTTAATCTGTTTTTAAATTGTTAATCTTAATGTAATATTGTTTTGTGACTTGGTTTACTCCACCATCTATGAATGGCTTATATACTGTTATGGTACAATCATCATTATTTCCACCTCATGGTATAACCTATATAAACTTATCCACTGAAGAAGGACTTAATTAGGTCCGAAATATATGGAATAGTTTGAATTAGTACTCTATTACACCTAACCTAATAAGTACCCAATATTTTTCGCTTAAATTTCAACAAGTAAGGTTGTTACTTCCCATCAAACACAAATTGCTAATTTTATCACATGTTTTTTTTCCAGTGCGTTCGTGGTGTTTTCATCCGTTGTTTGCGGTCGTGGCAACACTGGTCAAGCAAATTACGGCATGGCTAATTCAGTTATGGAGAGAATCTGCGAAATTCGTAAGCAAGACGGTTTACCTGCCTTGGCTATCCAATGGGGAGCTGTTGGTGATGTAAGTTGAACGAAACTGTGTCTACTCTTTTTCTGATAAAAATTTAAAAGTATTTGGTTTATACGAGCAACTTACAAACCTAACCAGGAACTTTTTTTAAACTGAACAAATAAAATTGTATTGTTTTTCAATATATTTTACATGCATCTGAACACACTAACGCCACCGAGCAGGAAGCTTTCTGATTCCTAGTTGTTAGAGACAATCCCACTGCATTTTGTTTATTTCTTCAATGGTTTTATAGCCGTTCAAAGTCTAGCGTTGCCCAAAAATGCTTTCTTCCTTCCTCACAATAGTAGTTTTATGAAGTTAAATAAGATATGTTAGAACAAAAAATATTTCACAAATAAAAAATGAAGGGTGTAAAAATATTCGATTTTTCCAAACACGCTATACACTTTTATTATTATTAGGTTTACTGCAAAAAAAATTAAAAAAATGTTTTACTAGGTCGGTTTAGTAGCTGACATGCAAGAGGATTTCAAACTGCTAGACATTGGTGGCACATTACAACAAAGCATAACAAGTTGTCTTGGCGTCATGGACACTTTTTTCACACAAGACGAACCCATTGTGTCCAGCATTGTTGTAGCTGAGAAACGAAGATTAAACATTAAAAATATTGCAGAAGCCGTTGCGAACATATTGGGTAATTTTAAAAAAATGTCGTTTCATTTTCCTTTTACATCAAAATTTATCGTGACTCTAATGAATATACTTTTTGTGTTTATAGGTATAAGAGACTTGAAAACTGTTAGCTCGAACACTCCACTGCCAGAACTAGGAATGGATTCTATAATGGCAGTGGAAGTAAAGCAACTATTGGAACGAAGTTTCGAAATGTTTGTAACTGCCCAGGATATCAGAAATTTGACATTTGCAAAGTAATTGCTGGTTTATTATTATTTCATTTCATTATGTTTTTTAAACTTTCGATTGCTTTATGTATTTTCGTCAAATTCCTTAGTAGTCCTTAACTTTCCAATGCATGTTCTAGTATTTTTCTAAATTTTTGCCGCTATTCTGTTATTCAGATCTTTCTCCAATTTACCATTATCTGCAATTATTGTTGTTCCTAAATATTTAAAATATTTGCTACCTGCTCTATCTTTTTTTAGTCTAGTATAATTGTAACTGGTTCATGATTTTTCGCTGTAACCATAGCCTTTGTTACATTAACATTCATATTGTATCTACTTAATGCATCTTCCCATACGTCTAAATCAAGTTGCAAGTCCTTTTCGCTTTTAGCTTATAGCGCCACATCATCTGCAAAGGCTAGTTCTGTTAACGATATTGGTTTTAGTTTATTCCAACCCTAGAAGCCTTTCTTTGTGTTTTGTTTACATTCTCATAAGAATTATAAAGAGCAGTTGACTTAATGTGCCTCCTTGTCTTACTCGCACTGTTGTTATACATTCCTGGGAACTGCTGTTATGGGTTCGCACATAATTTCTACTGCTCTTATATAAACTCTTGATGGCGTTTAATAATCCTTCTCCCACTTCATTTTTTTTCAATATCTTCCAGATGCTTTCCCTTTGTACTTTATCGAAGGCTTTCGATAGATTGATAAAGCATAAGTACACCATCTTTGAATGTTCCATTGTTTTTTCACTTAACTGTCTTAACGTAAAAATTAGATCGCGCGTGCTTCTACCCGATCTAAAGCCACATTGCGCCTCTTCCAAATTTCTTTCAAAATGTTTCCTTAATCTCCCCTCTAGAATTCTTTCAGATAATTTCTCTTATCATAAATTTAAAAGCTATATAAAGTTGTCTCAATATCTACCAAATCTTGTTCAATGCCACTCTATCAAAGACAGTAGTTAAATCAATGAACACAAGTACAGCGTCTTTAAATGTTTTTTTTTTCATTAAAAAATGCATTTAGTTCTATTATAAATAAACCATGGAATGGTTAGATTTAGTTTAAAAAGTAAAAACTTGTCCCATAAAAATACTATTAGGTATTGTCATCCTGTTCCTTCCGCCAATTCAAATGGACTTGGATAATATAATGTTATGTTGCAGATTGGACGAATACCAAGCATCAAAAAAAACTTCTGGAACAGAACAAAAAGCGACAACAAACACACAGCCAGCACAAGTACAAGAAGAAGGATTACGATTGCTGTTACGTTTTACTAGTGATGAAAGTACAGCCAATATTCCAGTGGTGAAAATGGAAACTAAAATAAAGGAAGGAATAAAGGCTCCAAAAATATTTTTGGTACCTGGAGTCGAAGGAGTAGCTACAATATTTAAATCGTTTTGTGCTAATTTGGATGCCCATGCAGATTGTTTACAAATTTATTCGGTAAATACCCAAGATAGCTTTCAAGATATCGCAAACAGATTGTTATCCGTAAGTAACATTTTATGGTTTGGTTTACATTGAAACTTTCGAAGAAAGCTTAATTGTACATTTTATCGTTTCTAGAACATGGGGAATAGTTTATCCGATAAGGAACCCTTTACGTTAGTTGCGCATTCGTTTGGTTGTGTGTCAGCATTGGAGTTAATTTATTTATTAGAACAAAAGGGACATGTTGGTAACGTCATTTTCATTGATGGGGCGCCTTTGTTGATGAGCAAGTTAACGGAAGTTTTAGTTGGACAAAACGAGGAAACGCAACACGTGAATTTGTTATGTACAGTTCTGGCAAACCTTGTTTCGATGGACAAAATCGCCTCAATTAGGGTAAGTTTACAATCAACAAGAATCGAGACCCCTCTAAAATTGGGACAAAAAAAAGGGAAAATAAATAGTTTTAAATTTAAGGATAAAATTTATAAGCTCAATCGTTTTTTGGCATGTAGTGAATAAAATAATTTAAGTGCTGTATTTAAATTCGAAAATATTATTTACCGATGATATAAATTAAATTATCCAACACACAATTTTTACGCCGTCTATAAAACGAGCGATTTATAATAATTAAAGATACATAATTTTAGACTAACTTGTGCTCCCGATGGCTAACAGTCCTTCAGCAAACACTTTTTAACCAGATTTTTGACTTTCAGTTAAACATGGATTAAAGTTTCACAACAATATGTCAGCAAATTTCACACGCCCCATGCATGGACGCGCATGATATTTTAAGTTTTGCTTATTGATCCACAAAGCTCAAAATACTGTCAAGTCTCAAACAAAATTTATGACCTCAACTGGTTAACTTTACCACATCCCTCATACTCACCAGGCCTTGCCTTTTCAGACTGTCATCTGCTCCGTTCCTAGCAAAACAACTTTGCTAAAAACTCTTTCTTAAACAGGGCGTTTTTTACGCTTGGTCAAACTTGTGAAACTTTAAACATCGATAACTCTTTTTTTTAATTACAACCCCCTATATTTTTTTTACATCGTCTTATAGAAAATGTAATTCTCTTTCGAAAACATCAAGGCTGTTTTTCACCTTAAACTGATATTATCCCAGATATCGCCATTTTATTGTAAATTGTTAGTGCAAAGTAATATTTTCGAGTAGGCTACGAAGGTAGACAGCGGTAATTTCGGAGTCGGAGTCGTAGTCGGAGTCGAACCACTAAAATTATCAGGAGTCCGAGTCGGAGTCGGAGTCGACTTTTTTTTTCCCGACTCCGCAACCCTGTAATTAACAATAAAATCGCGATATCTCGGAAATATCAATTTTAGGTAAAAAACAGCCTTAATGTTTTCGAAAGAGAATTAAATTTTCTATAAGACGGTGTAAAAAAATATAGGGTGTTGTATTTAAAAAACATGAGTTATTGATGTTTAAAGTGTCACAAGTTTGACCAAGCGTAAAAAACGCCCTGTATAATATTTTTAAAGTGTAGGTAGTGCAAAGTGTTAAATAATCTATTGTCAATCTAATCTCCAAGCGAATTTCTTCAGACTTTTCAAAGTTTTTAATTGTTGAAAATTTTTGAAAGTACCTACTGTATTTTCATTAAAATGCAATTTTCACGAAAACGGTTGGACCTTAGACCCACATCACCTTATACATTTTTTGAGTTAAATTTAAAGAGGAATCCAAAAATGTAAAAATAGACAGGGTGTTCCATAAGAAAAAGTATAACTTTGATATGCCACTCTTTTTTGGAGCACCCTGTATGTTTGAAAATATTTTTAAAATGTAGCCCTTATTGACTTACATAATCTAACAGCGACAGAAATTGGAAAATATATACCGTTTCGCCATAAAACTCCGTGGCGTCCGTCGTGACTCACCCTATATACTATATAGGTACAAGATTAATAAAATATAAATTACTCAAATAATTTTAATTTTATTTCACCTCTTTTTCACTGAAAATACATGGCTCATATTTTATTGTTTTTTGATTATACTCTGACATGATTCCCTTCTGACTTCAAATTGATAACGCCATGGAATTTCATTTAATTCTCTAATCGATAAACAACACTTTAAATGTTTCAGCCTGCATTGCTAAAATGCAAATCTTATGAAGAGATGATCGATAGCGCATTGGAAGGAATAAAGTATGACGTGAGCCTCTCCAGGGAGTACCAAAAACAATTGTTAATGAACGTCTACTGCTGCATCAAGGCTCTCCACAAATATAAACCTTCTTTTAAGCAATTAAAATCTTCTATTAAATTATTTAAACCAAAAGAGGCCACCGTGGCAGATATCTCGAATGACTTCGATCTGTCTAAAGTGTGCGGAAAACCTGTTGAAGTAGTATATTTCGATGGAAACCACGTGACAATCGTGGACAACCCCGAAGTGACCTCAGCAGTGAATAACATGGTGAATCAAAATAGAGGAAACTGAAATGTACAAAACAATATTAAGAAAACATTAATGGAATTTGGGAAAATATTTAAAACAACAAAAAAATAGTGCTAACAAATAAATGTTATTTTTTCACGTAAATTATTACATTTTGGTGTTCCAATAAACAAACGCCCAAAAATGTTGCTCATCATGCTTTTATCTCCAATTCCGATTATGCCCATTTTTCATCAACAAGGTTTAAAGAGTAGAAAAAGCATAATTTATTATTATTATAAAATTGACCTTTTCCTATTCATCATCATTTTTGATGCTTAAAAAGGTTGTAGTCGTGTACTGATTGGTTATATTTTGTAAATCAATCTCATAAAAAATAAATTAAAAACGTGATAACAAATTAAAGCCCGGTTGCACAAAAATCCATCGAATTCAAAAGTTTACTCTTGGTTAACTCTCGGTAGCTAAGCAACTCATTGTTGTTATTAAAGAGACAATTGGAGTTTCTGTTGACTTAAACCGGAATTTCTTTTTTTAAACTTGTGTTCCTTTCTCCTCCAAGATGTTATCATGTCATATAGTTTGTTTTTTGTTCATTTATTTCAAAACCGAATTCTTTGGCTTCATTCTCCAGTTTTCTAAACAATTCCTATTATTCGCCTGGTCTTCTAGAATCAGCGTAACCAACATGGTATATTATGCTTTTGCTATATATGTGACACTCCCTAAAACCCAGTCGAGTACCAAGTTAAAGCCCTTACATAACCATTCTTTTATGCGCGCTTGAAATTTAAAACAGTCTTGTGAGACAAATATTATGTTATTCGTTTTTGTGGGTAAAACTAGTCTTAAATTTAAATAAGAGAAAATTGTATCCTATCTATTTTTGAAATATATACAAAGTTATTATTTATTATGTGTTTTTTTTTCAATGAACCTAAATATACAGGGTGCCCATTTTTCTAACCCGTTGTATGGGTAACTCCGTTAATATTAAAGATACAAAACATTTAAAGTAGCAAATTAGCCATTTTCAAATTTGACCTACGTCAACTTTTTGAAATATTTTGAAAAAACTGAAAAAGGTCGATTTTTTTCAAACTTGAGTAATTCCGTAAGCCAATGAGCTAGAACAAAAGCACAATTTGGCTTTTATAGATGTTTTTACGTGGATTTTAAATATGTTAACGAAATTTTCATAGCACGCTCGATTTCCGAGTTATAACACAAACTTGCATTTTTTTAAATGGCAGTCATAGTTGGCTGTGGCTTTATTAGAACAAAATATTGTTTAATAAATTTTATGGTTAGTGTTTGTAAATCTTTAGAGTTATTTCAATTGAATATTAGGATATCAAAAACTGCAGCATCTATAGCGCTGATAAATACAAAATTTAAGCTGGTTTCGATTTGATTTAGATTTAGAAAATAATTGTTTATATTGAAAATAAAACCTTGAACTGTTTAAAATCATTTCGCATATTGGGCGCTAAAGAGTGACCACGCATTTAGATTTTTGGTGATAATTGGCGTGCCAACTTCGCCCTTCTTAATTAATTAATTGATTGATCATAACTCGGCAACTAGTAAAGATATTTTTAAGAAATTTAGGGCGCAATAGGATAAGATGAATTTCAGAATTTTCAGAAATAGTTGGCGTGCCAGTGTGAAGTACGCCACTTAATTAATTAGCTATATCTCGGTAACCCGTTGAACAAAATTAAAAAATTTTAAGGCGCATTTGGGCGCATATTGGGCGGTTAAGGATAAGACAAATGTTTGGAAATAGTTGACGTGCCAGCGTGAAGTTGGCACGCCACTTAATTATTAAGCTATATCTCGGTAACCCATTGAGCAAAATTAAAAATTTTTAGGGCGCATCTGGGCGCATATTGGGCGCTAATGGATGACGAATTTCAGAATTTTCGGAAATAGGTGGCGTGCCAGTGTGAAGTTGGCACGCCACTTAATTAATTAGCTATATCTCGGTAACCCGTTGAGCAAAATTAAAAAATTTTAGGGCGCAGTTGGGCGCATATGGATATGACGAATTTAAGAATTTTCGGAAATAGTTGGCGTGGCAGCATGGTTGGCACGCCACTTAATTATTAAGCTATATCTCGGTAACCCATTGAGCGAAATTAAAAATTTTTAGGGTGCATCTGGGCGCATATTGGGCGCTAATGGATGACGAACTTCAGAATTTTCGGAAATAGGTGGCGTGCCAGTGTGAAGTTGGCACGCCATTTAATTAATTAGCTATATCTCGGTAACCCGTTGAGCAAAATTAAAAAATTTTAGGGCGCATATGGATATGACGAATTTAAGAATTTTCGGAAATAGTTGGCGTGGCAGCATGGTTGGCACGCCACTTAATTAATTAAGCTATATCTCGGTAACCCGTTAAGCAAAATTAAATTTTTTTTAGAGCGCATATTGGGCGCTAAAGGATGAGACGAATTTCAGAATGTTTGGAAATACTTGGCGTGCCAGCGTGAAGTTGGCACGTCTCTTAATTAATTAGCTATATCTCGGTAACCCGTTAAGCAAAATTAAAAAATTTTAGGGTGCATTTGGGCGCATATTGGGCGCCAAAAGATAAAAATAATTTTAAAATTTGCGGCGTTCGTTGGCGCGCCAACTTCATGCACTTCTATAGACCACCATCTAATATGGTAGTAATAGACTTCATGGAGCAACTAAATAGTGACTACTTTTCTACCCATGGCTCATATATAAGCTCTTAGAATCAGGTGGCTCATATATGAGCCGATGGGTAGCGAAAGTGTTAAGAATTAACCACTGAACACTGTACAACCAATTGAAAAATATAGGAGTTTTTGTTAAAGTTGTTGTGCTTTCTTTGTTTCCTACTAAGTAATAATTACTCTAGATCTCTGTATCAAGTAAAGCAACATTTGATGATCTTACCATCTTATAAAGACGATCAAGAGCCATAATTGACAATAATAAGTATGAGGAATAAGTACTCTTCCCCAACAGTGCAGGGCGTTGTATAGGGCGGTCCGTCACAATATCTGTACATCTGTCTATATTTATTTTATTGAGATAATAGACCCACTAAATAAACACCAAAACTCTATCTCTAAAAATGCAAACGTGGAACTGCTGTATTTCAAGAAGTTTTAACATTATTTAAAGCATTTCTTAAAACTCTCAATCACAAATTATTAGTTTCCTGTTGTCCTTGACCGGTCTGATTGATAAACTTGAAGGAATATACTTTTGCCACCAACGCACAGTTGCGAACATAATAGCTACAACAATTGTAACATCGCTCAAATTCTCTTTAAAAATTAGACATTAATATTAAAACATAACTTGCTACTCGTATTGTTTGAAACGATATTGAACTTCTAGGTCAAAATACGTCAATTTACACACAATGCAGTGCATGCAAAAATAATTCAGCTATTTGCGGTTTTGACTATTTATAAATAAGTGGTAGATCATGATCAAATTACATAAACATGTCAAAAAAATTTTATATTTATTGCTTTTTTTTTAACCGGTACCATACCTATACATTTCTAGGTGGTTCTTAACTAACTAAACGCGACTGTACCAAGATTTTAGGTTTCTGTTGTCATTTTTTTTTTTAATTGAAGGTTCATCCTTGTCAAGTAATGTGTTCTATTTATGATTGTCAAATCTATCAACAAATCGTTTGTTGATTGACAAAACCCAAACATTGACATTGTACTCCAAGTTATGACCGTAATATTTTAATGTTTACTAAATTTGAAATCCTCGTAACTTGGCCCTTTGGCAGTATTACATGTTTTAGTAAATGTTGTGTCAGGGTTTGGGCAATGTTATTCATTTACAAAGTAAAATAAAATAATTGATGCCAGGCGTGATACTATCATTGTTATGTTAATTTTGGAAATTGTTTTTTTTTGGTACTATATTTTGTTTTAAGTAAACGACAATTGGTTATTTATTTTTTAAACATCTCCATAGTGAATATTATAAACATACCAAACCATACATTTTTAAGATCCCTACTAAATCCTTTATCAAATAACGTTGTTTACATTTCAAACTTTTTGTATGTTTCCGGTCAAACAGGAAGTAGTAACTCAACCTCAATACTCGCGTAAAATCCGAAACGTACGGTAATGCCAGACAACAAATTTTATTTTCAATAGCACTGTAAATATTTGCCTCTATCCAGACTTTCGCCCAGCACTGTATAAGGTATTTTGGAATTATTTGTAATAACTAACGAAATTATCCATGGCTAAGACACCCTGTATACAATAATTTTGCACAAAACAGTATCTGTGTAAAGGACATGAAACAATCATTTATTAATTTTGGGAACATTTCTTTCCTTGCAATATGCAGGGTGTCCCAGATAACATTTCCAGCATGGGGATCTCGCTTATTGTAAGAGATACAGGTTTGCTTAAATTAGATGAATTATTACTAAGTATAAGAGGAGCTACAATAAATTTTTAGAAGTACGAAATTCTTCGTGCTTCAGAATGGTAAGTTATAAAAAAGATCTAAAATAACAGTTACATTCTCCATTAAAAAGTGCTCTGAAGTCTGTTTTACACTGTACTATTTTTTCTATTACGGTGTCAATCATAAATTAAAAATCTTGAACGAAAAATTCGTACGAAATTACTACGTGCCCTAAATGCGTCCAATTTTAGCATGGGCGCATGCGTATTCTACTGTAACTGTATATGACCGCATGTTATTTGTGGGTAAGGTTAACTGAAACTATCAAACGATGTTAAATACTACTTATTACCGTTATAATCCCTCACAATTTATTTTGTAGGAATAAATATGTAGAATGGAACAAGCGTTAAATATACGTTAAATTTGAAAATGATTCGCTTTCTGTTCTGTGATCAAATTGAACATTTGACATGGTTACTCAAGGTGCCAACAAAATATGATAAAAGTTACTAAAAAGTAACCAAAATATATAGGAGTTTTCGTACCAAAAAATAGTGCAATATAAATGGTTCATATTTTCCATGCTAAGTTCTTGAACGATTTTTTTTTATAAAAATCGTATACGATTTTCTTAAACGAAAAAATAGTATAGTATAAAACAGACTTAAAAAATTACTAATAACATTGATCTAATGATTAAGACGAAAAAGTTACCAGAGAAATAAGAAATTCAACAGTTTCATATTTTTTGCTATAACATTTGAAGCACGATGGATTTTGTACTTTTAAAAATTGTTTGTGGTTCCCGTCATACTTAGGAATAATTCATCTAATTTAAGCAAACCTGATCCCTTAAATCAACGAGATCTCCATGCGGGAAATGTTATCTGGGACATACTGTATAAAAATTTGTGTCAATAAATCTCATAAAGTAGCTTATTTACTATTTTTTCTTTTTCAGATCGCATTAAGCCCAAATAAATCACCTAAATAAACGTTTCTGGCAATAAATCAAAAACAAAACAAACTTAAAACTATTACTTAACAAAGTACACTTTAGCTTCTATGATGCTACCTGGTATTTCTGCATATTAAAAAAAAACTAACTCAATGCATATTTATAAAAGTAACCTTTATCACTACTAACACATAACTCGCAAGTATTACTCAGAGGAAACTGCATATATTATGTAAAAGTATAGTTTTTACATACAACTGCTGTGTTATTTTTTGAAAAAGTTCCTGGTTTGATTATATAGGGTGTGTATAAATTGGCGGAAGCGCTACAAGCGACGATGTTCTTCTTAAAATTCTAAGTCGAAAATCTTGATACAAAAATGTTGAACCATGCTTCCTATAGCCTCAGGAACCATTTAAAGAAAAAAAAATTGGCAACATTGCATACATTGATTTGCGTTTGGACATTTTTTTATCAGCAATTTTTACTTAGGTATTAACAATTTTTGTTCGAACTGAAAGCCTTCAGTTCGTAAACATAGCTGCAAACTTTTGGGTATCGTAAAACACAAACTAAAAATAATTACGAGAAAAACAGAGATGACAGCTAATGACAATGTTGCCATGTGTATTATTTTCATTCAAATCAGTGATTTACATATTTTCAACACCAATTTTTGAAAGGAAGAACACAATATCTAGGAAAAAATACTATTCGAAATTTATTTTTATTCCAAATTGCAGCTTTTTCATTTGCAAGTATTAAATAGTAACGCTTATTAAAGGACTAAATGTCAAAACTTTGAGGACCTCTTGCAGACACAGCAAGCATGGTACAACATTTTCGTATTAAGATTTTCGACTTAGAATTTTACGAAGAACATCGCCACGTGTAGCGCTTCCGCCAATTTTTACACACCCTGTATATGGATTATATTTTTTGTCCAATTACTTTTATTACAATTCTCTAAGTTATTTGAATTCTGCTTCCATGTTCTTTTAATTAGCTCTAAATACTTTTTTTTAGCATTTCTTCTTAAATAATTAAATCATATTTTATATAACTCGCAAAAAATTTATTATGGGACCAACTAAACACAAACAAAAATTAATTTACAAAGCAACGGAAAGCATAAGTGTATAAAAATGAAAACTTTGGGAAAAAGGTCTATCGAAGAACTCAAAAATTAGCTTATGGAGCAATTTCTGGCGCCGATAATGCGGAAATGCAAGGGGCGTTTTTTATATTCGAAAAATGAGACAAAAGATAAAAAGCAGTCAGGTTAAAAATATTTTTTTGGAATCAGATAATCGTTTTTAGACAAACAAACAAAATTTCGTGCCGATTTTTTGTTTTAGGTTATTTACAATCGTCAAAAGAATACATTAATTCGGGCGTAATTTCCAAAAAGGTCGAATACTGAGTTACTGCAGTAATTAAATTCCTCACAGTTTATGGAGATGCTTTAACCGATAAAACCATGGTTTTTAAGTGGTCATCACTATTTAAACACAGTAGAGAATCATTAGAAGGCGATGGTTGCAGTGAAAGACCAAGTGACGACCTAAACATGAATGGTCATAAAAGTCGAGGATGCCCTTATGGAAAATGGTCGACTAAAACTTATTTATTTTTATAAAGGTCTAGAAAAATTAATCGGAAGATCTAACAAATGCAGGTGTTCGAGAAGAATATATTAAAAAATAAAACTATGAAACTTGAACCTTTCAGTGTCTTTCTACCCCATTCCGCGAATATAAAAGTGACCCCTCGTACTAACAATGCTAAATTTTAAACCATTTTTGCAACCTCTAAATATTGCTCAAATGATCTGAAATTTTCTTGCTACGAGTTTTTCTACAGGTAAAATTGGGGGTGACCCACTAATATTTCAAAAAACGATAAATAAGAACCACCCTAATGTAAATATAACAGAAACAATAGAAGTTAAAAGACTACGATTGTAGGATGATAGAAGACCAAAGGATATGGAATTGATTATCGTTACAGAGAAGAAGGTCAAGAAGGAATTGGAAGCATTATTATCTTGAACATTTATCTGAAGTTTTGATTGGCGGTTACAGTAATTTTAAAATCATTTCGTCTTTATTTACCGAAATCTCACTTTTAATGCAGAATATTCAGTTTTTTTATAGATATAAAATATGTAAAAATGCTTTGCTTTGTATTCTAATGTTTAGGTTTTTGCGTTTAGTTTCCTGAAGTTGCACACTACATTATATATATAACTGCAATTGCTTCCACGTCTTCAGTTGGTTACATTCTTTCCAAACGGTTGTGAAAGATATAATTTGCAGTTAAAAACATCTAGAAGCTTAGTGCTTTAGAATATTTACCAACGGTAAGATTTTACTGCATAATAATTTAATGACAATTAAAAATATTAATGAAATTACCTTATTAAACCAAAACAATGAAACAAATAACAGTAGAAAACAAATGAATTATACAAAATTTGAAACGGGAAAGATCTTTAACTTGTTCTTCAATTTTTTCCGATTAAGTGTATCTTACAAAAAAATCTACATTGGCAAGTTTCACAATTTTTCCTGTACTTTGAATGTTTTTTTTTTAAGTAGTATACAGGGTTCTCGTTTTTGGAGGGCCACTATGGGGATCTCGTAAACTCGTTAGAGAAATTTATTATTTAACCAAAGAAAATATTCTAAAAATATTTGCTAATAAGTGAACAATGTTAATGCATTCCTAACATATTTATTATTACCTATTTTTTTAATTAAATCCCTTTAATAGTAATTTCATGCGGTTTACTTACGTGCTTTCAAGGAAAAAGAGAAAAGACAATTATTTACCATGCCGATTAGGATTTGTTTTAAATTAAATATTTGTTTTTGCCATTTTTAACAACAATTGTTTCAAAAAAGTCCCAAGTGTTATACATTTTCGAATTCAGACAAAAATGCTCTACAAATTGGCGTTAAAATCAGATATAGCGTCTATAAGAAAAAATTGACATGATGATGGTTTTTAAAAATCGAAACGTCGCACGGAAAATATAATTGGGGATTCTGATTCCTTGCAAAAAATCGCCATGAAAAAGATTTTACAGAAATTAAATTAGAAATCAAATGAAAAAGTTATGGGCAAAAAACAAAAATCCACATTTTTACTTTTTTCCCTATATCTCAAAAACTAAAAGAGCTAGATAAGTTCTGTTTGCTTCAAATTATTAAGCAACTGAATATACAACTTTGCCCTTATTTAACCGAAGTCGTAACTCTTACCGTTTACGAGATCCCCATAGTGGCCCTCGAATAACGAGAACCCAAGCTTTTTTTTTGTTTTGTTTTCTCAGAATAAAATCGGCAAAGTTATTAGAAGTTATTGTATTAGGTAGACATGGAATTGCGACTTTTATCTTTGTGGATCATTTTCAACAAAACTTTTTTAATTTTACGTACACATTTTAACCAACCTCAATTTTTATGGCAATGAGTTTTTTAGTTTATATTCATTTCTTCGTTTTTCAGTAAAATCAACAAAACTGGGTTTTCTTTATTCATAGAGAAATTAACATTCCTATTTTTGTCCGTTTAAGATATGGATACCATAACGGACAATGCGGAAGAAAGGAGACTGGCGGCTGGGTATAAACTCTCTCATCCACCTCCAGGAGAAGAAGTCGTAATAAGCGGTAAATATTATACAGGGTGCTTCCGTGACTATGTTTCTAAGTTAAAGGGTTGATAGAGGATTTCATTTGTGATATTTTTTGCCAATAAATGCATCCGGAAATGCATTTCCTCGGAGTTGCAGGCAGAAGAAGCGAAAAAAAAATTGCATTTTTTCATCTTAAACTTTGCTATCAATTCAGCTTCTTCCTCGTATTCGGCACCATATGACAGCGAAATACTCAAAATACAAGCAATAAATTCCAGCACGTTAAAGACACCATAACCAATAATTTTTACCTAGCTACCAACGACTAGGAACGCTTCTGGTAAATGCGAGCACAATTACTGTTAACTAAAACCCTAATCCAACGAATCTGATACAACGCTAACAGTTTAAAACCGTTTTTATTTTTAGGTATGGCTGGACGTTTTCCGTCATCACGCAATGTTCACGAGTTTCGAGAAAATCTCATGAACAAGGTGGACATGGTTAAGGAAGATCCGAGGATATTGGCCGCGAAAATTAAAGAAGTTCCACTTCGTCTTGGTCAAATAGCAGACTTGAAAAAATTTGATGCCGGATTTTTCGGTAAACCCATTACAAATTTTGCAAAGTATAGATAGAATAAGCGGTATACAGGGTGTCCAATATTCGAAGCTCAACATGAAGATACGTAAAATCCCCCTATCTTTGAATTTAGAACACCCTATGCTCAACACCTACCAAACATGCTATATACAGTAAACTGAATAGACAGCGCCGTGTTTGGCCTTATTGTTAACACTAGCGGGCGTGTGGCGCAATCATATCTGGCATTCGTTTTAATAATCAACTTATCATTTACGTGCAGGGCCCACAAGAGGGGGGTCTTGAGGAGCTGCATCCTCAAGCCCCCAGTCTGAGGGGCCCTCAATTTTTGTTTTGTTTTAATATGCATTTTAACGGCAAATGAACAGCAAAATATGTTTTTTAACATCATCATGAAAAACGGATTTTTTCATTCACAAGGGCTCCCAAATTTTAACTTCCCCGGGCCCCCTGTTACCTCTAGGAGGTCCTGTTTACGTGTAAAGTGAATATGAAGTAAACATGGTTATTTTTAGGCCTTCATGGTAAACAAGTCCGTAATATGGATCCATTGTCGAGAAAACTGCTCGAAGCATCAGTTGAAGCCATAATTGATGCAGGTCTAAATCCATCAGAACTGCGTGGAACCAGGACGATAGTAATAAACGCCTTGTGCCAGTCAGAAATGGAACATTTGCATTTTATTGAGAACAGAGAAAAACAAAGTTTTTCATATACTGGGTAAAGTGTAAATTATTCGTTATTGGAGCTATTTGCATTAAGCCTTTTAAATTAAATAGTACAAATATCTTCCCACGCTGAGCATGTAACATACCGGGTGTAAACAAAATGTGGTACACCCCCTTTTTTTCTTTAGTTTCGATTTTAGATAAATAAAATTTTAGACATATAATTTGTGCAAAAAAAACTGTTTTTTTGAACACATGCACACAATTGTTTCACTTCCGATTTCGCCAAAAATTATTTGAGGTTATAAAAATTAACCAAAATGGCGCAGTTGTATCCAAAATCGCTTCCTCTTTCCAAAAATGTAAAAATATACAGGGTGTTCCATTTAAAATAACAAAGTTGGGGTCATTTCCGGTGAAACCGGAAGTGAAACAATTGTGTGCATGTGCTCAAATGTGCGCAAATAATATGTCTAAAATTTTGTTTATCTAAAATTAAAACTAAAAAAAAAAGGATGTACCACGCTTCATTTACACCCGGTATAGATCAAACGCTTTTCTATTGAACAATCCTCGTATTTTTAGCTTGGCGGTCTCATTCCGCAAATATAAAAAACTCCCCTCGTACATTTTGTTTCATAAGTTTATAATTTTATTTCTTTCCACAGCGTGTCTGCGCCATTTATTGCTCAAAGAGTGGCTTACTATTTGGGCGTCGAAGCACCCGCTTACAAGGTGGACACTGCTTGTAGCAGTTCACTTAGCGCCATGGATTTCGCTTTTCGTGCCATACGCGAAGGAGTTGCTGACAACGCCATAGTTAGTGGAACTCAACTTTGCATGAACCCATTTTACACGAAATTTTGCGTTAGGTACGATCAAGAACTTGGTGTTTTATCCTTTACAGTGAAACCTCAAACTTCAAACGGTTTGATGTTGGAACAACTTAAAACTCGAATAAGAAATTCGGTTCTGAAACTCGACCAAAAACTTGAAAGTCGAACAATAAAAATTGCTTCTAAGCGTTTTTTTCATTTCTTTGAGTTATTTTTATTTTATCTTTGAAATTATCCAGTCAGATGTATTCTTCCTACTATTATTATTGTCTAATTATTATACAATATTTTTTATTTGTACAGGGTGGTCCAAATTCGATGGGATTACATGGGTATCTCGCTTAATATTCAAGATAGAGATATAATCAACTTACCAAAAATGTGC
This sequence comes from Elmis aenea, assembly GCA_947652605.1. Lineage (NCBI taxonomy): Eukaryota > Metazoa > Arthropoda > Insecta > Coleoptera > Elmidae > Elmis > Elmis aenea. The sequence continues at coordinate 6,561,668 of OX393583.1, read as the reverse complement.
AATTATTTTGAGATAAACTCAGAACCGTTTTCAAAAATATTCTATCATTTCCAGTGTTTGAGTTATTAGAAATAAAGTGTTTTTTTTTGTCTTATTAATAATGTGTCATATATCCATTATTGTTGTTAATAGTAACAAATTAATAAAGATCATTTTTAGACATTTTTATGTTAAATTCGATGATATTGAACTTTTTTTTAAACCGAAAGTGATAGAATATTTTTAAAAACAGTTCTGAGTTTATCTCAAATAACTGCGCATTTTTGGTAAGTTAACCATCTCTCTATCTTGAATATTAAGCGAGATACCCATGTCATCCCATCGAATTTGGACCACACTGTTAACATTATAATTTGAAAAATATCAGTTATTGACATGGAATATACCTATTTGCTTTATCATTATTTACTAGGTTGATATTTTTAAATAAATACCTACGATGGTTTATTTTGGGTAAATGTTGGAGGTCTGGAACGAATTAATTCAATAACTTTTTTTCATATTGGGAAATTCAACTTGAAAGTCGAACCGTTTCTCGGAACGGATAGTGTACGAAATTTGAGGTTCCACTGTACTTTAAACTGCTTTTTTTCAGTTTGGGTGTGCTTAGTCCCGAAGGGAAATGTAAGACATTTGATAAGGACGCTAATGGCTACGTACGAGCTGAGTGTATTGCTGCTATTTTCTTACAAAAAGCGAAAAATGCTAAACGAGTATACGCACAGGTAAGACTTAAGTTTAATGTTTTTAAATATATTAATCATAGCAAAACACTTGGATGTCATCCGAGGATTCATATAAGCCACATGTCACGAAGAAACAAATGTGTATCGCCGTTTTCATATACAGGGTGTTTCTTAAGTATTGCAAAAAAATTCAGGAGGTGATTTCTTATCGAAAATTAAGGGGGGTCTTTTATAAAAAAAAAATTCCTTAGACGTCGCTTTTCGAAGTTACACACCCCTAAAGGGGTGCGGTAAAATTAGATTTTTATTTTATTTCTCAAATTTGGATATGCGTAGGAGAATGATACTTGGTAGATGTTTTATATTTATTAAAAGGTTTCCCACAGTAATATTTTTAATCATCTCCCACCTCCACAGGGGGCTGAAAAGTTGGTTTTCTTATCAGAACTTTTTGGTGGGTTAAATTTTTTTAATTAAAAATATTTTTCTTTAAAGCTTGATTTATTTATAAACTATATTTATTCTTTAGTTTATCTCGTAAAACCTACCGTTTTTGAGTAAAAAATAAAATGAGTAAACATGAACCATCAAATATTCCAATATAAAACGATTCATTTTGGTGGTTGCCATGGTTTGTTTATGTTCATGTTGGATAGAATTGACGGGTGTAATGCATTTTAAGGTTAACGCGGCGACAACGCTATAACGCCCGTCAATTCTACCCAACATGAACATAAACAAACCATGGCAACCACCAAAATGAATCGTTTTATATTGGAATATTTGATGGTTCATGTTTACTCATTTTATTTTTTACTCAAAAACGGCAGGTTTTACGAGATAAACTAAGGAATAAATAAAGTTTCTAAATAAATCAAGCTTTGAAAAAAAATATTTTTAATTAAAAAATTTTAACGCATCAAAAAATTCTGATAAGAAAACCAACAGGGGTCGCACTTTTCAGCCCCCTGTGGAGGTGGGAGATGATTAAAAATATTACTATGGGAAACCTTTTAATAAGTATAAAACATCTACCAAATATCATTCTCCTACTTTTATCCAAATTTGAGAAATGAAATAAAAACCTAATTTTACCGCACCCCTTTAGGGGGGTGTAACTTCGAAAGGAGAGGTCTAAGGAATTATTTTTTATGAAAGACCCCCCTTAATTTTCGATAAGGAATCACCTCCTGAATTTTTTTGCAATACTTAAGAAACACCCTGTATATGTATACATGGGATAATTATTATACCGTGATATCACAAATCATCTTGGTCAAAGGTAGTAATTGCATAAAAATGTCGGCAAAAACATTGATTTCAGTTGCATTGCAGTGTTTTATCCCTCTAAATTAGCGTTAATGGTTATTATACTGCATTCCCTTATCATGAGCTACGTGGAAGCGTTTTGGTCAGGGCACTCTTTAATACTTAGTTGCCGAAGTGTTTTTTTTTCTCCTAGCTTTACTTTACTCTGTTTTCTTAAACACAATTTTGTTTTAGATAGTGCATGCAAAATCCAACAATGACGGATTTAAAGACATGGGAATCACATTTCCTTCTTCCATAGGACAGAAAGAAATTTTTCAAGAAGTCTATGAGGAATGCAAAATAAATCCACATGATGTCCAATATGTTGAAGCCCACGGAACGGGTAATATTTTTATATTTAATTTGCAAATTGATTCACACGGTGCCCAATACCGACAAAAAAATCTCTTACACTGTGAATCAGTAGTTAAGGGGTGATTAATTTTTACACAATATTCTGATTGCTGTTCAATAATAATAATAATAATAATAATAATAATAATAATAATAATAACATAAAAGAAAAACGCCAAATAACAGAATTATCACAACGTGATCATTGCATTTGAAAACTGCATATAAGGAATTTTATGCAAAGCAAAATGTGGTTTTACTTTTAGGAACTATTGTTGGAGATCCTGAAGAGGTAAATTCAATCGGTTCGGTTTTTACTGAAGGACGGAGTGAGCCCTTATTAGTCGGTGCCCTTAAGTCCTGCATTGGCCATACAGAAGCATCCGCGGGCATAGCTGCTGTTATTAAGGTAGTAGAAAATAAGTTGCTACAAATAATTAGATACATCTAAATAAATTAATCGGAGAACCATCTCGTTCTAAAAACGCTTGAAAATCCAATTGGGGGTAAAATAGCGCGGCAGATTCTTTGAAAATTTTGTATGAACGTGTGGTACCTACATGCAGGTGTTAAAGAACTATTATTATACATACAGGGTGTCATTAGTGAGGGATCGGTCGATTGTGGCTAAACGGTTTGATATAGAAAGTTGACTCAAACGCCATTTCTAACAGTTTTTTTTTTCCGAGCACGATAAAAATATTTTTAAATATACAGGGTGAGTCACTTCTCTGGAACCAATAGCAACTTTTATATTTCGAATACAACTCCCCATTTTTTATTAAATATTTTTGGCCGCCTTTATTTTAGCTTTGCATCAATATAAAATACTGCAGGTTTTTATGCGGCCTTGTCACTAAAAAAAAATATTTTTCAAAAGTTTTCAAGGATTTGAGTCTTTATTTAAAAAATTCTCCTGAAGTTATTTTTCGAAGCACAGAGTTGTAATTTGGCAAGGACATGCAGAAAACATTGCTCTATTCGTTCGATACGAAAAAGTTGGAGTCACGCATACAGGGTGTTCATAAATAGGTGGCAACTTCCATGATTTTCAAATGCTCGTAACTCAATTTTTTTAAATGCAAACCCCTGTATTTTCTTATGTCATCAAATTCGTCCTTAAAGCTTCATTTTTTATTAAGTATGTCCTATACCCGAAATTCATACTTTTCGAGATATTCGACATTTTTTCTTCTAATCGTTATTGAAGCAAATAGAGTGCCGTGGAATTCGAAAAAACTGACTGTTCACTTCACTAACATCGAAAGCTTGTCATTTATTTCTTGAATTATTGCATTTTTACTTAAAATTTTACCGATCCCGCACTAATGACACCCTGTATAAAGGATTGTCCAAACCTAAATATTTTATTCTTAAGGCTTACGCGGCCGTTATCCAATCTTCGTTCCCAGGTTTGGAACCGCGTCTTCTTTGATAATGTGACGTTTCGACCATACTGTTTTGGTCTTTTTCAAAAGTCATCTTAAGACGCGGTTTCAAACCCGAGAACGAAGATGGTAACAAACTTTACATATACCTTACACAGATGAATTAAAGAAAGTTAAATTACTGAAATTACAAAATGAGGTGATGGGAATAATATTTGAAAAACCAAGTAAAGTTTTATGATTATGATGTTTCACAAAAATTACGCAAAAAAAATATCCTATATTCACTTTGCCATTTTTACTAGCCCAATAATTTTTATTTACTTTTAGGTTATTTTTGGATTGGACTCTGGATACATCGCACCAAACCTTCATTTTAATGAGCCTAGAGAAAATTTAACAGCAATCGTGGAAGGAAGAATAAAAGTTGTATCTGAAATGACTCCATGGCCGGAAGGTTCAGGTTTAGCAGGTAAATTATGAATTTTTCTTGCGAGGTTATAGTTATTTACGTAACAACACCGGAAAGTGGTACTTTACTGGACGAGTAGACAATTTTGGGTCGAGCCGCAGGCGAGTCCTGGAAGCATAGGAGTCCAGTGAAGACAATTTACGGGTATGTTACGTGCAATATTTTTTCTGCGTCCGCCACTGAAACCAAAATCACTATCGTCACCATCCATAATTAAACAATAACTTAACAAACTACAGGTGAAAATTCGCTCGGTGACAAAATGACGCAAGTCAACAAAACAACTCATCACCATGGCAACCAATCGCTTTCCGGCCTAGGCCGGTAAAGAGTTGTTATTACCATGGCAACCAGTTACTTTCTCGCCTAGGCCAGTAAAGATGTATTTTCCAGCCTAAAAATTGATCGGAAACAACTGATTTAGTGAACGGGCGCAGAAAAAAAAGTTGTGGCGTACATTTTGGGCATAATTTAAATTTTCATCATACCAAAAGACTGCTTTATTAACATGCCTGGTCGAATTTTAACGAAGGATTTGGTCATATCTGAACGCACTGTGAAGAACTGTAGCAGACTGTAATTGGAGTTTTTTTTTTTAAATTTAACAACTAAATATCCTAAAATTTTTGTTACCACTTTTACCATTATTTTCTTTTGAAGCAATTACTGAATACAGTGGAACCTCTATCACCAAAATTGGAGTTACCTGATGTTTTAATAGAAGGTGACTTCCTTTTAAATAATAATTCCTTTCCTACGCTTCAGCTTCTAACAGCATCGCTCCTCAGTAGAAGTAAAGTTCTGATTAATTTTTTTTTATGTTTAGGTATCCGATTTTGGATTGGAAACGCATTATTCCAATAATTATAATTAATTTTTGTGGATAAAATTGATTTTATAATCTCTGATTCAGTATTCGTCCGCCCTTCAGGAACGGATAAATGATGAAAGGTTTCACTGTATTACCAAATTAGCTTTAGGAATGGACCCAGAAAAATCAATTTGATGCATGATTCTTCTTGGCAAAAAAAAATTGAATTGCGATTACTAACTGTCCTATACACACTATAAATAAAAGAAAAAGAAACAGTATTAGTCTATTTCGCAAAAAAAATCGAAGTATTTTATGTATTATCTAATGAGTAATGCTTGCATTGTTATAATTTATTTTTAACAGCTCCGAGAATCGTAGATTTTTATAAACCAATGCTCATTAAATTTTACTTAATGATAATTTTCTTTTTGTTCTCACATTTATTTTTGTTTTAGCTATAAACGGATTTGGTTTCGGAGGCAGCAACTGTCACGCAGTGCTTAGCAGGCATAAAAAAACAAAAAATCCTGAACTAACAACAGATAATTTACCAAGATTAGTTTGTGTCAGTGGTTCGATCCAAGAAGCAGTAACCACCATCTTGGATGACGTGAAAGAACGACCTCTGGATGCCGAATATATTGGTCTGATTCATGAAATTTTTAAGTAAGTACATTATCTGATGATTTTAATTCGATGTCCTTAGTGATCTTCTGAAAATGTTCACCACAAGTGAAAAGGGTTCGCCACCCCTTACCTAGTGCAACACCTATTGTTCAATCTTTTCTTTTCCTCATAATTATGTTCATCTCAAATATTTCAAGCTATAGGAGAACTAACTTTTGATACAGTCTTTAAGAGTTTATTTTAAAAAACTAAAGTTGTTTGTTGAAAATATTTACAATTATCTCTCATCATTTGAAAGTTTTGAGGCCTAGTAAGTCGAGTAGATTTCAAAGTTTTTTTTTTTTAAGAGGGTCAAGCCCGTTTTTAGACATCCTAACGAGATTACTCTGAATCCCTCGTAAAGACAATTTGGCACTGTTATGTTCGTATTTTCAGATTGGATGTTAACGGTCATCGTCATCGTGGTTATTCGATTATGTCAAAAACTGGAGAACTAAACAGATCCATGAGCCAATTTGATTACAACAAAGGTCCTTTATATTTTCTCTGCAGTGGTTTGGATAAAAACTGGTTGAGTATCGGGACCCAGCTACTGGTCATTCCACAGTTTGAAAATACACTGAGGAGGTAAACAATACGAATTTTAAATGGTTTAAAATAGTAAAAACAAATTAAATTTTGCCAAGTGTAACGCAACTTAATTATAATGTGTTTTAAGTACCCTTATTTGTTTAATGCTTGTTACTTATTTATTACCGATTATTTATTTAAACTATAGCTGGAACATTTCACAAGGCAATTTTTTTTAGTGCACAAAATATTTTAACATCAATGAAAGTGAACATTTACGACTTATTCAAATACAATCGGCCCGATATTACGAAGGATGTGACAACACACATCCTGGGAAGCATCGTCGTGCAAATTGCCCTGGTAGATCTGTTAAAAACGTTGGAAATCGTTCCTGATTACATAATTGGATATTCTTTCGGAGACTTGATCAGCGCTTACATCGATGGATGTCTTGATCTGCAACAAACCATCGCGATTGCTCACAGCATAGCACTTTCGCTGAAAGACGTCGATAAGGACGAGGTTGTTGAGTTAGTAATAAAATAAAAAATCTTTCTAACGCCCCTATTTTTTAGTCATTAACTGCAAGTGGAAGTGAAGCGATTTTTGCAAGCAAACACAGCGACCAAGGATCTTCAAAATTTGTCGATTACATCAGCAATCTAAACGACAATGGTATTATCTCGCTCAAAAATGGTTTATCAAAAATAAGCATGGCTACGAAAGGTAAGACCAATGAAGAATAATTTACAGGGTGTCACAATTTACATGAAATTTCATTACTATCTTTGTGGTTATTAATACAAAGAAGATCGTTGTTTAGGGTCAGTTATTTATTATTACTATTTCCGAAGAGGTGGTCCCCTTTCGGGTTTCTGTACTGCGACCTATTGGTCTATTGTATACCCTCTGGTGATGGTCCCTTAAAGGAGTCCTGTGTTTAAAAAAAACTCCACGATTTTCTTTAAAGGTGTTTTCCTTAACTCTTCTTGGTTGACTTTTTCCATCCCTAGAAGTCTACGCCAATAGGGTGTGAATCCTTTACACTGGCATATTACGTGAAGAGGAGTTTCTTCTTCTTCACCACATCCTCTGCATATATCGGTCCCTGCTATGTAGAAGTGTTTGTTTAGCCCACAGTCCTGTGAGGAGTCCTGTGGCTGCTCTGATGTCTGCTTGCTCATCCTGGGCATTTCTTCTGTCTTTTCTTTGGAGACCATTGACAGGATAGCCTTGTCCTGCAACTTTATTCCAATGAGTATTTTGTCCCTGTAATTATAGGTCATTAAGACACCGCTTAGCTGTTCCATAGGATTTACCAACTGCTGGTTCTGGTCCGAAGATAGGTGTCTCGCTGCCAATTTTGGCTAAGCAATCTGCCTTTTCGTTCCCCGGTACATTGGTGTGCCTTGGACACCATACACCAGTTATTTCTGCTCCTATCTATGCTATCTATGTCATCCCCTAAATTTAAATCGCCCTGGGCAAGTAAAAAAAATATGGGCCAATTTCCAAAATTGGCCAATTTTTTTTTTAAATTTTGAAAGCGTCATTAAATTCATTTCAAATCTGTTTTAAGCAGATTCCGACGTTTAAAAAAATTTCCATGGTGTCCAACACTTTCACAGTTGATTAAATAAAAAATTTGTTTCGCCGAAATCACAAATTTTCGTTTAAATATCATTCTAAAGAAAACTTCCCTAGTGAATTTTTTTTTTTTTATTGTAGATTTATTTGTAGGTACGTCAGCTACAGTGGCCAATGGCTTTTTTAAATTTTATTTACATTTTATATATTTAAAATCGATATTGACAAAAATTTGTCAGGGTATTGAAACAAAAAGATAATTAACAACTTTTTTTTCAGCTAAAGAACTGCTTCAATCCATCGATAAAATTATTTTAAACCCTAAAAAACAATCAGAAAAATGCCTGTCAAGAAACATAATCTCAGGAGGATACTTCATTAACAATACTTTCAACCCAAAAGTACTTGTAGATGTTAGCAATATTGACAACGATTATGCAGTTATAGTGCAGTTTGGATCGGGTTTAACACAGAACATTTTACAAAACAACCACAATGAAAACGTGGTAACATTTGAATTAATCGACTCACCTAAAGATTATTTTTCACAAGTGTTTCTCTCAAATATTGGAAAGTAAGTATAGCTTTTTATTTAACATTTATTTTGTGTTGCCAAAATTATAGGGTAAATTTGCTTAATATTGTATTCATCTAGAGCAGTGTTTTCCAATGTATTTTAACCATGGAACACTTTCATAGTTTTTAAACCAATCAGAAACCCTATTGGACTTATACATGCCTAACACAGCACATACTAGGGTTCCTTACATTTGACATATTTGCTTGTCCCAGGATTCCGGGAAGAAATTGGTCTACTTCCCGGAATTTCCCGGGGTCCTGGCAAATGATAAATTATGTCAATCCTTTAAAATAAATAACCCGAAAAAGGAAGGGAGCAGTTTATTACTTAAAAACAACCCCAAGTTATACAGGGTGTGTAAACATTGGCGGAAGTGCTACACGTGGCGATGTTCTTCGTAAAATTCTAAGTCGAAAATCTTAATACGAAAATGTTGTACCATGCTTGCTGTTTCTGCAAGAGGTCCTCAAAGTTTTGACATTTAGTCCTTTAATAAGCGTTATTATTTAATACTTGCAAATGAAAAAGCTGCAATTTGGAATAAAAATAAATTTCGAATAGTATTTTTTCCTAGATATTGTGTTCTTCCTTTCAAAAGTTGGTGTTGAAAATATGTAAATCACTGATTTGAATGAAAATAATACATATGGCAACATTGTCATTAGCTGTCATCTCTGTTTTCTCGTAATTATTTCTTGTTTGTGTTATACGATACCCAAAAGTTTGAAGCTATGTTTACGAACTGAAGGCTTTGAGTTCGAACAAAAATTGTAAATACCTAAGTAAAAATTGCTGATAAAAAAATGTCCAAACGCAAATCAATGTATGCAATGTTGCCAATTTTTTTTTCTTTAAATGGTTCCTGAGGCCATGGTACAACATTTTTGTATCAAGATTTTCGACTTAGAATTTTACGAAGAACATCGTCACTTGCAGCGCTTCCGCCAATTTATACACACCCTGTATAGTAACGACATGTAATCCATGATTATTATTAATAATAAAATAATATTGATGAGAGATACATACATTTCAAAAATATTACCTTTCTATTGCAATTTTATTTTAATTGAACACAAAATAATTTTTACAACAATTTTTGTAATATGATTTTAAAAAAAGGTGATCTATGCTTCGGTTACCTTGGGCTTTTTCTTAATTTATTAACAGAAAGTCCTGCCGCAAAAAATGCTCTCTCAGTCTCTTTTGATGTGGGGTGAAATTGTGCATCTAGCAGCAAAGAAACATCGTTATTATCAATAAAATTTCATTTATAAGCTATTTTGCTTCGCGTATATGCTATGAAATCATATAGAAAATTCTTATTAATACTTACTTTTTCTAACCAAAAAATTGTTCTACTAAAACTTTATTATTTACTTTATAATTGCTTCTTAAACTTTTGTTATTTGCTAGATTATACGAAAGAGGACATAATCCGCGCGTTGAATATCTGTACCCGAAAATCCAATGGCCCGTGAGTCGTGCCACTCCAATGATCTCTCCACTAATAAAATGGAATTATACCAAGGACTGGCATATCATTGACATAACTTTGAAACATACAGACAAGCTGTACGAACAGACATATTATTTCTCAATGAAAGAAAATGATGCACCCTATTTGGCAGGGCACAACGTAGACGGTAATAGTTTTTTACGTAACCAGACCGGAAAGTGGTACTTTACTGGGCGAGTGGCAGTTTTGGGACGAGCCGCAGGCGAGTCCTAAAAGCATACTAGTCCAGTAAAGACACTTTACGGGTATGTTAGGTACAATATTTTTTCTGGGTCCGTTAATGACATCAAAATCACTATCGTCACCATCCATAATTAAACAGTAACTTAACAAACTACAGGTGAAAACGCTCTTGGTGGTATGTTGACGCTTGTTTGACAGCGCAATACAACTCATCACCATGGCAACCAACTACTTTCCGGCCTAGACCGGTAAAGACGACTCATTACCATGGCAACCTGTTACTTTCTCGCCTAGGCCAGTAAAGATGTAATTTCCAGCCTAAAAATTGATCGTAAACAACTGATTTTCTGGACGGACGCAGAAAGATATACTTGGCAATAATTTTATTATTATTATTTGTTTATAGGTCGCATATTGTTTCCTGGTACGGGATATATTTACATAGCGTGGATTGGATATTGTAAATTAATGGAAGAAGAAGATATGAGTGTTATCCTTCAAAACGTTAAATTCTTCAGAGCAACAAATATGCCGAAAAACGAAGACGTTACGTTTATCGTTACGTTTAAAAGATGCAGTAATTCGTTTGAGGTAATTGCAAATTATTTTTATTTTATCGTCATCACTTTTTGGGCTTTTTGGGCCCATTACGTTTGGTTTGTTTGTCAATGTAACTGCTTTTATTGTTCATTCCGATATTTCCAACTCTTGCATAGCCTGCCATAACTTCATTCTGGGAGCAGAGTCATAAGCTTTCTTTAGATCTAGAAAAGCCAGGTGAATGCCCTTTGGAATAGCCGATGTAATTGGTATTAATTTCTCCGGGCCCAGTGGCTTTATTATTTTTTATTATTTTAATGGTTTTCCTAACTTCCTCTAGACTTAGATCGATCTGGTCTTGTTCCACTTGCCTGGTTTCTTCTGTATTTTTTATGAAGTGAGGGCGATTCTGATTTTTGCCTTATGACATTAAACTACCAGTTAGAACATTGAAACGTCTGCTCAAGTTTAAACCGATCATCACAGAATACGAAAATAAGTAAGACTTTGTTTCAGATATTCGAAAACGAACAATTGGTAGCAGCCGGACAAATATACAGAGCAGAAGAAGATCTTACCGACGAAGACCTCAATACAGAATCGTTTGATCCGGATGATAATACTTTTTCACTAACTGCTAAAGACATTTACAAGGAGCTTCGACTATGTGGTTATAATTACGGGTAATTTTCAATTTGATTTCCTTAATATTTTTCTACAATAGGTGGGTACTGGGTGCATACACCATCAAAATATGAAAATCTCGGAAACCAATGGAGATAAAAGGATGGTTATGTAAGCAAGAAATGTGTAATAATATAATATAACCTGAAAATACCTGTACCTGTACCTTGTATCTAGTTGGTAAAATCCATCTATCTCTTGCCATTGCTTCGTGACCCCAATTTGTTCTTGGTAGGCCCCTGATTCTTGTATATGGCAGCACTCAGTTGCATATATTTTTGGACCATCTGTCTTCATTCATTCTTTGTATGTGTCCATACCATCTTGACTCTATAATGTCTTCATGTACTCTTCTTGCTTTATTCTAATTTTTTGAATAATTTCAGAGGAGTTTTTCGTTCGATTGTAAAAGGCAATATGAATCGTACCAAATTTTTGGTTGAGTGGAAAGACAATTGGATAGGATTTCTCGACAGCATGTGTCATACTGCTTTGGCTCGCAACGAAATGAGAAAACTTTTCGTATTCTCTGGTATAACGAAACTGAGTATCAACCCTAAAAAATTTCTGAAGTATGTGGAAACCCTTGGCGAAGAGAAACTGGTCCCTGTCACCATGTCACCTGAAAGCACGATAATAAGGTAAATAAAAATACAGTATTCCTTCGCCATCCGCGATTTTACCAACCACTACAATAAATTGAACTCCGGGGTAACTTCACGTCATCTCGGACTTTTTCACCATAACAACATAAATACTTTACGTGCATCAATGAGGAAACTCAGAATAAGTAATGTACTATTAAACTAAAGTAAAACAATAAAATGCAATAAAAAATGAAAGAAAAGGTTTTTTGCCAGCAATTATCGACCTGAATCACACTGTTAATTTGATGCACTAATAATAACAATTTATTAGTTTTTTTTTAGAGAAAACTAATAAATGTTCCTGAACGTAAGATTCTGTTAAGTGAAGAGCTCTTTACATACAAACAGTTTTATTTTAGGACAGTAGGAATAGTATGTCAAGGGTCTGGAGGCTTACCAGTACCTCGAAGGAAACCTCTTGGCGATCCAGTTCTTGAAATACACAAATTCGTGCCAAATGAAGCTGAATTAACCACCAAAGAGTCCGTTAGAGTTAACACTCAGATCGCCATCGAAAATAATTACGGAATTAAACTTGCAATTGTGGAATTAATCGATGACGCGACTCTAGAGGAAGCGGAACCTCTGGGACCGCTGATTCACGAAGCCCTAAGTGACCAGCCACTGATTCAACCCAGCATCAAAGTTTTGTCCGACAAGCAGTTGGAAATAGCGAATGTGACCATTGAAAATAAACGGTTGGAGACGGAAAGTAATTGTTATATGGTCGTGGCTTCGAAGATGACTAGTAGAAAAAAGGTTGGTGAAGAAAATGGTTTGTAAATAGGGTTGCCACCCGTACTTTAAAATAGAGTATTTTACGTTATTTTACGTACTCTATACTTTTGAATAACAATAAAGTATGCAAAAATACTTTATTTCATGTCATCGGTCCAAATCCATAAACATATTTTGACCTTTGTATAGTGGCGCAAGCGATGAACATATTTGTCAGCGAATCTCAAATTTCGTATTTGTGAAAATCGTGATGTTATTGAAATTTACCTACTTTTCACAAGTAACATATTACATATTTTCAACAAAACCATCAAATGTGTTGAAGGAAACTGACGCACAGAAAGACAGACATGTTTTTTGGTTTTGATACTAGACAAAAATTAATAGAGATTGATCAATCATCACCTCATTTATTTCAAAAAATTAACAGAAACTTTTTGCTGTTTATTGATGTCTTTGTTACCTGGAAAATGGTTTGATTACAGTCAAACTAATTGGTTATATTTACGGAGCAATATAAACTTAAAGACCCCCTTGATTTTGAGAATTGTGTCAAGATTATTAAAAGCTTAAACTCGCAAAAGTATGGACGGATTATATTCTGAAATAATAGTGTTAAAGGAATTACACTCAAAAATTATTCATTATGAAGATTTTATTCAGAAATCAACAGGACAAAAAAGACAATACATTTTTCAAAATTCACCTGATAACTTTGTTAATATATTAAAAGTAATTTCTTACCTTTTATCTGTTTCTGCCAATTTAGCATTTGCTGAGAGAATTTTCTCGGTCATAAATTTGAAGTGGCAGGAAAAGAGAAACAAGGCCTCCCTTAATTTAATTTAGAACCAATTATTTATTTATTTTAATTTAATTATTAATTGTAATTATGCTATTGAATTATTTAAAAATGATAAAAAGTTGTTATTTAATGCGAAAAGTAATAAAAAATTTGATTGGAAAAAATAAAAATTAATAAGATTAAAATGTACTCTTTTTTTTAAAGGTACATTTCTAAATCCTGTATTAAAGGCAAATATTCATTATTTTCTTGTAAAAAAGGTGGCAACCCTATTTGTAAATGGCATTATAATGAACCCTTAATAATCAATTATTGCAATAAATGTTATTGCAGTAAAACAAATAAAGTTTAAGTAATTAATTTGCAAAAATTTTAAGACCCAGAATGGTTTAATATGAAAGTATTTATAGGGCGAACGCAATAAATTGACCGAAATAAATAGTTACTTTTGGACGCCCTGTATAGAGGGTGATTCAAATCCGAGGGCGACCATGGGAATCTCGCTTATTATAATAGCTAGAGTATAGGTTTAAATTTGGCAAAGTTGCTAAATTCGATGCTCATTGATAATCCGAGGAGAAATTGGAAATATCTCAAACGGTATCCGAGAAAATTATGAAAACCAGAAAATACGGTTTTTGAAAATAGTTTATAACTTCTTTGGAGTATAAAATATTTCAAATCTGTAAAAACATTGCTTAAGCAACTTTTTAAGCCGCATCGGATAGTAATCACTAAATTATTCTAGGTCGATTCGTTTTTGTTTTATGATAACCAACTTTATTTTTTATACCCTTCGCATCTTTAAAGTTTTAAAAAATTTCCCTTCACATCTTTTATGTAAAAAGAACAAATATTTATTTATAGGACCAATTGTTTGTAGAAGTGTTAAACAACGTTTATGCAATGCGTAACGCTTATTATTTTGTTTAGAAACCGATTAAAAATATTTTTTATAGCGCGATCTAGTCTGTCGGCATCCGTGCAGGTACGCTTCATTGAGTTTAAAATAAAAATGTTCCAGGTGTTGGCTGCTGGTTTAGCCGCTCTGAAAGAAAACGGTTATCTCATCTCACGAGAAGATCTCCAATTTGAAGCCAACAAAGCCGATGCGCAGGAAGTTGATATTCTGACCGTACACACGACCCTAACCGAAAAACTTGTATTGATGCGCAAGAAAATAACTCAAAAAGCTCCACTCGTAATCAACATATCGGATCGAGTAGAAAACTTCGACTGGATGGCCGACGTAAAAAAAGCGTTAGAAAGCGACGCCCACTTGATTTTGTACGCCCAAAACGAACCCACGAATGGCCTGCTGGGATTCACCAATTGTCTTAGACGCGAAGCCGGAGGAAAAAACGTTAGATGTGTGTACATCACCAGTGAAGCTCCGGAATTCGATTTGAATGCGGAGTTTTATGAAAGACAGCTAAAAAAAAATTTGGCGATCAACGTTTTTAAAAATGGCGAGTGGGGCACCTACAGACATCTCCTTCTGGAGAAATCGCTATGTAACACTTGCGAATGTAGTTATGCTGATGTAGAAACTAAAGGAGATTTATCCACAATGAAATGGTTCCAAGGACCCTTATCATTGGACAGTGTCTTGCCTTCTGATTCTACACTTTTACTGGTAAATACTATTTGTTGATATCATTTTAGCAGCAACTGTAGCTTACCAATCTTTTTACTTTAATTAAGAGCTCGATTTTAATTCATGAGGTACAGCTTTTGTTAAGATTTTTATCAGTTCTTTTAATATCGTTTAGAAACTCTCATCAAAGCAGAAAAAATTGTTTAGCATTCAGATTTATAAGATAAAATGTGTTCTATCTATTCAATGCTGCACAGCAGTATCGAATCAGACAAATACCTAGAACTATCGAAGATATTACAATGAAATTTGGCAAATTTCCGTAATCGCATGCTCCGGATTCGATGAAAATATTCTCTTTGCAATGCGACTTCCGCTTTAACCGGAAACGGACTCGAACATTGAAATTTTAAACAGAACGCCACGTATGTTTTTACGTTTTTGGATTCCTCCTAAAATTTACTTTAAAAAATGTCTGAGGTCATATGGGACTAAAGTCAACCGTTTTCGTAAAATTTATATTTTTATGAAAATTTTGAGCGATACAGCACTTTTATTTATTTTTTTTTTCACATTTAGGTTATTTAAAAAGTCATTAGAGTAAAGTGCCCTAATATGGAATACTTTTTTGTATTCGGCAATAATATTCATATTTATTCAAAAAAAAAATGCAAAAAAAATATAAGGAATTTGTAATGAATACGAAACACATTACTCGAATTCTGGTACGATATTACGGTAGATATTTCTTATATAGCTATTTTTTTTTAAATGTTACTACTATTCCATATTAAGCTCCCGGGGAACCTAATATGGAATACTAGGGGTTCTTAATATGGAATATAGAATTATATAGGAAATATACATTAAAATAAACAACTGCTCATAGATTAATCTTTTTTCTTTCTGATTTGCATTATTACTTAAACCAAACCAAAACTCTGTTATTTATGTAAATTAAATTATAATTCAAGTGTCATTCGAACTAAATGTTGATAATCTATTTATTTTTTACAGGTAGGACAATAGAATTGTTTTGTTGGGTATTTTGCACATTTTTCGTGTGCCCATTTCTGACACTTTTGACACTGAACCCATATTCCTGTACTTAGTGACCATAATCATATTCATTATAAGGCACCTCTATGTATTCCATATTAGGCATCAATATATCATTTCAAAAATCGGTATATGTAAAACATGAAATGGCCCCAATCAAAATTTTGTTCTATTTAATTGAAATGTAAAGGCTCATGCTAAATAAACATGCAATAAAATATTTTATATCATTTACCCTAGCATATAATATTTTGCACTGAAAGATTTAGCCCAAAAACTCAGTAGCACGTCAAAAATATATTTGAATCTGTTATGTAATCTAGTGAATATTTTTTAACTATTTTACATTTGGGAATGTGTGATCACTGTACAAATAGGTACGTATACTTTTCAACAGATATCGCTTATTCATTGTCATAAAACTGATGTATTCCATAATAGGTAACTGTTCCATATTAGGGCACTTTACTCTAACATTTCGTTGGAAAATTAGATTAGAAATTGGTTATTTAACACTTTTCACTAGCTACATCTTAAAAATATTATACAGGGTGTTTTTTACGCTTGGACAAACTCGTGAAACTTTTAACATCGATAACTCATTGTTTTTACATAGTCTTGTAGCACATTTGATTGTCTTTCAAAAACATTAGCCATGTTTCATACCTAAAACTAATATTTTTCGAGATATCGCGATTTTATTGTAAATTATTCGGGCAACGCAATATTTTGGAGTAGGCTATGAAGACCGGAAGTAGTATTGGAACCTTAATATTTTCATCGAATCCGAAAAATAGCATAACGTTCAGATACAAAATTTCATTGTTATAGCTGCAATAGTGTTCTAGATATTTGTCTGTTTCCATACTTTTGCGCAACCCTGTATATTTTTATTTTTTAGACATACTACTCGGCGCTAACTTTTAAAGATATAATGATCACAACTGGACGCCTTGCCGTTGAACTATTTAGCCAGGGTGCAAAAGCAAATCGTTCCATGATCGGAAATGAATGCTCAGGAAGGGATTTGAAGTAAGTACAAAGTACAAATTATTAAAGTGCGCGCATTAAATAAAAAGGGCTTGGCCTTAGTATAAATGCCCTTTTTTCTCATAATTATTTTATTTATTAATGCCTATACCCTTCTGCTGTTAGGTGTAACATAGGCAAAATTGGGGAAATTCATTATCGGCAAATATATCGTTTTTATTAAACTGTAAACTACTGTTTCAATTTTCTAAGTGACTCCCATTGTTTATAACTAATGTGTTTTTGGAATAAACTCTTGACTCTTTTAAATTATAACTATTTTCAGTGGCAAACGCTGGTTTGGAATAAATTCTGGCGGTGGACTCGCCAATCTTATTGAAGCTTCTAAGTTATGCATCTGGCCCGTCCCGGACCATTGGACACTAGAAGAAGCTGTAACAGTCCCATTTAATTATCTCACAGTTTTTCTCGCTCTATTTGAGGTAAAACAATAAAACTACGTTTAATAGGGCCTGACAACAAAATCGTTTAATATACAGGGTGTCCCCGTTATCGCCGCAAATATTTTAAGTGGTGATAAAGGACCTTTTTCTAAGAAAAAAAATCAAGTAAAACTTTTTCCTAAAATCAAATGCTTAGCAGATATCAACACGTCTACTTGATTTTTTTACACTTCTGCATTTAAAAGGCTCTGTCGCCGAAAATATTAATTTTATCGTAAAATACCTTAAAACTTTTTAATAGAGCATGGAATTCTCTGCAAAATTGCTTTTAATTATGTTTTTTCTACAGGCAATGGTTTAAAAGTTATAAAGCAGTTTGTACAAAAAATGTGAAAAATGTAAAACCTTTAATTGTTTCTTAGACAACCGCTGTATCTTTAAAACGAAAGGTTTTACAAAAAACCGACGGCCCATTCCGGATAGCAAATTTTATGGGCTACAACTTTGGTCCAGTGAAATTTTTGGAAAATCAAACCGATTTTTCGGAAAAGTCGAAAATAAGGAACAGAGTGCAAAAAACAAAATTCCTAGATACAATGTTTTGTATTTTAAAATGCTTTTAAAGAGAATGCGATTATATACTCAAAATGATGGAGGTCATTTTGAATACTTATTAAAGTAATTTTGTGGTTACATGTTAATTTTATTGTGTTAAGATGATTTGCATTGTTTTGCATTTTATCGTTTTTTTCTCACCTTTTCACTATCATAAACATTTTCAGGATAGGTTTGGTTTTATTAAACAACATATTTACCAAAGTTGTAGTCCGTTAAATGTCTTATCCGCAATAGGCATCGGTTTTGCTCTACGATTTGGTTAAAAAGATGCGGCATTTTTAAAAATTTATCTATATAACTTATTTATATGTAATTTTACAATTTTTTGTTAAATTTGTTCGTTAGCTCCTTAAAAAAATGATAAGGGGTGGTTTTCTGAAGAATTTCAAACTGATGAGATACATAATATTATGAATGCCGATGCTATGGCATTTTTAAATACAAAACATCATTATTCCTCGGATATTTTTTTTTTCAAAAACGATAAAATGCAAAACAATGCAAATCCATCTTGACACAATAAAATTAACATGTAACCACAAAATTACTTCAATAAGTGTTCAAAACGCCCCCCATCATTTTCAATTACGTAATAGCACTCTCTTTAAAAGCATTTTTAAATACAAAACAATATTTCTAGAATATTTTTTGAGGTTATTTGACGACATAATTAATATTTTCGGCGACAGGGTCTTATAAATGCAGAAGTGTGAAAAATCAAGTAAGTGTTGATATCTGCTTAGCATTTGATTTTAGGAAAAAGTTTAACTTAAATTTTACATTAGAAAAAGGTCCACCACTTAAAATATTTGCGGTGATAACGAGGACACCCTGTATAATGTTATAATGTATGTTTTAGACCGTTACTACAAAAGCCGGTCAAAGTATTTTGATTCATTTGGGTAGTGGTGGTATAGGCCATGCCGCCATCAACATAGCCACGTATTTAGGTCTGACGATCTTTACCACTGTCGGTACTCCAGTCAAAAAGGAATACATACTGAAAACGTTTCCACAAATTCCAGGTAATTATTTTTACTAGCATTGTGGATTTGTCCGTTCCAAAAGCAACACGAGGCGTATGTCAAAAGTAAGGGTCCTTTGGTCAAAGAAAAAACGCAAATTTATAAATAGTAGGGATCCCGGTCCATTTTCAGCTATTTTATATTTCCCGGAAAATGCTTTTTGTCCCGGGAATTCCCGGCATTTTAAAAAAGTGTTGTTTTCGTTTATTTTGTGCTAAGATCTTTGTAATACTATTATAACTTATCAGAATTTTATGCTTAAAATGTCTTTACTAACAGTAAATTATGGAAAAAATAATTTTTCTCTTTTAGTATGACGCAAAGAAGCCCAGTGTCCATTACCAAGTTAAAATCTTTAAAATACTTTTACAGTTTTATTTTTGTGTACCCTGATAATTCAAAGCAAAATAGCTTATAATTGAAATTTTACTGATAATAACGATGTTTCTTTGCTGCAAGATGCTCTCAAGACAATTTCACCTACATCAATAGAGACTTAGAGAGCATTTTATGCAGCAGGACTTTTTGTTAATAAATTAAGAAAAAGACCAATTGACTGAAGCACACATCACCTTTGTTTTCTTAAATCACATTACAAAAATTCATTGTAAAAATTATATTATTGTATTCATAAATATGAAATAGCAATAGAAAGGTTATAATTCCCAAATGTATATTTCTCTCACCAATATTATTGAATTATTTGTAATAATCATGGAGCAAAATGTATTACATATATGACTTGGAGTTGTTTTTAAGTAATAAACCGCTCCCTTAATTTTTTGGGTTATTTATTTATAAAATATTGACATAATTTATTACATCCCGGGATCCCGGGAAATCCCGGGACAAAGGCCGATTTCTTCCCGGAATCCCGGGACAAGCAAAATGGTCAAATATGAGAAACCCTATTAGATAGTGAATATGCTGCTTCTGTATTAGTATACAGGGTGTCCCAGATAACATATCCAGCATGGGGATCTAGCTTATTATAAGAGATACAGGTTTGCTCAAATTACATGCCATCCCTGGTTAAAACAAAAAAACACAATGAATAACAACTTACCTGTAGTACTAGTAAAAATGGCTCGAGTAAAGGAGCTCTGGCATGTTTATTTTTCTCTAAACCCAAACTTTTATTATAGAAAGTCATATTGGCAATTCCCGTGATACGTCATTTTTGGACATGGTAATGAGAGAAACCAAAGGCCGTGGTGTGGACTATGTACTTAACTCCTTGACAGAAGAAAAATTATTAACTTCTTTACGTTGCCTAACACATGGCGGCCAGTTCCTTGAAATTGGGAAGTTTGATTTGGCTAAAAATAATCCTTTACCGCTTGAGGTGTTTTCCAAGGAAATAGGTTTCCACGGAATCATGTTTGATACCTTTGGAAGAAAAATGTCAATGGTCGAGGTGTTGATACGACGACTGCTCGAAGGAATGGAAAAAGGTTACGTCAAACCTATACCAGCGATAGCTTTTCACCACGACGAGTTAGAGAAGGCACTCAGATTCATGTCGACAGGCAAACACATAGGAAAAGTTGTGATAAAATTACGCGAGGAGAAAAAAGAAGAAGAAGGACAGAAATTTATTCCTGAAATACTTAAATTTGAATCGGTTCCAAGGTAAGAATTTTTTTACACTTTCTTCATATTTATAACAATATTTAAATACCAGAAAATATATTGATGATATTTTCCTGGCAACAAAATGGGCTTTAATATACCAGCCAATGTTATAACATACAGCCATTTTTTTATCCAACATCATTTGATCGTCGGCAAACGGAAGTGAGTATGTGTCTTCCTCACAAACTGTTATTACCACAGCTTGCATTTCCTTAATTATAAAATAAGAGTTGTATTGGTAATAATTTTTTCCGCATGATAATTTTTTACCTTTATACAGGGTGTCCCAAATTCGAGTAAATGCATGCGGATCTCGCTTATCTTAAGAGCTACGAGGTCGGTTAAATTAGGGCAAAGTTGCGAAATTAGATGCTCATCAAATATCTGCAAACAAAATTTTCATAGCTGTCTTAGTTCAAAAGTTATTCAAGAAAAACTGAAAACGTTGATTTTCGTTTTTTGGCCCTATTTTCGACACTTTTTAAGATATCGACAATCTGGAAGCACTTCTTCTGGCAACTTCTTACGCTTTATATTTTGCGATAACATAGAATTTCCAACAACGTTTCGTCTCTTCAGAACCATCAACTTCATTTTTTTAAATACGGCGAAAAAAATTTTAATATCATAGTCGGATAGCATTTTGTCTTCTGATTTCAATGATATACCTATGACACTTTATATCTAAAATGATATTTTACCACAAAAATTTGAGAAAAACTCATTTTGTTCAATTTTTGAATCAAATGATCTTGTACAAAAAAAAAGCAAAATAAAAAACAAAACAATTTTTTTGTTTTTTTGTTGTCTGTTAAAACTGTCACTTTGACAGTAATATGATCGTGATTAATTGTATGATTTGCAACAAGCTGCAAATTCTTCGAATTTAATAGGGGGCCCGTGGATTATGCGCCATTTTTAATCGGTTTTTAACCCATCGAAACTTCTAAGACAAAATTTCAATGTAAAATACAGCTCCTGTTTTATTCCATGCATAGTTTTAAGGCCATTTTTCCTCTTATTTACCAATTTGCCCAAAAAATACTCTAAATATTGTAGTATTTTTTTTATACCCATAGGTTTTTTCATAAAGTCGTCAAATGTTTCAGGTACTATTGTTCAGCAGAAGCTTCCTACATCATAACAGGTGGTCTAGGAGGATTCGGTTTGGAACTGGCTGACTGGTTATGTGACAGGGGCGCACAAAATATCGTTCTGGTTTCACGTACCGGAATAAAGAACGGTTATCAGTCTAGTCGAATACGGTAAGGCAGCCACCGTTCTATGCACACGTAACATCACAAACAATCAGTTTATTTTGTTTAATACCAGTGTGTGGACTCGGCAGGGCATACAGGTTAAAATTTCGACCGACGACATTACAACAAGGGAGGGCTGTCTTAAACTTATACAAACAGCGAACGGAATGGCCCCAGTTGATGGTATCTTCCATCTGGCTGTCATATTAAAGGATGCTCTATTTGAGAATCAGACGCCCGAACTATTTGAAACTTGTTTCGGTCCTAAAGCTTTCGCGGCAACGTATTTAGATCAACTTAGTAGGGAGTTATGTCCGAAACTTAGGTGAGTATTTATAATTTTATTACATGAGGTTTTATTGGTAAAGCTTAGAAATAAAAGATAGAGAACTGGTCATGAAAAATGGGATAAATATTATCTGCTCTTTATTATCATATTTTGTTGTGAAAATGACGAAAACTTTCGGGCCCTGGGGATTCCTCGTGGTTCGTGGGCCCCGGGAGGCTCCATATACAGGGTGTCCCCATTATACACGGCAAAAAAGTATGTGCATATTCTTGAGTGAAAATGATGACCATTTGTCAAATATTTTGTTATCCGAAAATGCTTCCTTTCAAAGTTAGAGACCTCCAAAGTTGCAAGAAAAAAAATTCAAAAAATCGATTACGTCCTAGCCGTTTAAGCTAGAGCTATCAAACTTGGCCGAAATGTTTGGGTGTTTCCCATTGACTTTGTGGGATAATTAGAAAGAAAACACGTAATTGGAAGTATGATTTATAGTCAGGTCATCCGCTTACCATCTTCAGAATTTTTTTCTCTGGAATAAAATTGAAAATGTCATTCGTCCATAAGAAAGTACGACTTAAGAGGAAAAAATTCGTCCCTCTTTGTTTTTTGCTGTAAACGTAGCCGTTTTCGAGAAAATTAGCGCTAAAGATGCATCGACAAACTCTGTTTATACACCTCAAATATTTTTTTTAACGAAACTTAGTTGGCTAATGTCATGCTTGACTTAAGGCTTGTTCATAATTAATCCACATTGATCCACGTAACATGACGTAACTTTCCTTTAAAATGTGATACATGTCATTCGTTTATTTTCCAGATAATTATTATCTAATACAATAAAAATCAAATTTAATTTCAACGATGATAACAATAAAATAAATAACCAAATGAACTTCATACAGCGGTATGCACAGTCGATCGCCGGAGGATGTGGATTAATTACAAGCCTTAAGTCAAGCATGACATTAGCCAACTAAGTTTCGTTAAAAAAAATATTTGAGGTGTATAAACAGAGTTTGTCGATGCATCTTTAGTGCTAATTTTCTCGAAAACGGCTACGTTTACAGCAAAAAACAAAGAGGGACGAATTTTTTCCTCTTAAGTCGTACTTTCTTATGGACGAATGACATTTTCAATTTTATTCCAGAGAAAAAAATTCTGAAGATGGTAAGCGGATGACCTGACTATAAATCATACTTCCAATTACGTGTTTTCTTTCTAATTATCCCACAAAGTCAATGGGAAACACCCAAACATTTCGGCCAAGTTTGATAGCTCTAGCTTAAACGGCTAGGACGTAATCGATTTTTTGATTTTTTTTTCTTGCAACTTTGGAGTTTTCTAACTTTGAAAGGAAGCATTTTCGGATAACAAAATATTTGACAAATGGTCATCATTTTCACTCAGGAATATGCACATACTTTTTTGCCGTGTATAATGGGGACACCCTGTATAATGTTTTCTGTCTAAAGCAAGTTATTTAAAAAAGATTAGCTTATAGTTTAGAAACACATGTGGTTTTTTATGGATTTGCAGAAGACCTATGATACGGTGCCCCTGGTTGGGCTATGGGAACTTATGAAAAATAAAGGAATTAGTTATTATACGTTTTACATTATTAATTTAAACTTAAGTTGTCTTACAAATTAAAAAAAACAAAACAATTATAATGCTATTCACAAGAGAAAAAAAAAAACAAAAGGAAAACAATGTTGATGATAATCTGAATTATAGTGTTCTGTACTTAATTTTTGTTTGTTTGTGTAGTCGTTTTGTGATGTTTTCGTCTCTGTCTTGTGGTCGCGGCAATGCTGGACAGACTAATTATGGCATGGCTAATTCAGTTATGGAAAGAATTTGCGAAATTCGCAAACAAGACGGATTACCAGCTTTAGTCATACAATGGGGAGCTGTCGGTGATGTAAGTTGTAACTCTATGAGTTGATAATTGACAAATTAACAAACAAACATGAATCAATGACAATACAAACGTATTTAGGACTCTCGTTTAAAAACAAAGCAAAATAATTCAGTTGAACGCGACAATTACCTGTCATCCCAATTTAAAAATGATCAAAATTGCATAGGCAAAAAATTTAATTATAACTTTCTTGTTTTTTTTTTAAGTGCGCCATGTTTAAGTCCGATTTTTAGTATATTTTTAAGAGATGACAATATTTAAATATCAGCGAACAGTTTCATCGTCCAAAATCATCATTTTGTAATATTTTTATTTATCTAGGTCGGTTTGGTTGCTGAGATGCAACAAGAAAACAACCTACTTGATATTGGTGGTTCTTTACTGCAGAGTATAACCAACTGTCTCAGTGTAATGGATACATTTATGCATCACAACGAAACAATTGTTTCTAGTATGGTAGTCGCCGAAAAACGCCACGGCGCTAACATCAACAACATCGTAGAAGCCGTTGCAAATATATTAGGTAATTTTGAAGATTTTTGACGACTTATAGTGTGTACGATTCAACATTTAACCAAAATAATTTTCATTTAAAACCAAGCAACCTCAAAATAATCCCAAAAACACAGTGATACACTTGTATGTTATCAAAAAATATTAATTTTACGTTCATACAGACTTGAAATAGTACTAGAGGTCAGTTCCAGCAGATGATCTTGTACTAGATAATCCCTTGTGCAAAAATATTTTTACGCTTAAAGACTATTCTTTGCACAATGGTATAAAGGACCCGTTGGGTACGAGCGCGCAGCGCGAGTAGTACCCGAATCTCCATTTATTCGATTTTAAAAAGCAATAACGATTGTTGTAAATAAAAATTTGAACCAATCGATTGTTCACCTCCAAATAAAACTAGTGTTTTAATCATTATTAAAAAAAATATTTAAGTGCTATTAAAAGTTGAATCGTCCTGTAATTGAAATTTAAAAAACTATTTTTTGGCAGGTATTCGTGATTTAAAAACTGTTAGTCCAAATACACCGCTGCCAGAACTAGGAATGGATTCGATAATGGCTGTGGAAATAAAACAAATTTTAGAAAGGAATTTTGAAATATTCCTAACCCCACAAGAACTCAGAAATTTAACTTTCGCAAAGTAAGTATGGCTGACCATGAATTGCGACGTTTGATTTGGGAAGTGACTTACAATCTTACAAACACCACTAATTACTATTCTAATAAACAAATTAAGAGATTTTACTCCTAAGCTCATTTTTTTTTATTGCCTTATTATTGACCCTTTACCTTACCTTACCCTATTCAACATATTTCTCATATTCAAACAGTTCTTAATAGTTTATGACGTGTTTTAGATTATATGAATACCAAGCTTCGATAGACGGTGGTACAGACAAGGATGGCAAAAAATCAGGTAAATTCCACGAAGAAGGTCTACAACAAATGTTGCGTTTCGTTGTTGACGAGTCGGTAGCGAATGTGAAAGTGATAAAAATGGAAACACTCGTAAACGAAGAGACGAAAGCACCAAAAATATTTTTACTACCCGGAATCGAAGGCGTCGCCTCCATTTTAAAGCAGTTTTGTTCTAACTTAGAAATGCACGCGGATTGCTTACAATTCCGCATAGATAATCCTGAAGATACCGTGCAGGATATGGCAAAAACGTTGTTACCTGTAAGTGTACTATTCAAAATAAGTTAATGGAATTAATTGCGAAATTATAATATGTATAATATAATTATTCTTGTAAGTTGGTGGTGGCTTCTAAAAGTTTTCTCTAAATTGATTGGCAACCGCTAACAAACTAGGTTCATTCGACCACCCAGTTCCATGTGAGCGAAAATAATGCTCAAGAATTTAAATTTGTTGGCGCTATTTCGATTTTTTTGACATTACATTCCATGACAACCATTGCCACATACATCACTTGATGCGTTTATATTTTAAAGGCTTCTAAATTTCAATGTCTTTTGTTCTGGCGCTGGCGCATACTGTATTAAAACCAGGGTTGAGCAGATTTAAATCAATTGATTTAAATCACGATTTAAATCAAGTGATTTTTTTAAAAAAATCATTGATTTAAATCAAGTGATTTTTTAAAAAAAATTATCAATTTAAATCACAGATTATATGAGTAGATACAGTATAATATTTATAATAAAACAAAATTGTATTACTATTAGTAATTAAATACACGAAATGGTGAATAAACCATATCAATTTGCTCTTGTAAAGTAATATTCATTGTGGAAATGCAATAATTCAAAAAATAAATGACAAGTTTTTGACGGTTTTTTCAATTTCCACGGCACTCTATTGCTTCAATAACGATTTGAAGAAAAATGTCGAATATCTCGAAAAGTATGAGTGTTGGGTATAGGACATACTTAACAAAATATGAAGCTCTTTTAAAGACATAAAAAAACACAGGGGTTCGCATATGAAATAATCGAGTTACGAGCTTTTAAAAATCATGGAAGTTGCCACCTATTTATAAACACTCCTGTACGTGTGATTCAAATTTTTCATATCGAGCGAACAGAGAAATTTTTTCTGCATGTTGATACCAAATTAAAACTCTGTACTTCAAAATAACTTCAGGAGAATAACCTATGAAAACCTGTAGTATTTTATATTGATGCAAAGCTAAAATTAAGGCAGTTACAAATATTAAATAAAAAATTGGGTGTTGTATTTGAAATATAAAAGTTGCTATTAGTTCCAGAAAGGTGACTCACCCTGTATATTTGAAAATATTTTTATTGTGTTGTTTAGAAAAAACTACAAAATAGCATTTGAATCAACTTCATATCTCAAGCCGTTTAGCCACAATCGACCGATCCCGCACTAATGGCTCACCCTGTGTATAATTAATTAAACATCATCATTTAGCACTGATTTTTTCAAAATTCTTAATCATTAAGTATATTTAATTTTTCATTTTGACAAAAATTCACCAATGAATTAAATATACTGGATATTAAATATATCTATTAGCACAAAACAGAAATAGCATGTGAATATGTCACTAAATTCGATAATATGGTACATTTGATTTAAATCAAAAAAATCTGATTTAAATCAAAAAAATCTGATTTAAATCAAATAAATCGTTTTTTTTTTTTTTTTTTTTAAATCATGATTTTTATCCACCCTGATTAAAACCGTATTTTATTTTGGATTTTCGAAAACATTTAAACACTTGAAAATCAATGGGATAAGTTTAACATTATGAGAAAAAACGGTTTTTTTAAATTTTGTTATAGGTAATGGAAAGTCGAATGACCGTAAATGAACAACATACGATAATAGGTTATTCGTTTGGCTCATTACCGGCCCTCGAACTAATTTATTTGTTAGAACAAAAAGGTCACGTGTGTAATCTCATTCTAATAGATGGCACACCGTTACTGATGAAAAAATTGGCCGATATGGCGTTTGGAGAAAACCCTGAAACTGAGGACATTAACATAATGTGTCTTATAATGACGAATTTTATGCCAATAGAAGCGATTGCGCCGATTAGAGTAAGTAAAACTTGAATTAAGCTTAAAAAAAGACGCAATGTTAGGTGTAGGACTGTTGAGTTGTGTTGTTCTGTCCCGGGAATTACGTTATAAAATCCCTGGGCAGAAAACCCTAGACAATACAGCATCGATGCTTCAAAATATGTTCTAATTAATTGCACAAATGATTCTAGTCTGATTTAATGAAATACAAATCGTACGAAGAAATGGTCGACGCCGCATTATCGCTAAAAGTCGACGTGGAAGTCGAACATTCAGCAGAATACCGGAAGCAACTGTCCATATCCGCCTACAAACGGCTACAAGCGATAAAGCAATATGAACCATCGTTTACAAAACTGGAATCATCGGTAACGTTAATAAAACCTAATGTGGACACGATCGCTGGTTGTTCGCAAGATTATGATTTGTCGAAAGTATGTGGTAAGCCTGTGGAAATTCAAACTTATGAGGGCTCTCACGTGTCAATTTTGGACAACCCCGAAGTGGCCAAGGCGGTCAACGACATCGTGAAGAATAAGCTACAAGCTGATGCGGAAAATTGAACAAATAAGCTATTAAAAAAGGGAAAAATATGTGTAAATATAGTGGTAAGAAGTATTTTATTAAGAAATTGGATAGAGGATGTAATTTTAAGTGGACAACATCTGGATTTGTTAATAGCAATTAATGAAATAATAAAGCTTTGATACTTATATGGACGTTTATTTTTTCCTAACGCCGCGCCGACTGCAAAAAAATACTTAACTTAAGACTTTCCTAAAAGCCAATTGCAAAATGTTTAAAACTTTGCAAAAATATTGTAAGGGAACAATTTTTTAAAGGTTTGAATATTATTGTGTTTTGTATTGTTATTTTTAATGTTTCACATAATTCGTTGAAGTTTGCTCTTTGGCAGGTCGCCTGGGCGGAAAATTATCTAGGGGGGGGGGGGCAAAGCTTGCAGGCAGATTGCACGCAAATGATCGTCCATTAAAATAAAACTTAAACAAACTTTAAACTTGACCCTCTTTCATTTGGTCAATAATAGAGTACTCGATTCTAGGGAGGAGAGCAATTGCCCTATTTGTCCTTCCCTGTGTCGTTTTGCATTGCCTTAAACTTGTTTAACATATGAAATCGAAAGTTGTTTAACATTTTGAATTTTCGACAAAAAAAAATTGAAAGGCTATACAGGGTGCCCATTTTTCTAACCTGTTGTATCGGTAACACCGTTAATATTAAAGACAGAAATGTTTAAATTAGCAAAATTGTGCAGAACTTAAAGGGAGATCTGATGCCATTTTTAAATTTGACCTACGTCATCAACTTTTTGAAATATTTTGAACAAACTAAAACAGGTCGATTTTTTCAAACTTGAATAATTCCGTAACCATATGAGCTAGAACAAAAATAAAAATTTTCAGTTTTTCCCCTATTTTTCCGAAGGAAATGACCAGTGGCACGTACAACTCTGTAAAACATTTAGTTTGGATGCTCTTGATGCAATAAATACAGGCCTTGATCTTTAAAACAATCTTGTGAGACAAATATTATGTTATTCGTTTTTGTGGGTAAAACAAGTCTTAAAATTAAATAAGAGAAAATTGTATCCTATCTATTTTTGAAATATATACAAAGTTATTATTTATTATGTGTTTTTTTTTTCAATGAACCTAAATATACAGGGTGCCCATTTTTCCAACCCGTTGTATGGGTAACTCCGTTAATATTAAAGATACAAAACATTTAAATTAGCAAATTAGCCATTTTCAAATTTGACCTACGTCAACTTTCTTGAAATATTTTGAAACAACTGAAAAAGGTCGATTTTTTTCAAACTTGAGTAATTCCGTAAGCCAATGAGCTAGAACAAAAGCACAATTTGGCTTTTATAGATGTTTTTACGTGGATTTTAAATATGTTAATGAAATTTTCATAGCACGCTCGATTTCCGAGTTATAACACAAACTTGCATTTTTTTAAATGGCAGTCATAGTTGGCTGTGGCTTTATTAGAACAAAATATTGTTTAATAAATTTTATGGTTAGTGTTTGTAAATCTTTAGAGTTATTTCAATTGAATATTAGGATATCAAAAACTGCAGCATCTATAGCGCTGATAAATACAAAATTTAAGCTGGTTTCGATTTGATTTAGATTTAGAAAATAATTGTTTATATTGAAAATAAAACCTTGAACTGTTTAAAATCATTTCGCATATTGGGCGCTAAAGAGTGACCACGCATTTAGATTTTTGGTGATAATTGGCGTGCCAACTTCGCCCTTCTTAATTAATTAATTGATTGATCATAACTCGGCAACTAGTAAAGATATTTTTAAGAAATTTAGGGCGCATATTGGGCGCAATAGAATAAGATGAATTTCAGAATTTTCAGAAATAGTTGGCGTGCCAGTGTGAAGTTGGCACGCCACTTAATTAATTAGCTATATCTCGGTAACCCGTTGAACAAAATTAAAAAAATTTAGGGCGCATTTGGGCGCATATTGGGCGGTTAAGGATAAGACAAATCTCAGAATGTTTGGAAATAGTTGACGTGCCAGCGTGAAGTTGGCACGCCACTTAATTATTAAGCTATATCTCGGTAACCCATTGAGCAAAATTAAAAATTTTTAGGGCGCATCTGGGCGCATATTGGGCGCTAATGGATGACGAATTTCAGAATTTTCGGAAATAGGTGGCGTGCCAGTGTGAAGTTGGCACGCCACTTAATTAATTAGCTATATCTCGGTAACCCGTTAAACAAAATTAAAAAATTTTAGGGCGCAGTTGGGCGCATATGGATATGACGAATTTCAGAATTTTCGGAAATAGTTGGCGTGGCAGCATGGTTGGCACGCCACTTAATTAATTAAGCTATATCTCGGTAACTCGTTAAGCAAAATTAAAAAATTTTAGGGTGCATTTGGGCGCATATTAGGCGCCAAAAGATAAAAATAATTTTAAAATTTGCGGCGTTCGTTGGCGCGCCAACTTCATGCACTCCTATAGGCCACCATCTAATATGGTAGTAATAGACTTCATGGAGCAACTAAATAGTGACTACTTTTCTACCTATGGCTCATATATAAGCTCTTAGAATCAGGTGGCTCATATATGAGCCTATGGGTAGCGAAAGTGTTAAGAATTAACCACTGAACACTGTACAACCAATTGAAAAATATAGAAGTTTGTTGTTAAAGTTGTTGTGCTTCCTTTGTTTCCTACTATGTAATAATTACTCTAGATCTGTGTATCAAGTAAAGCAACATTTGATGATCTTACCATCTTATAAAGACGATCAAGAGCCATAATTGACAATAATAAGTATGAGGAATAAGTACTCTTCCCAAACAGTGCAGGGCGTTGTATAGGGCGGTCCGTCACAATATCTGTACATCTGTCTATATTTATTTTATTGAGATAATAGACCCACTAAATAAACACCAAAACTCTATCTCTAAAAATGCAAACGTGGAACTGCTGTATTTCAAGAAGTTTTAACATTATTTAAAGCATTTCTTAAAACTCTCAATCACAAATTATTAGTTACCTGTTGTCCTTGACCGGTCTGATTGATAAACTTGAAGGAATATACTTTTGCCACCAACGCACAGTTGCGAACATAATAGCTACAACAATTGTAACATCGCTCAAATTCTCTTTAAAAGTTAGACATTAACATTAATACATAATTTGCTACTCGTATTGTTTGAAACGGTATTGAACTTCTGGGTCAAAATACGTCAATTTTTATTTAGTGCTAATTTACACACAATGCAGTGCATGCAAAAATAATTCAGCTATTTGCTGTTTTAACTATTTATAAATTATAAACCTATACATTTCTAGGTGGTTCTTAACTAACTAAACGCGACTGTACCAAAATTTTAGGTTTCTGTTGTCATTTTTTTTTTTATTGAAGTTTCATCCTTGTCAAGTAATGTGTTCTATTTATGATTGTCAAATCTATCAACAAATCGTTTGTTGATTGACAAAACCCAAACATTGACATTGTACTCCAAGTTATGACCGTAATATTTTAATGTTTACTAAATTTGAAATCCTCGTAACTTGGCCCTTTGGCAGTATTACATGTTTTAGTAAATATTGTGTCAGGGTTTGGGCAATGTTATTCATTTACAAAGTAAAATAAAATAATTGATGCCAGGCGTGATACTATCATTGTTATGTTAATTTTGGAAATTGTTTTTTTTTTGTACTATATTTTGTTTTAAGTAAAGGACAATTGGTTATTTATTTTTTAAACATCTCCATAGTGAATATTATAAACATACCAAACCATATATTTTTAAGATCCCTACTAAATCCTTTATCAAATAACGTTGTTTACATTTCAAACTTTTTGTATGTTTCCGGTCAAACAGGAAGTAGTAACTCAACCTCAATACTCGCGTGAAATCCGAAACGTACGGTAATACCAGACAACAAATTTTATTTTCAATAGCACTGTAAATATTTGCCTGTATCCAGACTTTCGCCCAGCACTGTATAAGGTATTTTGGAATTATTTGTAATAACTAACGAAATTATCCATGGCTAAAAACACCCTGTATACAATAATTTTGCACAAAACAGTATCTGTGTAAAGGACATGAAAAAATCATTTATTTATTATTTTGGGAACATTTCTTTCCTTGCAATATGCAGGGTGTCCCAGATAACATTTCCAGCATGGGGATCTCGCTTATTGTAAGAGATACAGGTTTGCTTAAATTAGATGAATTATTACTAAGTATAAGAGGAGCTACAATAAATTTTTAGAAGTACGAAATTCTTCGTGCTTCAGAATGGTAAGTTATAAAAAAGATCTAAAATAACAGTTACATTCTCCATTAAAAAGTGCTCTGAAGTCTGTTTTACACTGTACTATTTTTTCTATTACGGTGTCAATCATAAATTAAAAATCTTGAACGAAAAATTCGTACGAAATTACTACGTGCCCTAAATGCGTCCAATTTTAGCATGGGCGCATGCGTATTCTACTGTAACTGTATATGACCGCATGTTATTTGTGGGTAAGGTTAACTGAAACTATCAAACGATGTTAAATACTACTTATTACCGTTATAATCCCTCAAAATTTATTTTGTAGGAATAAATATGTAGAATGGAACAAGCGTTAAATATACGTTAAATTTGAAAATGATTCGCTTTCTGTTCTGTGATCAAATTGAACATTTGACATGGTTACTCAAGGTGCCAACAAAATATGATAAAAGTTACTAAAAAGTAACCAAAATATATTGGAGTTTTCGTACCAAAAAATAGTGCAATGTAAATGGTTCATATTTTCCATGCTAAGTTCTTGAACGATTTTTTTTTATAAAAATCGTATACGATTTTCTTAAACGAAAAAATAGTATAGTATAAAACAGACTTAAAAAATTACTTATAACATTGATCTAATGATTAAGACGAAAAAGTTACCAGAGAAAAAAGAAATTCAACAGTTTCATATTTTTTGCTATAACATTTGAAGCACGATGGATTTTGTACTTTTAAAAATTGTTTGTGGTTCCCGTCATACTTGGGAATAATTCATCTAATTTAAGCAAACCTGATCCCTTATAATCAACGAGATCTCCATGCGGGAAATGTTATCTGGGACATACTGTATAAAAATTTGTGTCAATAAATCTCATAAAGTAGCTTATTTACTATTTTTTCTTTTTCAGATCGCATTAAGCCCAAATAAATCACCTAAATAAACGTTTCTGGCAATAAATCAAAAACAAAACAAACTTAAAACTATTACTTAACAAAGTACACTTTAGCTTCTATGATGCTACCTGGTATTTCTGCATATTAAAAAAAAACTAACTCAATGCATATTTATAAAAGTAACCTTTATCACTACTAACACATAACTCGCAGAGGAAACTGCATATATTATGTAAAAGTATAGTTTTTACATACAACTGCTGTGTTATTTTTTGAAAAAGTTCCTTGTTTGATTATACAGGGTGTGTATAAATTGGCGGAAGCGCTACAAGCGACGATGTTCTTCTAAAGGTGCATTTAAATCAGAGCGAACAGAAGCGAACGAACGAATTCGTTCGGTCAAGCTCGCGCAATTTGCATGGCGAAGCGAAGGCGAGCGAACGAATTCGTTCGCGTTCGCACAGGTTCCGTCGCGTGTCGGTAAACAAGCGAATCATCAAAGGAAGTTCGTGCTCGATTTGCATGGTGCATTTTGTAGCTAGCGAATTCTCTATACTCTATCCGACATGGTTTATTTTTCACACTAGCGCGGATCATCGACGAATGCGGAATGCGAATGTTCGTTCACATTGCATTGCGCAGAGAACGACCGAACGAACGAATACCTAAAAACCCCTTCGTTCGTTCGTTCGGTTCTGTTCGCTCTGATTTAAATGCACCTTTAAAATTCTAAGTCGAAAATCTTGATACAAAAATGTTGAACCATGCTTCCTATAGCCTCAGGAACCATTTAAAGAAAAAAAAATTGGCAACATTGCATACATTGATTTGCGTTTGGACATTTTTTTATCAGCAATTTTTACTTAGGTATTAACAATTTTTGTTCGAACTGAAAGCCTTCAGTTCGTAAACATAGCTGCAAACTTTTGGGTATCGTAAAACACAAACTAAAAATAATTACGAGAAAAACAGAGATGACAGCTAATGACAATGTTGCCATGTGTATTATTTTCATTCAAATCAGTGATTTACATATTTTCAACACCAATTTTTGAAAGGAAGAACACAATATCTAGGAAAAAATACTATTCGAAATTTATTTTTATTCCAAATTGCAGCTTTTTCATTTGCAAGTATTAAATAGTAACGCTTATTAAAGGACTAAATGTCAAAACTTTGAGGACCTCTTGCAGACACAGCAAGCATGGTACAACATTTTCGTATTAAGATTTTCGACTTAGAATTTTACGAAGAACATCGCCACGTGTAGCGCTTCCGCCAATTTTTACACACCCTGTATATGGATTATATTTTTTGTCCAATACTTTTATTACAATTCTCTAAGTTATTTGAATTCTGCTTCCATGTTCTTTTAATTAGCTCTAAATACTTTTTTTTAGCATTTCTTCTTAAATAATTAAATCATATTTTATATAACTCGCAAAAAATTTATTATGGGACCAACTAAACACAAACAAAAATTAATTTACAAAGCAACGGAAAGCATAAGTGTATAAAAATGAAAACTTTGGGAAAAAGGTCTATCGAAGAACTCAAAAATTAGCTTATGGAGCAATTTCTGGCGCCGATAATGCGGAAAATGGTCGACTAAAACTTATTTATTTTTATAAAGGTCTAGAAAAATTAATCGGAAGATCTAACAAATGCAGGTGTTCGAGAAGAATATATTAAAAAATAAAACTATAAAACTTGAACCTTTCAGTGTCTTTCTACCCCATTCCGCGAATATAAAAGTGACCCCTCGTACTAACAATGCTAAATTTCAAACCATTTTTGCAACCTCTAAACATTGCTCAAATGATCTGAAATTTTCTTGCTACGAGTTTTTCTACAGTTAAAATTGGGAGTGACCCACTAATATTTCAATAAACGATAAATAAGAGCCACCCTAATGTAAATATAACAGAAACAATAGAAGTTAAAAGACTACGATTGTAGGATGATAGAAGACCAAAGGATATGGAATTGATTATCGTTATAGAGAAGAAGGTCAAGAAGGAATTGGAAGCATTATTATCTTGAACATTTATCTGAAGTTTTGATTGGCCGTTACAGTAATTTTAAAATCATTTCGTCTTTATTTACCGAAATCTCACTTTTAATGCAGAATATTCAGTTTTTCTATAGATATAAAATATGTAAAAATGGAAAATGCTTTGCTTTGTATTCTAATGTTTAGGTTTTTTGCGTTTAGTTTCCTGAAGTTGCACACTACATTATATATTTAACTGCAATTGCTTCCACGTCTTCAGTTGGTTACATTCTTTCCAAACGGTTGTGAAAGATATAATTTGCAGTTAAAAACATCTAGAAGCTTAGTGCTTTAGAATATTTACCAACGGTAAGATTTTACTGCATAATAATTTAATAACAATTAAAAATATTAATGAAATTACCTTATTAAACCAAAACAATGAAACAAATAACAGTAGAAAACAAATGAATTATACAAAATTTGAAACGGGAAAGATCTTTAACTTGTTCTTCAATTTTTTCCGATTAAGTGTATCTTACAAAAAAATCTACATTGGCAAGTTTCACAATGTTTCCTGTACTTTGAATGTTTGTTTTTTTAAGTAGTATACAGGGTTCTCGTTTTTGGAGGGCCACTATGGGGATCTCGTAAACTCGTTAGAGAAATTTATTACTTAACCAAAGAAAATATTCTAAAAATATTTGCTAATAAGTGAACAATGTTAATGCATTCCTAACATATTTATTATTACCTATTTTTTTAATTAAATCCCTTTAATAGTAATTTCATGCGGTTTACTTACGTGCTTTCAAGGAAAAAGAGAAAAGACAATTATTTACCATGCCGATTAGGATTTGTTTTAAATTAAATATTTGTTTTTGCCATTTTTAACAACAATTGTTTCAAAAAAGTCCCAAGTGTTATACATTTTCGAATTCAGACAAAAATGCTCTACAAATTGGCGTTAAAATCAGATATAGCGTCTATAAGAAAAAATTGACATGATGATGGTTTTTAAAAATCGAAACGTCGCACGGAAAATATAATTGGGGATTCTGATTCCTTGCAAAAAATCGCCATGAAAAAGATTTTACAGAAATTAAATTAGAAATCAAATGAAAAAGTTATGGGCAAAAAACAAAAATCCACATTTTTACTTTTTTCCCTATTTCTCAAAAACTAAAAGAGCTAGATAAGTTCTGTTTGCTTCAAATTATTAAGCAACTGAATATACAACTTTGCCCTTATTTAACCGAAGTCGTAACTCTTACCGTTTACGAGATCCCCATAGTGGCCCTCGAATAACGAGAACCCAAGCTTTTTTTTTGTTTTGTTTTCTCAGAATAAAATCGGCAAAGTTATTAGAAGTTATTGTATTAGGTAGACATGGAATTGCGACTTTTATCTTTGTGGATCATTTTCAACAAAACTTTTTTAATTTTACGTACACATTTTAACCAACCTCAATTTTTATGGCAATGAGTTTTTTAGTTTATATTCATTTCTTCGTTTTTCAGTAAAATCAACAAAACTGGGTTTTCTTTATTCATAAAGAAATTAACATTCCTATTTTCGTCCGTTTAAGATATGGATACCATAACGGACAATGCGGAAGAAAGGAGACTGGCGGCTGGGTATAAACTCTCTCATCCACCTCCAGGAGAGGAAGTCGTAATAAGCGGTAAATATTATACAGGGTGCTTCCGTGACTATGTTTCTAAGTTAAAGGGTTGATAGAGGATTTCATTTGTGATATTTTTTGCCAATAAATGCATCCGGAAATGCATTTCCTCGGAGTTGCAGGCAGAAGAAGCGAAAAAAAATTGCATTTTTTCATCTTAAACTTTGCTATCAATTCAGCTTCTTCCTCGTATTCGGCACCATATGACAGCGAAATACTCAAAATACAAGCAATAAATTTCAGCTCGTTAAAGACACCATAACCAATAATTTTTATCTAGCTACCAATTTGTTATTATAGAACGACTAGGAACGCTTCTGGTAAATGCGAGCACAATAACTGTTAACTAAAACCCTAATCCAACGAATCTGATACAACGCTAACAGTTTAAAACCGTTTTTATTTTTAGGTATGGCTGGACGTTTTCCGTCATCACGCAATGTTCACGAGTTTCGAGAAAATCTCATGAACAAGGTGGACATGGTTAAGGAAGATCCGAGGATATTGGCCGCGAAAATTAAAGAAGTTCCACTTCGTCTTGGTCAAATAGCAGACTTGAAAAAATTTGATGCCGGATTTTTCGGTAAACCCATTACAAATTTTGCAAAGTATAGATAGAATAAGCGGTATACAGGGTGTCCAATATTCGAAGCTCAACATGAAGATACGTAAAATCCCCCTATCTTTGAATTTAGAACACCCTATGCTCAACACCTACCAAACGTGCTATATACAGTAAACTGAATAGACAGCGCCGTGTTTGGCCTTATTGTCAACACTAGCGGGCGTGTGGCGCAATCATATCTGGCATTCGTTTTATTAATCAACTTATCATTTACGTGCAGGGCCCACAAGAGGGGGGTCTTGAGGAGCTGCATCCTCAAGCCCCCAGTCTGAGGGGCCCCCAATTCTTGTTTTGTTTTAATATGCATTTTAACGGCAAATGAACAGCAAAATAGGTTTTTTAACATCATCATGAAAAACGGATTTTTTCATTCACAAGGGCTCCCAAATTTTAACTTCCCCGGGCCCCCTGTTACCTCTAGGAGGTCCTGTTTACGTGTAAAGTGAATATGAAGTAAACATGGTTATTTTTAGGCCTTCATGGTAAACAAGTCCGTAATATGGATCCATTGTCGAGAAAACTGCTCGAAGCATCAGTTGAAGCCATAATTGATGCAGGTCTAAATCCATCAGAACTGCGTGGAACCAGGACGATAGTAATAAACGCCTTGTGCCAGTCAGAAATGGAACATTTGCATTTTATTGAGAACAGAGAAAAACAAAGTTTTTCATATACTGGGTAAAGTGTAAATTATTCGTTATTGGAGCTATTTGCATTAAGCCTTTTAAATTAAATAGTACAAATATCTTCCCACGCTGAGCATGTAACATACCGGGTGTAAACAAAATGTGGTACACCCCTTTTTTTCTTTAGTTTCGATTTTAGATAAATAAAATTTTAGACATATAATTTGTGCAAAAAAAACTGTTTTTTTGAACACATGCACACAATTGTTTCACTTCCGATTTCGCCAAAAATTATTTGAGGTTATATAAAAATTAACCAAAATAGCGCAGTTGTATCCAAAATCGCTTCCTCTTTCCAAAAATGTAAAAATATACAGGGTGTTCCATTTAAAATAACAAAGTTGGGGTCATTTCCGGTGAAACCGGAAGTGAAACAATTGTGTGCATGTGCTCAAATGTGCGCAAATAATATGTCTAAAATTTTATGTATCTAAAATTAAAACTAAAAAAAAAAGGATGTACCACACTTCACTTACACCCGGTATAGATCAAACGCTTTTCTATTGAACAATCCTCGTATTTTTAGCCTGGCGGTCTCATTCCGCAAATACAAAAAAACTCCCCTCGTACATTTTGTTTCATAAGTTTATAATTTTATTTCTTTCCACAGCGTGTCTGCGCCATTTATTGCTCAAAGAGTGGCTTACTATTTGGGCGTCGAAGCACCCGCTTACAAGGTGGACACTGCTTGTAGCAGTTCACTTAGCGCCATGGATTTCGCTTTTCGTGCCATACGCGAAGGAGTTGCTGACAACGCCATAGTTAGTGGAACTCAACTTTGCATGAACCCATTTTACACGAAATTTTGCGTTAGGTACGATCAAGAACTTGGTGTTTTATCCTTTACAGTGAAACCTCAAACTTCAAACGGTTTGATGTTGGAACAACTTAAAACTCGAATAAGAAATTCGGTTCTGAAACTCGACCAAAAACTTGAAAGTCGAACAATAAAAATTGCTTCTAAGCGTTTTTTTCATTTCTTTGAGTTATTTTTATTTTATCTTTGAAAATATCCAGTCAGATGTATTCTTCCTACTATTATTATTGTCTAATTATTATACAATATTTTTTATTTGTACAGGGTGGTCCAAATTCGATGGGATTACATGGGTATCTCGCTTAATATTCAAGATAGAGATATAATCAACTTACCAAAAATGTGCAGTTTTTTTGAGATAAACTCAGAACCGTTTTCAAAAATATTCTATCATTTCCAGTGTTTGAGTTATTAGAAATAAAGTGTTTTTTTTTGTCTTATTAATAATGTGTCATATATCCATTATTGTTGTTAATAGTAACAAATTAATAAAGATCATTTTTAGACATTTTTATGTTAAATTCGATGATATTGAACTTTTTTTTTAAACCGAAAGTGATAGAATATTTTTAAAAACAGTTCTGAGTTTATCTCAAATAACTGCGCATTTTTGGTAAGTTAACCATCTCTCTATCTTGAATATTAAGCGAGATACCCATGTCATCCCATCGAATTTGGACCACACTGTTAACATTATAATTTGAAAAATATCAGTTATTGACATGGAATATACCTATTTGCTTAATCATTATTTACTAGTATGATATTTTTAAATAAATACCTACGATGGTTTATTTTGGGTAAATGTTGGAGGTCTGGAACGAATTAATTCAATAACTTTTTTTCATATTGGGAAATTCAACTTGAAAGTCGAACCGTTTCTCGGAACGGATAGTGTACGAAATTCGAGGTTCCACTGTACTTTAAACTGCTTTTTTTCAGTTTGGGTGTGCTTAGTCCCGAAGGTAAATGTAAGACATTTGATAAGGACGCTAATGGCTACGTACGAGCTGAGTGTATTGCTGCTATTTTCTTACAAAAAGCGAAAAATGCTAAACGAGTATACGCACAGGTAAGACTTAAGTTTAATGTTTTTAAATATATTAATCATAACAAAACACTTGGATGTCATCCGAGGATTCATATAAGCCACATGTCACGAAGAAACAAATGTGTAATCGCCGTTTTTATATACAGGGTGTTTCTTAAGTATTGCAAAAAAAATTTAGGAGGTGATTTCTTATCGAAAATTAAGGGGGGTCTTTTATAAAAAAAAAATTCCTTAGACGTTTTTTTTTCGAAGTTACACCCCCCTAAAGGGGTGCGGTAAAATTAGATTTTTATTTTATTTCTCAAATTTGGATATGCGTAGGAGAATGATACTTGGTAGATGTTTTATATTTATTAAAAGGTTTCCCACAGTAATACTTTTAATCATCTCCCACCTCCACAGGGGGCTGAAAAGTGCGACCCCTGTTGGTTTTCTTATCAGAATTTTTTAATGCGTTAAAATTTTTTAATTAAAAATATTTTTTTTCAAAGCTTGATTTATTTAGAAACTTTATTTATTCTTTAGTTTATCTCGTAAAACCTACCGTTTTTGAGTAAAAAATAAAATGAGTAAACATGAACCATCAAATATTCCAATATAAAACGATTCATTTTGGTGGTTGCCATGGTTTGTTTATGTTCATGTTGGATGGAATTGACGGGTGTAATGCATTTTAAGGTTAACGCGCCGACAAGCTTTAAAGAAAAATATTTTTAATTAAAAAATTTTAACGCATCAAAAAGTTCTGATAAGAAAACCAACAGGGGTCACACTTTTCAGCCCCCTGTGGAGGTGGGAGATGATTAAAAATATTACTATGGGAAACCTTTTAATAAGTATAAAACATCTACCAAATATTATTCTCCTACTTTTATTCAAATTTGAGAAATGAAATAAAAACCTAATTTTACCGCACCCCTTTAGGGGGTGTAACTTCGAAAGGAGAGGTCTAAGGAATTATTTTTTACGAAAGACCCCCCTTAATTTTCGATAAGGAATCACCTCCTGAATTTTTTTGCAATACTTAAGTAACACCCTGTATATGTATACAAGGGATAATTATTATACCGTGATATCACAAATCATCTTGGTCAAAGGTAGTAATTGCATAAAAATATCGGCACAAACATTGATTTCAGTTGCATTGCAGTGTTTTATCCCTCTAAATTAGCGTTAATGGTTATTATACTGCATTCCCTTATCATGAGCTACGTGGAAGCGTTTTGCTCAGGGCACTCTTTAATACTTAGTTGCCGAAGTGTTTTTTTTCTCCTAGCCTTACTTTACTCTGTTTTCTTAAACACAATTTCGTTTTAGATAGTGCATGCAAAATCCAACAATGACGGATTTAAAGACATGGGAATCACATTTCCTTCTTCCATAGGACAGAAAGAAATTTTTCAAGAAGTCTATGAGGAATGCAAAATAAATCCACATGATGTCCAATATGTTGAAGCCCACGGAACGGGTAATATTTTTATATTTAATTTGCAAATTGATTCACACGGTGCCCAATACCGACAAAAAAATCTCTTACACTGTGAATCAGTAGTTTAGGGGTGATTAATTTTTACACAATATTCTGATTGCTGTTCAATAATAATAATAATAATAATAATAATAATAATAATAATAATAACATAAAAGAAAAACGCCAAATAACAGAATTATCACAACGTGATCATTGCATTTGAAAACTGCATATAAGAAATTTTATGCAAAGCAAAATGTGGTTTTACTTTTAGGAACTATTGTTGGAGATCCTGAAGAGGTAAATTCAATCGGTTCGGTTTTTACTGAAGGACGGAGTGAGCCCTTATTAGTCGGTGCCCTTAAGTCCTGCATTGGCCATACAGAAGCATCCGCGGGCATAGCTGCTGTTATTAAGGTAGTAGAAAATAAGTTGCTACAAATAATTAGATACATCTAAATAAATTAATCGGAGAACCATCTCGTTCTAAAAACGCTTGAAAATACAATTGGGGGTAAAATAGCGCGGCAGATTCTTTGAAAATTTTGTATGAACGTGTGGTACCTACATGCAGGTGTTAAAGAACTATTATTATACATACAGGGTGAGTCATTAGTGAGGGATCGGTCGATTGTGGCTAAACGGTTTGATATAGAAAGTTGACTCAAACGCCATTTCTAACAGTTTTTTTTTCCGAGCACGATAAAAATATTTTCAAATATACAGGGTGAGTCACCTCTCTGGAACCAATAGCAACTTTTATATTTCGAATACAACTCCCCATTTTTTATTAAATATTTTTGGCCGCCTTTATTTTAGCTTTGCATCAATATAAAATACTGCAGGTTTTTATGCGGCCTTGTCACTAAAAAAAAATATTTTTCAAAAGTTTTCAAGGATTTGAGTCTTTATTTAAAAAAATCTCCTGAAGTTATTTTTCGAAGCACAGAGTTGTAATTTGGCAAGGACATGCAGAAAACATTGCTCTATTCGTTCGATACGAAAAAGTTGGAATCACGCATACAGGGTGTTCATAAATAGGTGGCAACTTCCATGATTTTCAAATGCTCGTAACTCAATTTTTTCAAATGCAAACCCCTGTATTTTCTTATGTCGTCGAATTCGTCTTTAAGAGAGCTTCATTTTTTGTTAAGTATGTCCTATATCCAAAACTCATACTTTTCGAGATATTCGACATTTTTTCTTCTAATCGTTATTGAAGCAAATAGAGTGCCGTGGAATTCGAAAAAACTGACTGTTCACTTCACTAACATCGAAAGCTTGTCATTTATTTCTTGAATTATTGCATTTTTACTTAGAATTTTACCGATCCCGCACTAATGACACCCTGTATAAAGGATTGTCCAAACTTAAATATTTTATTCTTAAGGCTTTCGCGGCCGTTATCCAATCTTCGTTCCCAGGTTTGGAACCGCGTCTTCTTTGATAATGTGACGTTTCGACCATACTGTCTAGGTATTTTTCAAACGTCATCTGAAGACGCGGTTTCAAACCCGCGAACGAAGATGGTAACAAACTTTACATATACCTTACACAGATGAATTAAAGAAAGTTAAATTACTGAAATTACAAAATGAGATGATGGGAATAATATTTGAAAAACAAAGTAAAGTTTTATGATTTACGATCTTCCACAAAAATTACGCAAAAAAAATATCCTATATTCACTTTGCCATTTTTACTAGCCCAATAATTTTTATTTACTTTTAGGTTATTTTTGGATTGGACTCTGGATACATCGCACCAAACCTTCATTTTAATGAGCCTAGAGAAAATTTAACAGCAATCGTGGAAGGAAGAATAAAAGTTGTATCTGAAATGACTCCATGGCCGGAAGGTTCAGGTTTAGCAGGTAAATTATGAATTTTTCTTGCGACGTTATAGTTATTTACGTAACAACACCGGAAAGTGGTACTTTACTGGACGAGTAGACAATTTTGGGTCGAGCCGCAGGCGAGTCCTGGAAGCATAGGAGTCCAGTGAAGACAATTTACGGGTATGTTACGTGCAATATTTTTTCTGCGTCCGCCACTGAAACCAAAATCACTATCGTCACCATCCATAATTAAACAATA
The DNA here is from genome assembly GCA_947652605.1 of Elmis aenea. NCBI lineage: Eukaryota > Metazoa > Arthropoda > Insecta > Coleoptera > Elmidae > Elmis > Elmis aenea. The sequence goes on along the minus strand of OX393583.1, from coordinate 6,517,689 downwards.
ACTTCACAAACTACAGGTGAAAATTCGCTCGGTGACAAAATGACGCAAGTCAACAAAACAACTCATCACCATGGCAACCAATCGCTTTCCGGCCTAGGCCGGTAAAGAGTTGTTATTACCATGGCAACCAGTTACTTTCTCGCCTAGGCCAGTAAAGATGTATTTTCCAGCCTAAAAATTGATCGGAAACAACTGATTTAGTGAACGGGCGCAGAAAAAAAAGTTGTGGCGTACATTTTGGGCATAATTTAAATTTTCATCATCCAAAAGACTGCTTCATTAACATGCCTGGTCGAATTTTACCGAAGGATTTGGTCATATCTGAACGCACTGTGAAGAACTGTAGCAGACTGTAATTGGAGTTTTTTTTTTTAAATTTAACAACTAAATATCCTAAAATTTTTGTTACCACTTTTACCATTATTTTCTTTTGAAGCAATTACTGAATACAGTGGAACCTCTATCACCAAAATTGGAGTTACCTGATGTTTTAATAGAAGGTGACTTCCTTTTAAATAATAATTCCTTTCCTCGCTTCAGCTTCTAACAGCATCGCTCCTCAGTAGAAGTAAAGTTCTGATTAATTTTTTTTTATGTTTAGGTATCAGATTTTGGATTGGAAACGCATAATTCCAATAATTATAATTAATTTTTGTGGATAAAATTGATTTTATAATCTCTGATTCAGTATTCGTCCGCCCTTCAGGAACGGATAAATGATGAAAGGTTTCACTGTATTACCAAATCAGCTTTAGGAATGGACCCAGAAAAATCAATTTGATGCATGATTCTTCTTGGCAAAAAAAAATTGAATTGCGATTACTAACTGTCCTATACACACTATAAATAAAAGAAAAAGAAACAGTATTAGTCTATTTCGCAAAAAAAATCGAAGTATTTTATGTATTATCTAATGAGTAATGCTTGCATTGTTATAATTTATTTTTAACAGCTCCGAGAATCGTAGATTTTTTTAAACCAATGCTCATTAAATTTTACTTAATGATAATTTTCTTTTTGTTCTCACATTTTTGTTTTAGCTATAAACGGATTTGGTTTCGGAGGCAGCAACTGTCACGCAGTGCTTAGCAGGCATAAAAAAACAAAAAATCCTGAACTAACAACAGATAATTTACCAAGATTAGTTTGTGTCAGTGGTTCGATCCAAGAAGCAGTAACCACCATCTTGGATGACGTGAAAGAACGACCTCTGGATGCCGAATATATTGGTCTGATTCATGAAATTTTTAAGTAAGTACATTATCTGATGATTTTAATTCGATGTCCTTAGTGATCTTCTGAAAATGTTCACCACAAGTGAAAAGGGTTCGCCACCCCTTACCTAGTGCAACACCTATTGTTCAATCTTTTCTTTTACTCATAATTATGTTCATCTCAAATATTTCAAGCTATAGCAGAACTAACTTTTGATACAGTCTTTAAGAGTTTATTTTAAAAAACTAAAGTTGTTTGTTGAAAATATTTACAATTATCTCTCATCATTTGAAAGTTTTGAGGCCTAGTAAATCGAGTAGATTTCAAAGTTTTTTTTTTTTTTAAGAGGGTCAAGCCCGTTTTTAGACATCATAACGAGATTACTCTGAATCCCTCGTAAAGACAATTTGGCACTGTTATGTTCGTATTTTCAGATTGGATGTTAACGGTCATCGTCATCGTGGTTATTCGATTATGTCAAAAACTGGAGAACTAAACAGATCCATGTGCCAATTTGATTACAACAAAGGTCCTTTATATTTTCTCTGCAGTGGTTTGGATAAAAATTGGTTGAGTATCGGGACCCAACTACTGGTCATTCCACAGTTTGAAAATACACTGAGGAGGTAAACATACGAATTTTAAATGGTTTAAAATAGTAAAAACAAATTAATTTTTGCCAAGTGTAACGCAACTTAATTATAATGTGTTTTAAGTACCCTTATTTGTTTAATGCTTGTTACTTATTTATTACCAATTATTTATTTAAACTATAGCTGGAACATTTCACAAGGCAATTTTTTTTAGTGCACAAAATATTTTAACATCGATGAAAGTGAACATTTACGACTTATTCAAATACAATCGGCCCGATATTACGAAGGATGTGACAACACACATCCTGGGAAGCATCGCCGTGCAAATCGCTCTTGTAGATCTGTTAAAAACGTTGGGAATAGTTCCTGATTACATAATTGGATATTCTTTCGGAGACTTGATCAGCGCTTACATCGATGGATGTCTTGATCTGCAACAAACCATCGCGATTGCTCACAGCATAGCACTTTCGCTGAAAGACGTCGATAAGGACGAGGTTGTTGAGTTAGTAATAAAATAAAAAATCTTTCTAACGCCCCTATTTTTTAGTCATTAACTGCAAGTGGAAGTGAAGCGATTTTTGCAAGCAAACACAGCGACCAAGGATCTTCAAAATTTGTCGATTACATCAGCAATCTAAACGACAATGGTATTATCTCGCTCAAAAATGGTTTATCAAAAATAAGCATGGCTACGAAAGGTAAGACCAATGAAGAATAATTTACAGGGTGTCACAATTTACATGAAATTTCATTACTATCTTTGTGGTTATTAATACAAAGAAGGTCGTTGTTTAGGGTCAGTTATTTATTATTATTATTTCCGAAGAGCTGGTCCCCTTTCGGGTTTCTGTACTGCGACCTATTGGTCTATTGTATACCCTCTGGTGATGGTCCCTTAAAGGAGTCCTGTGTTTAAAAAAAAACTCCACGATTTTCTTTAAAGGTGTTTTCCTTAACTCTTCTTGGTTGACTTTTTTCATCCCTAGAAGTCTACGCCAATAGGGTGTGAATCCTTTACACTGGCATATTACGTGAAGAGGAGTTTCTTCTTCTTCACCACATCCTCTGCATATATCGGTCTCTGAGAGCCCTGTTATGTAGAAGTGTTTGTTTAGCCCACAGTCCTGTGAGAAGTCCTGTGGCTGCTCTGATGTCTGCTTGCTCATCCTGGGAATTTCTTCTGTCTTTTCTTTAGAGACCATTGACAGGATAGCCTTGTCCTGCAACTTTATTCCAATGAGTATTTTGTCCCTGTAATTATAGGTCATTAAGACACCGCTTAGCTGTTCCATAGGATTTACCAACTGCTGGTTCTGGTCCGAAGATAGGTGTCTCGCTGCCAATTTTGGCTAAGCAATCTGCCTTTTCGTTCCCCGGTACATTGGTGTGCCTTGGACACCATACACCAGTTATTTCTGCTCCTATCTATGCTATCTATGTCATCCCCTAAATTTAAATCGCCCTGGGTAAGTAAAAAAATATGGGCCAATTTCCAAAATTGGCCAATTTTTTTTTTAAATTTTGAAAGCGTCATTAAATTTATTTCAAATCTGTTTTAAGCAGATTCCGACGTTCCATGGTGTCCAAGACTTTCACAGTTGATTAAATAAAAAATTTGTTTCGCCGAAATCACAAATTTTCGTTTAAATATCACACTAAAAAAAACTTCCCTAGTGAATTTTTTATTTTTTTGTTGTAGATTTATTTGTAGGTACGTCAGCTACAGTGGCCAATGGCTTTTTTAAATTTTATTTACATTTTATATATTTAAAATCGATATTGACAAAAATTTGTCAGGGTATTGAAACAAAAAGATAATTAACAACTTTTTTTTCAGCTAAAGAACTGCTTCAATCCATCGATAAAATTATTTTAAACCCTAAAAAACAATCAGAGAAATGCCTGTCAAGAAACATAATCTCAGGAGGATACTTCATTAACAATACTTTCGACCCAAAAGTACTTGTAGATGTTAGCAATATTGACAACGATTATGCAGTTATAGTGCAGTTTGGATCGGGTTTAACACAGAACATTTTAAAAAACAACCACAATGAAAACGTAGTAACATTTGAATTAATCGACTCACCTAAAGATTATTTTTCACAAGTGTTTCTCTCAAATATTGGAAAGTAAGTATAGCTTTTTATTTAACATTTATTTTGTGTTGCCAAAATTATAGGGTAAATTTGCTTAATATTGTATTCATCTAGAGCAGTGTTTTCCAATGTACTTTAACCATGGAACACTTTCATAGTTTTTAAACCAATCAGAAACCCTATTGGACTTATACATGCCTAACACAGCACATACTAGGGTTCCTTACATTTGACATATTTGCTTGTCCCAGGATTCCGGGAAGAAATTGGTCTACTTCCCGGAATTTCCCGGGGTCCTGGCAAATGATAAATTATGTCAATCCTTTAAAATAAATAACCCGAAAAAGGAAGGGAGCAGTTTATTACTTAAAAACAACCCCAAGTTATACAGGGTGTGTAAACATTGGCGGAAGTGCTACACGTGGCGATGTTCTTCGTAAAATTCCAAGTCGAAAATCTTAATACGAAAATGTTGTACCATGCTTGCTGTTTCTGCAAGAGGTCCTCAAAGTTTTGACATTTAGTCCTTTAATAAGCGTTATTATTTAATACTTGCAAATGAAAAAGCTGCAATTTGGAATAAAAATAAATTTCGAATAGTATTTTTTCCTAGATATTGTGTTCTTCCTTTCAAAAGTTGGTGTTGAAAATATGTAAATCACTGATTTGAATGAAAATAATACATATGGCAACATTGTCATTAGCTGTCATCTCTGTTTTTCTCGTAATTATTTCTAGTTTGTGTTATACGATACCCAAAAGTTTGCAGCTATGTTTACGAACTGAAGGCTTTGAGTTCGAACAAAAATTGTAAATACCTAAGAAAAATTGCTGATAAAAAAATGTCCAAACGCAAATCAATGTATGCAATGTTGCCAATTTTTTTTTTCTTTAAATGGTTCCTGAGGCCATGGTACAACATTTTTGTATCAAGATTTTCGACTTAGAATTTTACGAAGAACATCGTCACGTGCAGCGCTTCCGCCAATTTATACACACCCTGTATAGTAACGACATTTAATCCATGATTATTATTAATAATAAAATAATATTGGTGAGAGATACATAAATTTCAAAAATATTATCTTTCTATTGCAATTTTATTTTAATGAACACAAAATAATTTTTACAACAATTTTTGTAATATGATTTTAAAAAAAGGTGATCTATGCTTCGGTTACCTTGGGCTTTTTCTTAATTTATTAACAGAAAGTCCTGCCGCAAAAAATGCTCTCTCAGTCTCTTTTGATGTGGGGTGAAATTGTCTTGAAAGCATCTAGCAGCAAAGAAACATCGTTATTATCAATAAAATTTCATTTATAAGCTATTTTGCTTCGCGTATATGCTATGAAATCATATAGAAAATTCTTATTAATACTTACTTTTTCTAACCAAAAAATTGTTCTACTAAAACTTTATTATTTACTTTATAATTGCTTCTTAAACTTTTGTTATTTGCTAGATTATACGAAAGAGGACATAATCCGCGCGTTGAAAATCTATACCCGAAAATCCAATGGCCCGTGAGTCGTGCCACTCCAATGATCTCTCCACTAATAAAATGGAATTATACCAAGGACTGGCATATCACTGACATGACTTTGAAACATACAGACAAGCTGTACGAACAGACATATTATTTCTCAATGAAAGAAAATGATGCACCCTTTTTGGCAGGGCACAACGTAGACGGTAATAGTTTTTTACGTAACCAGACCGGAAAGTGGTACTTTACTGGACGAGTGGCAGTTTTGGGACGAGCCGCAGGCGAGTCCTAAAAGCATACGAGTCCAGTAAAGACACTTTACGGGTATGTTAGGTACAATATTTTTTCTGGGTCCGTTAATGACATCAAAATCACTCTCGTCACCATCCATAATTAAACAGTAACTTAACAAACTACAGGTGAAAACTCTCTTGGTGGTATGTTGACGCTTGTTTGACAGCGCAATACAACTCATCACCATGGCAACCAACTACTTTCCGGCCTAGGCCGGTAAAGACGACTCATTACCATGGCAACCAGTTACTTTCTCGCCTAGGCCAGTAAAGATGTAATTTCCAGCCTAAAAATTGATCGTAAACAACTGATTTTCTGGACGGACGCAGAAAGATATACTTGGCAATAATTTTATTATTATTATTTGTTTATAGGTCGCATATTGTTTCCTGGTACGGGATATATTTACATAGCGTGGATTGGATATTGTAAATTAGTGGAAGAAGAAGATATGAGTGTTATCCTTCAAAACGTTAAATTCTTCAGAGCAACAAATATGCCGAAAAACGAAGACGTTACGTTTATCGTTACGTTTAAAAGATGCAGTAATTCGTTTGAGGTAATTGCAAATTATTTTTATTTTATCGTCATCACTTTTTGGGCTTTTTGGGCCCATTACGTTTGGTTTGTTTCTCAATGTAACTGCTTTTATTGTTCATTCCGATATTTCCAACTCTTGCATAGCCTGCCATAACTTCATTCTGGGAGCAGAGTCATAAGCTTTCTTCAGATCTAGAAAAGCCAGGTGAATGCCCTTTGGAATAGCCGATGTAATTGGTATTAATTTCTCCGGGCCCAGTGGCTTTATTATTTTTTATTATTTTAATGGTTTTCCTAACTTCCTCTCTAGACTTAGGTCGATCTATTTTTGTTCCACTTGCCTGGTTTCTTCTGTATTTTGTATGAAGTAAGGGCGATTCTCATTTTTGCCTTATGACATTAAACTACCAGTTAGAACATTGAAACGTCTGCTCAAGTTTAAACCGATCATCACAGAATACGAAAATAAGTAAGACTTTGTTTCAGATATTCGAAAACGAACAATTGGTAGCAGCCGGACAAATATACAGAGCAGAAGAAGATCTTACCGACGAAGACCTCAATACAGAATCGTTTGATCCGGATGATAATACTTTTTCACTAACTGCTAAAGACATTTACAAGGAGCTTCGACTATGTGGTTATAATTACGGGTAATTTTCAATTTGATTTCCTTAATATTTTTCTACAATAGGTGGGTACTGGGTGCATACACCATCAAAATATGAAAATCTCGGAAACCAATGGAGATAAAAGGATGGTTATGTAAGCAAGAAGTGTGTAATAATATAACCTGAAAATACCTGTACCTGTACCTTGTATCTAGTTGGTAAAATCCATCTATCTCTTGCCATTGCTTCGTGACCCCAATTTGTTCTTGGTAGGCCCCTGATTCTTGTATATGGCAGCACTCAGTTGCATATATTTTTGGACCATCTGTCTTCATTCATTCTTTGTATGTGTCCATACCATCTTGACTCTATAATGTCTTCATGTACTCTTCTTGCTTTATTCTAATTTTTTGAATAATTTCAGAGGAGTTTTTCGTTCGATTGTAAAAGGCAATATGAATCGTACCAAATTTTTGGTTGAGTGGAAAGACAATTGGATAGGATTTCTCGACAGCATGTGTCATACTGCTTTGGCTCGCAACGAAATGAGAAAACTTTTCGTATTCTCTGGTATAACGAAACTGAGTATCAACCCTAAAAAATTTCTGAAGTATGTGGAAACCCTTGGCGAAGAGAAACTGGTCCCTGTCACCATGTCACCTGAAAGCACGATAATAAGGTAAATAAAAATACAGTATTCCTTCGCCATCCGCGATTTTACCAACCACTACAATAAATTGAACTCCGGGGTAACTTCACGTCATCTCGGACTTTTTCACCATAACAACATAAATACTTTACGTGCATCAATGAGGAAACTCAGAATAAGTAATGTACTATTAAACTAAAACAATAAAATGCAATAAAAAATGAAAGAAAAGGTTTTTTGCCAGCAATTATCGACCTGAATCACACTGTTAATTTGATGCACTAATAATAACAATTTATTAGTTTTTTTTTAGAGAAAACTAATAAATGTTCCTGAACGTAAGATTCTGTTAAGTGAAGAGCTCTGTACATACAAACAGTTTTATTTTAGGACAGTAGGAATAGTATGTCAAGGGTCTGGAGGCTTACCAGTACCTCGAAGGAAACCTCTTGGCGATCCAGTTCTTGAAATACACAAATTCGTGCCAAATGAAGCTGAATTAACCACCAAAGAGTCCGTTAGAGTGAACACTCAGATCGCCATCGAAAATAATTACGGAATTAAACTTGCAATTGTGGAATTAATCGATGACGCGACTCTAGAGGAAGCGGAACCTCTGGGACCGCTGATTCACGAAGCCCTAAGTGACCAGCCACTGATTCAACCCAGCATCAAAATTTTGTCCGACAAGCAGTTGGAAATAGCGAATGTGACCATTGAAAATAAACGGTTGGAGACGGAAAGTAATTGTTATATGGTCGTGGCTTCGAAGATGACTAGTAGAAAAAAGGTTGGTGAAGAAAATGGTTTGTAAATAGGGTTGCCACCCGTACTTTAAAATAGAGTATTTTACGTTATTTTACGTACTCTATACTTTTGAATAACAATAAAGTATGCAAAAATACTTTATTTCATGTCATCGGTCCAAATCCATAAACATATTTTGACCTTTGTATAGTGGCGCAAGCGATGAACATATTTGTCAGCGAATCTCAAATTTCGTATTTGTGAAAATCGTGATGTTATTGAAATTTACCTACTTTTCACAAGTAACATATTACATATTTTCAACAAAACCATCAAATGTGTTGAAGGAAACTGACGCACAGAAAGACAGACATGTTTTTTGGTTTTGATACTAGACAAAAATTAATAGAGATTGATCAATCATCACCTCATTTATTTCAAAAAATTAACAGAAACTTTTTGCTGTTTATTGATGTCTTTGTTACCTGGAAAATGGTTTGATTACAGTCAAACTAATTGGTTATATTTACGGAGCAATATAAACTTAAAGACCCCCTTGATTTTGAGAATTGTGTCAAGATTATTAAAAGCTTAAACTTGCAAAAATATGGACGGATTATATTCTGAAATAATAGTGTTAAAGGAATTACACTCAAAAATTATTCATTATGAAGATTTTATTCAGAAATCAACAGGACAAAAAAGACAATACATTTTTCAAAATTCACCTGATAACTTTGTTAATATATTAGAAGTAATTTCTTACCTTTTATCTGTTTCTGCCAATTTAGCATTTGCTGAGAGAATTTTCTCGGTCATAAATTTGAAGTGGCAGGAAAAGAGAAACAAGGCCTCCCTTAATTTAATTTAGAACTAATTATTTATTTATTTTAATTTAATTATTAATTGTAATTATGCTATTGAATTATTTAAAAATGATAAAAAGTTGTTAAGTTGTTATGTAATGCGAAAAGTAATAAAAAATATGATTGGAAAAAATAAAAATTAATAAGATTAAAATGTACTCTTTTTTTTAAAGGTACTTTTCTAAATCCTGTATTAAAGGCAAATATTCATTATTTTCTTGTAAAAAAGGTGGCAACCCTATTTGTAAATGGCATTATAATGAACCCTTAATAATCAATTATTCCAATAAATGTTATTGCAGTAAAACAAATAAAGTTTAAGTAATTAATTTGCAAAAATTTTAAGACCCAGAATGGTTTAATATGAACGTATTTATAGGGCGAACGCAATAAATTGACCGAAATAAATAGTTACTTTTGGACGCCCTGTATAGAGGGTGATTCAAATCCCAGGGCGACCATGGGAATCTCGCTTATTATAATAGCTAGAGTATAGGTTTAAATTTGGCAAAGTTGCTAAATTCGATGCTCATTGATAATCCGAGGAGAAATTGGAAATATCTCAAACGGTATCCGAGAAAATTATGAAAACCAGAAAATACGGTTTTTGAAAATAGTTTATAACTTCTTTGGAGTATAAAATATTTCAAATCTGTAAAAACATTGCTTAAGCAACTTTTTAAGCCGCATCGGATAGTAATCACTAATTTATTCTAGGTCTATTCGTTTTTGTTTTATGATAACCAACTTTATTTTTTATACCCTTCACATCTTTGAAGTTTTAAAAAATTTCCCTTCACATCTTTTATGTAAAAAGAACAAATATTTATTTATAGGACCAATTGTTTGTAGAAGTGTTAAACAACGTTTATACAATGCGTAACGCTTATTATTTTGTTTAGAAACCGTATAAAATTTTTTTTATAGCGCGATCTAGTCTGTCGGCGTCCGTGCAGGTACGCTTCATTGAGTTTAAAATAAAAATGTTGCAGGTGTTGGCTGCTGGTTTAGCCGCTCTGAAAGAAAACGGTTATCTCATCTCACGAGAAGATCTCCAATTTGAAGCCAACAAAGCCGATGCGCAGGAAGTTGATATTCTGACCGTACACACGACCCTAACCGAAAAACTTGTATTGATGCGCAAGAAAATAACTCAAAAAGCTCCACTCGTAATCAACATATCGGATCGAGTACAAAACTTCGATTGGATGGCCGACGTAAAAAAAGCGTTAGAAAGCGACGCTCATCTGATTTTATACGCCCAAAACGAACCCACGAATGGCCTGCTGGGATTCACCAATTGTCTTAGACGCGAAGCCGGGGGAAAAAACGTTAGATGTGTGTACACCAGTGAAGCTCCGGAATTCGATTTGAATGCGGAGGTTTATGAAAGACAGCTAGAAAAAAATTTGGCGATCAACGTTTTTAAAAATGGCGAGTGGGGCACCTACAGACATCTCCTTCTGGAGAAATCGCTATGTAACACTTGCGAATGTAGTTATGCTGATGTAGAAACTAAAGGAGATTTATCCACAATGAAATGGTTCCAAGGACCCTTATCATTGGACAGTGTCTTGCCTTCTGATTCTACACTTTTACTGGTAAATACTATTTGTTGATATCATTTTAGCAGCAACTGTAGCTTACCAATCTTTTTACTTTAATTAGGAGCTCGATTTTAATTCATGAGGTACAGCTTTTGTTAAGATTTTTATCAGTTCTTTTAATATCGTTTAGAAACTCTCATCAAAGCAGAAAAAATTGTTTAGCATTCAGATTTATAAGATAAAATGTGTTCAATGCTGCACAGCAGTATCGAATCAGACAAATACCTAGAACTATCGAAGATATTACAATGAAATTTGGCAAATTTCCGTAATCGCATGTTCCGGATTCGATGAAAATATTCTCTTTGCAATGCGACTTCCGCTTTAACCGGAAACGGACTCGAACATTGAAATTTTAAACAGAACGCCACGTATGTTTTTACGTTTTTGGATTCCTCCTAAAATTTACTTTAAAAAATGTCTGAGGTCATATGGGACTAAAGTCAACCGTTTTCGTAAAATTTATATTTTTATGAAAATTTTGAGCGATACAGCACTTTTAATTTTTTTTTTTTTACATTTAGGTTATTTAAAAAGTCATTAGAGTAAAGTGCCCTAATATGGAATACTTTTTTGTATTCGGCAATAATATTCATATTTATTCAAAAAAAAATTGCAAAAAAAATATAAGGAATTTGTAATGAATACGAAACACATTACTCGAATTCTGGTACGATATTACGGTAGATATTTCTTATATAGCAATTTTTTTTTTAAATGTTACTACTATTCCATATTAAGCTCCCGGGGAACCTAATATGGAATACTAGGGGTTCTTAATATGGAATATAGAATTATATAGGAAATATACATTAAAATAAACAACTGCTCATAGATTAATCTTTTGTTTCTTTTTGATTTACATTATTACTTAAACCAAACCAAAACTCTGTTATTTATGTAAATTAAATTATAATTCAAGTGTCATTCGAACTAAATGTTGATAATCTATTTATTTTTTACAGGTAGGACAATAGAATTGTTTTGTTGGGTATTTTGCACATTTTTCGTGTGCCCATTTCTGACACTTTTGACACTGAACCCATATTCCTGTACTTAGTGACCATAATCATATTCATTATAAGGCACCTCTATGTATTCCATATTAGGTATCAGGGTGACATTTCAAAAATCGGTAAAACTTTTAACATCGATAACTCATTGTTTTTACATAGTCTTGTAGCAAATTTGATTGTCTTTCAAAAACATTAGCCATGTTTCATACCTAAAACTAATATTTTTCGAGATATCGCGATTTTATTGTAAATTATTCGGGCAACGCAATATTTTGGAGTAGGCTATGAAGACCGGAAGTAGTATTGGATCCTTAATATTTTCATCGAATCCGAAAAATAGCATAACGTTCAGATACAAAATTTCATTGTTATAGCTGCAATAGTGTTCTAGATATTTGTCTGTTTCCATACTTTTGCGCAACCCTGTATATTTTTATTTTTTAGACACACTACTCAGCGCTAACTTTTAAAGATATAATGATCACAACTGGACGCCTTGCCGTTGAACTATTTTGCCAGGGTGCAAAAGCAAATCGTGCCATGATCGGAAATGAATGCTCAGGAAGGGATTTGAAGTAAGTACAAAGTACAAATTATTAAAGTGCGCGCATTAAATAAAAAGGGCTTGGCCTTAGTATAAATGCGCTTTTTTCTCATAATTATTTTATTTATTAATGCCTATACCCTTCTGCTGTTAGGTGTAACATAGGCAAAATTGGGGAAATTTATTATCGGCAAATTTATCGTTTTTATTAAACTGTAAACTACTGTTTCAATTTTCTAAGTGACTCCCATCAGAGGCGTAGCTAGGGGGGGGGCAGGGGGGTACATATGTCCCTGGGTGCCACAGCTTAGGGGGCGCCAAAATGAGGATCGATTTAAACTAACTTTTGTATTTTAATTTTATAAAAATGAATGTATTTTAAAACGTGAGATGTTAAACGAAAAATTAAAAATCTTGAATGTTCAAAAAATTAGTGACATTACAACCCTGGTCTGTAATCTGTATACACGCAATAGTCACGTGACCGATAAATAATGGCTCCGACGCGTCTGCTCTTCCGAATTGTGTACACGTCATACTCATAGTCACGTGGTGCGCAAAACGTGCAGCGCATGGCGGCATGCAGGCTAGTTGGGCTGTTAGAAAAATTATCAGACGATGAAACTATGACTCCTGAGTCCTGACACCAGAAGTGAAGCAGAAACGTTACTGGCAGGAGTATTAAACTTTAACTTTCTCGTTTTGTTATTTTTCTGGAACACCGTACTTGGGAAAATTGACTGCGTTCAGAAAAGGTTACAGGATCCAACTATGAATTTTAAGGAAGCAGCATCTGATCTTGAATCGCTGGAGCAAGAACTTGTCAGTATTCGTGATAATTAAAGCCAGATTGCAGTAGAAAATGCAAAAATAAGATGCACAACTTGGGGAATCGAGGTCGATAGAAGAATTAGACGACGTAGAAGGATGCCAGGAGAACTAGCAAGAGATGCAGGACTATCTGCAGAACAAGAAATCGCACGTATATTAAAAAGCTTAATTGATAGACTTCAACAAGAAATATCAGTACGGTTTTTATGTTTAAAAAACCTTAATACCAAATTTGGATTTCTGCTAGACGTAAAAAGTCTTCTGGCTAAAACAAAAAACGATTCACTTCATCAAAATTGTTTAGATTTTGGAAATTTCTACGACACCGACGTCAATGGTCACGAATTGTTCACAGAAATCGGAGACTGCAAAATGCTGCTCAATACCCGGACTGAAATTCCACCAGAAACTCCTTTAGACCTTCTTGGTTTTATTGTATCATATGGAGATGACGTGTTTCCCAATATGCGTATTTCACTGCAAATTCTTTTAACAGTTGCTGTTTCAATTGCAAGTTGTGAGCGGTCTTTCAGCAAACTAAAGCTTATTTTATCATATTTACGTGCTTCAATGGGACAAGATCGTCTGAGTGATCTTGCACTCCTTAGCATCGAAAGACAAACCCTTGATTCTATTAATTTTGACAACGTAATTGATGAGTTTGCGACAGTCAAATCGAGGAAGATCAATTTATAGTAGAATTCCAATTCATATATACTACACATACACACTCACGGACCAGTACAATAAATATGTATAAAATTTAGTTTTTATTAGTATTTAGTAATTTTAATAATTAATTAGTATTTATTTTAGTATTTTAGTGTTTATTAAATAAATTGTTTCAATCCATAAAAAGAATTTTTAGTTTTTATTCCATTTATGAACCATAATATAAACTGAAAATAACAATTTTTGGGGGACTCCGGCCCCAGTGAGTCTCCAGACTCTCGATACGAGAAGGGGCGCAGATTTTGTGTCTTGTCCCCCGGCGCAAATTACCCTAGCTACGCCACTGACTCCCATTGTTTATAACTAATGTGTTTTTGGAATAAACTCTTGACTCTTTTAAATTATAACTATTTTCAGTGGCAAACGCTGGTTTGGAATAAATTTTGGCGGTGGACTCGCCAATATTATTGACGCTTATAAGTTATGCATCTGGCCCGTCCCGGACCATTGGACACTAGAAGAAGCTGTAACAGTCCCATTAAATTATCTCACAGTTTTTCTCGCTCTTTTTGAGGTAAAACAATAAAACTACGTTTAATAGGGCCTGACAACAAAATCGTTTAATATACAGGGTGTCCCCGTTATCGCCGCAAATATTTTAAGTGGTGATAAAGGACCTTTTTCTAAGAAAAAAAATCAAGTAAAACTTATCCTAAAATCAAATGCTTAGCAGATATCAACACGTAGTCTACTTGATTTTTTTACACTTCTGCATTTAAAAGGCTCTGTCGCCGAAAATATCAATTTTATCGTAAAATACCTTCAAACTTTTTAATAGAGCATGGAATTCTCTGCAAAATTGGTTTTAATTATGTTTTTTCTACAGGCAATGGCAATGGTTTAAAAGTTATAAAGCAGTTTGTACAAAAAAATGTGAAAAATGTAAAACCTTTAATTGTTTCTTAGACTTTGCAACCGCTCTATCTTTAAAACGAAAGGTTGTACAAAAAACCGACGGCCCATTCCGGATAGCAAATTTTATGGGCTACAACTTTGGTCCAGTGAAATTTTTGGAAAATCAAACCGATTTTTCGGAAAAGTCGAAAATAAGGAACAGAGTGCAAAAAACAAAATTCCTAGATACAATGTTTTGTATTTTAAAATGCTTTTAAAGTGAATGCGATTATATACTCAAAATGATGGAGGTCATTTTGAATACTTATTAAAGTAATTTTGTGGTTACATGTTAATTTTATTGTGTTAAGATGATTTGCATTGTTTTGCATTTTATCGTTTTTTTCTCACCTTTTCACTATCATAAACATTTTCAGGATAGGTTTGGTTTTATTAAACAACATATTTACCAAAGTTGTAGTCCGTTAAATGTCTTATCCGCAATAGGCATCGGTTTTGCTCTACGATTTCGTTAAAAAGATGCGGCATTTTTAAAAATTTATCTTTATAACTTATTTATATGTAATTTTACAATTTTTTGTTGGGGGGTTTTCTGAAGAATTTCAAACTTCATAAAAAGCTTTGAAACTGATTACATAATATTATGAATGCCGATGCTATGGCATTTTTAAATACAAAACATCATTATTCCTCGGATATTTTTTTTTTCAAAAACGATAAAATGCAAAACAATGCAAATCCATCTTGACACAATAAAATTAACATGTAACCACAAAATTACTTCAATAAGTGTTCAAAACGCCCCCCATCATTTTCAATTACGTAATAGCACTCTCTTTAAAAGCATTTTTAAATACAAAACAATATTTCTAGAATATTTTTTGAGGTTATTTGACGACATAATTAATATTTTCGGCGACAGAGTCTTATAAATGCAGAAGTGTGAAAAATCAAGTAAGTGTTGATATCTGCTTAGCATTTGATTTTAGGAAAAAGTTTAACTTAAATTTTACATTAGAAAAAGGTCCACCACTTAAAATATTTGCGGTGATAACGAGGACACCCTGTATAATGTTATAATGTATGATGTTTTAGACCGTTACTACAAAAGCCGGTCAAAGTATTTTGATTCATTTGGGTAGTGGTGGTGTAGGCCATGCAGCCATCAACATAGCTACGTATTTAGGTCTGACGATTTTTACCACTGTCGGTACTCCAATCAAAAAGGAATACATACTGAAAACGTTTCCTCAAATTCCAGGTAATTATTTTTACTAGCAATGTGGATTTGTCCGTTCCAAAAGCAACACGAGGCGTATGTCAAAAGTAAGCGTCCTTTGGTCAAAGAAAAAACGCAAATTTATAGATAGTAAATATGCTGCTTCTGTATTAGTATACAGGGTGTCCCAGATAACATATCCATTTTAAATTACATGAATTATTCCCAAATATGAGAGGAGCCACAATAAACTGTTAAAAGTAAAAAATTTCTCTTCCTTCAGATGTTATAGCAAACAATATGAAAATTTTGAAATTCTTTTCTCTCATAACTTTTTTATTTTATTCATTAAATCAATTTTATTAGTACTTTTTAATATAGAATGTGATTGTTATTTTAGACTTTTTTATTACTTACTATTTTTGAGATACTACTCCTTATTTAATTTTTTTAAGGGCCGCTAAGTTGGCTATGGAAGAGTTAGATGTCTTTTTTTTCTCTCTTTTTAATGAGACATTACTTGCTATATCTATTTTTATAAATAAGTCACAAAATGAAGAAAAATCGTATTTTACCAATCACTTATCAAGCTATCTATGAAAATAGAAACAAAAAACAACTAATTAAATGTCAAATGACAGTTACCATTTCTCTGCGGTATTATTTATTAGAATTTGATAGTATTATTTTATAGTATACAATACTATAAAACTAATAAATAATACCGCAGACAAATGGTAACTGTTATTAGACATTTAATTAGTTGTTTTTTGTTTCTTTTAACAGCAGTAGTAATGAAAAAGGTATCAATAGTTGGGCAATGAAGCAGTTGCAGCAACTTACCATACGGGATTCCCCTCTTTATTATCAATCTCGACTCACGAGTTATAAACCATTGGCCCTCATTTTTGACTCCGACTCCCGACTTCTCCAAAAAGCTTCGACTCCTCGACTACCGACTACCGACTCCGTCTCCGACTATGACTCCGACTCTCCATCCCTGGTTAAAACAAAAAACACAATGAATAACAACTTACCTGTAGTACTAGTAAAAATGGCTCGAGTAAAGGAGCTCTGGCATGTTTATTTTTCTCTAAACCCAAACTTTTATTATAGAAAGTCATATTGGCAATTCCCGTGATACGTCATTTTTGGACATGGTGATGAGAGAAACCAAAGGCCGTGGTGTGGACTATGTACTTAACTCCTTGACAGAAGAAAAATTATTAACTTCTTTACGTTGCCTAACACATGGCGGCCAGTTCCTTGAAATTGGGAAGTTTGATTTGGGTAAAAATAATCCTTTACCTCTTGAGGTGTTTTCCAAGGAAATAGGTTTCCACGGAATCATGTTTGATGCCATTGTTTTTGGAAGAAAAATGTCAATGCTCGCGGTGTTGATACGACGACTGCTCGAAGGAATGGAAAAAGGTTACGTCAAACCTATACCAGCGATAGCTTTTAACCACGACGAGTTAGAGAAGGCACTCAGATTCATGTCGACAGGCAAACACATAGGAAAAGTTGTGATAAAATTACGCGAGGAGAAAAAAGAAGAAGAAGGACAGAAATTTATTCCTGAAATACTTAAATTTGAATCGGTTCCAAGGTAAGAATTTTTTTACACTTTCTTCATATTTATAACAATATTTAAATACCAGAAAATATATTGATAATATTTTCCTGGCAACAAAATGGGCTTTAATATACCAGCGAATGTTATAACATACAGTCATTTTTTTTATCCAACATCATTTGATCGTCGGCAAACGGAAGTGAGTATGTGTCTTCCTCACAAACTGTTATTACCGCAGCTTGCATTTCCTTAATTATAAAATAAGAGTTGTATTGGTAATAATTTTTCCGCATGATAATTTTTTACCTTTATACAGGGTGTCCCAAATTCGAGTAAATGCATGGGGATCTCGCTTATCTTAAGAGCTACGAGGTCGGTTAAATTAGGGCAAAGTTGCGAAATTAGATGCTCATCAAATATCTGCAAACAAAATTTTCATAGCTGTCTTAGTTCAAAAGTTATTCAAGAAAAACTGAAAAAGTTGATTTTCGTTTTTTGGCCCTATTTTCGACACTTTTTAAGATATCGACAATCTGGAAGCACTTCTTCTGGCAACATCTTACGCTTTATATTTTGCGATAACATAGAATTTCCAACAACGTTTCGTCTCTTCAGAACCATCAACTTCATTTTTTTAAATACGGCGAAAAATTTTTAATATCATAGTCGGATAGCATTTTGTCTTCTGATTTCAATGATATACCTATGACACTTTATATCTAAAATGATATTTTACCACAAAAATTTGAGAAAAACTCATTTTGTTCAATTTTTGAATCAAATGATCTTGTACAAAAAAAAAGCAAAATAAAAAACAAAACAATTTTTTTGTTTTTTTGTTGTCTGTTAAAACTGTCACTTTGACAGTAATATGATCGTGATTAATTGTATGATTTGCAACCAGCTGCAAATTCTTCGAATTTAATAGGGGGCCCGTGGATTATGCGCCATTTTTAATCGGTTTTTAACCCATCGAAACTTCTAAGACAAAATTTCAATGTAAAATACAGCTCCTGTTTTATTCCATGGATAGTTTTAAGGCCATTCTTCCTCTTATTTACCAATTTGCCCAAAAAATACTCCAAATATTGTAGTATTTTTTTATACCATAGGTTTTTACATAAAGTCGTCAAATGTTTCAGGTACTATTGTTCAGCAGAAGCTTCCTACATCATAACAGGTGGTCTAGGAGGATTCGGTTTGGAACTGGCTGACTGGTTATGTGACAGGGGCGCACAAAATATCGTTCTGGTTTCACGTACCGGAATAAAGAACGGTTATCAGTCTAGTCGAATACGGTAAGGCAGCCACCGTTCTATGCACACGTAACATCACAAACAATCAGTTTATTTTGTTTAATACCAGTGTGTGGACTCGGCAGGGCATACAGGTTAAAATTTCGACCGACGACATTACAACAAGGGAGGGCTGTCTTAAACTTATACAAACAGCGAACGGAATGGCCCCAGTTGATGGTATCTTCCATCTGGCTGTCATATTAAAGGATGCTCTATTTGAGAATCAGACGCTCGAACTATTTGAAACTTGTTTCGGTCCTAAAGCTTTCGCGGCAACGTATTTAGATCAACTTAGTAGGGAGTTATGTCCGAAACTTAGGTGAGTATTTATAATTTTATTACATGAGGTTTTATTGGTAAAGCTTAGAAATAAAAGATAGAGAACTGGTCATGAAAAATGGGATAAATATTATCTGCTCTTTATTATCATATTTTGTTGTGAAAATGACGAAAACTTTCGGGCCCTGGGGATTCCTCGTGGTTCGTGGGCACCGGGAGGCTCCATAGATAATGTTTTCTGTCTAAAGCAAGTTATTTAAAAAAGATTAGCTTATAGTTTAGAAACACATGTGGTTTTTTATGGATTTGCAGAAGACCTATGATACGGTGCCCCTGGTTGGGCTATGGGAACTTATGAAAAATAAAGACATTAGTTATTATACGTTTTATATTATTAATTTAAACTTAGGTTGTCTTAAAATTTTTTTAAAAAAACAATTATAATGCCATGCACAAGAGAAAAAAAAACAAAAGGAAAACAATGTTGATTATAATCTGAATTATAGTGTTCTGTACTTAATTTTTGTTTGTTTGTGTAGTCGTTTTGTGATGTTTTCGTCTCTGTCTTGTGGTCGCGGCAATGCTGGACAGACTAATTATGGCATGGCTAATTCAGTTATGGAAAGAATTTGCGAAATTCGCAAACAAGACGGATTACCAGCTTTAGTCATACAATGGGGAGCTGTCGGTGATGTAAGTTGTAACTCTATGAGTTGATAATTGACAAATTAACAAACAAACATGAATCAATAACAATACAAACGTATTTAGGACTCTCGTTTAAAAACAAAGCAAAATAATTCAGTTGAACGCGACAATTACCTGTCATCCCAATTTAAAAAATGGTCAAAATTGCATAGGCTTCTTCTTCTTCTTTTACTAAACCTTATGCCTCACGGCGTCGGCTTTTGGTGGTTCTCCACCCAGCTTTTCCAGATCTTTTTGTCTGCCGTCATCGCTCTCAACTCCCCAACTGTTTTCCCTCTTTCACGGGCTATTTGTTCTATCCTGTTTTCCATGTTAGCTGTTGGCCTTCCTACCCGCCTTTTCCCATACCTCCTACTTTCTGTTATTTTTTTTGTCATAGATTCTGGCGGCATCCTCTGCACGTGTCCGTACCATTTTAATTGTTTTTCTTCGATATTCTGGGTTATTTGTTTTTGTTGTAGGTTATTCTGGATGTCTTTATTTTTGCACTTATCTCTTATCTGCATAGGCAAAAAATTAAATTATAACTTTCTTGTTTTTTTTTTAAGTGCGCCATGTTTAAGTCCGATTTTTAGTATATTTTTAAGAGATGACAATATTTAAATATCAGCGAACAGTTTCATCGTCCAAAATCATCATTTTGTAATATTTTTATTTATCTAGGTCGGTTTGGTTGCTGAGATGCAACAAGAAAACAACCTACTTGATATTGGTGGTTCTTTACTGCAGAGTATAACCAACTGTCTCAGTGTAATGGATACATTTATGCATCACAACGAAACAATTGTTTCTAGTATGGTAGTCGCCGAAAAACGCCACGGCGCTAACATCAACAACATCGTAGAAGCCGTTGCAAATATATTAGGTAATTTTGAAGATTTTTGACGACTTATAGTGTGTACGATTCAACATTTAACCAAAATAATTTTCATTTAAAACCAAGCAACTTCAAAATAATCCCAAAAACACAGTGATACACTTGTATGTTATCAAAAAATATTAATTTTACGTTCATACAGACTTGAAATAGTACTAGAGGTCAGTTCCAGCAGATGATCTTGTACTAGATAATCCCTTGTGCAAAAATATTTTTACGCTTAAAGACTATTCTTTGCACAATGGTATAAAGGACCCGTTGGGTACGAGCGCGCAGCGCGAGTAGTACGCGAATCTCCATTTATTCGATTTTGAAAAGCAATAACGATTGTAAATAAAAATTTGAACCAATCGATTGTTCACCTCCAAATAAAACTAAAGTGTTTTAATCATTATTAAAAAAAATATTTAAGTGCTATTAAAAGTTGAATCGTCCTGTAATTGAAATTTAAAAAACTATTTTTTGGCAGGTATTCGTGATTTAAAAACTGTTAGTCCAAATACACCGCTGCCAGAACTAGGAATGGATTCGATAATGGCTGTGGAAATAAAACAAATTTTAGAAAGGAATTTTGAAATATTCCTAACCCCACAAGAACTCAGAAATTTAACTTTCGCAAAGTAAGTATGGCTGACCATGAATTGCGACGTTTGATTTGGGAAGTGACTTACAATCTTACAAACACCACTAATTACTATTCTAATAAACAAATTAAGAAGATTTTACTCCTAAGCTCATTTTTTTAATTGCCTTATTATTGACCCTTTACCTTACCTTACCCTATTCAACATATTTCTCATATTCAAACAGTTCTTAATAGTTTATGACGTGTTTTAGATTACATGAATACCAAGCTTCGATAGACGGTGGTACAGACAAGGATGGCAAAAAATCAGGCAAATTTCACGAAGAAGGTCTACAACAAATGTTGCGTTTCGTTGTTGACGAGTCGGTAGCGAATGTGAAAGTGATAAAAATGGAAACACTCGTAAACGAAGAGACGAAAGCACCAAAAATATTTTTACTACCCGGAATCGAAGGCGTCGCCTCCATTTTAAAGCAGTTTTGTTCTAACTTAGAAATGCACGCGGATTGCTTACAATTCCGCATAGATAATCCTGAAGATACCGTGCAGGATATGGCAAAAACGTTGTTACCTGTAAGTGTACTATTCAAAATAAGTTAATGGAATTAATTGCGAAATTATAATATGTATAATATAATTATTCTTGTAAGTTGGTGGTGGCTTCTAAAACTTTTCTCTAAATTGATTGGCAACCGCTAACAAATTAGGTTCATTCGACCACCCAGTTCCATGTGAGCGAAAATAATGCTCAAGAATTTAAATTTGTTGGCGCTATTTCGATTTTTTTGACATTACATTCGAACAAACGTATTGTTGAGTTTCCATGACAACCATTGCCACATACATCACTTGATGCGTTTATATTTTAAAGGCTTCTAAATTTCAATGTCTTTTGTTCTGGCGCTGGCGCATACTGTATTAAAACCAGGGTTGAGCAGATTTAAATCAATTGATTTAAATCACGATTTAAATCAAGTGATTTTAAAAAAAAAATCATTGATTTAAATCAAGTGATTTTTTTAAAAAAATTATCAATTTAAATCACAGATTATATGAGTAGATACAGTATAATATTTATAATAAAACAAAATTGTATTACTATTAGTAATTAAATACACGAAATGGTGAATAAACCATATCAATTTGCTCTTGTTAAGTAATATTCATTGTGGAAATGCAATAATTCAAAATATAAATGACAAGTTTTTGACGTTAGCGTAGTGAACAGTCAGTTTTTTAAATTTCCACGGCACTCTATTGCTTCAATAACGATTTGAAGAAAAATGTCGAATATCTCGAAAAGTATGAGTGTTGGGTATAGGACATACTTAACAAAATATGAAGCTCTTTTAAAGACATAAAAAAACACAGGGGTTCGCATATGAAACAATCGAGTTACGAGCTTTTAAAAATCATGGAAGTTGCCACCTATTTATAAACTCCTGTACGTGTGATTCAAATTTTTCATATCGAGCGAACAGAGAAATTTTTTCTGCATGTCCATACCAAATTAAAACTCTGTACTTCAAAATAACTTTAGGAGAATTTTTTAAATAAAGACTTACAACCTTGAATAATTTAGAAAATTAATTTTTTTTTACAACGCCGTTTAAAAACCTGTAGTATTTTATATTGATGCAAAGCTAAAATTATTAAGGCGGTCAAAAATATTAAATAAAAAATTGGGTGTTGTATTTGAAATATAAAAGTTGCTATTAGTTCCAGAAAGGTGACTCACCCTGTATATTTGAAAATATTTTTATTGTGTTGTTTAGAAAAAACTGTACAAAATAGCATTTGAATCAACTTCCTATCTCAAGCCGTTTAGCCACAATCGACCGATCCCGCACTAATGGCTCACCCTGTGTATAATTAATTAAACATCATCATTTAGCACTGATTTTTTCAAAATTCTTAATCATTAAGTATATTTAATTTTTCATTTTGACAAAAATTCACCAATGAATTAAATATACTGGATATTAAATATATCTATTAGCACAAAACAGAAATAGCATGTGAATATGTCACTAAATTCGATAATATGGTACATTTGATTTAAATCAAAAAAATCTGATTTAAATCAAAAAAATCTGATTTAAATCAAATAAATCGATTTTTTTGATTTTTTTTTTAAAACATGATTTTTATCCACCCTGATTAAAACCGTATTTTTTTTGGATTTTCGAAAACATTTAAACACTTGAAAATCAATGGGATAAGTTTAACATTATGAGAAAAAACGGTTTTTTAAAATTTTGTTTTAGGTAATGGAAAGTCGAATGACCGTAAATGAACAACATACGATACTAGGTTATTCGTTTGGCTCATTACCGGCCCTCGAACTAATTTATTTGTTAGAACAAAAAGGTCACGTGTGTAATCTCATTCTAATAGATGGCACACCGTTACTGATGAAAAAATTGGCCGATATGGCGTTTGGAGAAAACCCTGAAACTGAGGACATTAACATAATGTGTCTTGTAATGACGAATTTTATGCCAATAGAAGCGATTGCGCCGATTAGAGTAAGTAAAACTTGAATTAAGGTTAAAAAAAAGACGCAATGTTAGGTGTAGGACTGTTGAGTTGTGTTGTTCTGTCCCGGGAATTACGTTATAAAATTCCTGGGCAGAAAACCCTAGACAATACAGCATCGATGCTTCAAAATATGTTCTAATTAATTGCACAAATGATTCTAGTCTGATTTAATGAAATACAAATCGTACGAAGAAATGGTCGACGCCGCATTATCGCTAAAAGTCGACGTGGAAGTCGAACATTCAGCAGAATACCGGAAGCAACTGTCCATATCCGCCTACAAACGGCTACAAGCGATAAAGCAATATGAACCATCGTTTACAAAACTGGAATCATCGGTAACGTTAATAAAACCTAATGTGGACACGATCGCTGGTTGTTCGCAAGATTATGATTTGTCGAAAGTATGTGGTAAGCCTGTGGAAATGCAAACTTATGAGGGCTCTCACGTGTCAATTTTGGACAACCCCGAAGTGGCCAAGGCGGTCAACGACATCGTGAAGAATAAGCTACAAGCTGATGCGGAAAATTGAGCAAATAAGCTATTAAAAAAGGGAAAAATATGTGTAAATATAGTGGTAAGAAGTATTTTATTAAGAAATTGGAAAGAGGATGTAATTTTAAGTGGACAACATCTGGATTTGTTAATAGCAATTAATGAAATAATAAAACTTTGATACTTATATGGACGTTTATTTTTTCCTAACGCCGCGCCGACTGCAAAAAAATACTTAACTTAAGACTTTCCTAAAAGCCAATTGCAAAATGTTTAAAACTTTGCAAAAATATTGTAAGGGAACAATTTTTTAAAGGTTTGAATATTATTGTGTTTTGTATTGTTATTTTTAATGTTTCACATAATTCGTTGAAGTTTGCTCTTTGGCAGGTCGCCTGGGCGGAAAATTATCTAGGGGGGGGGGGCAAAGCTTGCAGGCAGATTGCACGCAAATGATCGTCCATTAAAATAAAACTTAAACAAACTTTAAACTTGACCCTCTTTCATTTGGTCAATAATAGAGTACGGGGTGGTCCAAATTCGATGGGATTGCATGGGTATCTCGCTTAATAGTCAAGATAAAGGAATGGTTAAATTACCAAAAGTGGGCAGTTTTTTGGGGCATACTCAGAACCGTTTTCAAAAATATTCTATCATTTCCGGTTTTTGAGATATTAGAGAAAAACTGTTTTTTTGTCATATGAATAATGTGTCATATCTCCGTTATTGTTGTAAATGTCGAAAAAGTTTATTAACAATATTTTTAGATATTTTTATGTTAAGTTTGATTACACTAAAAAAAAAATTTTTGCGCCCGCCGTTAAAAAGTTATGACACAAACTTACCTTTTTTTAAATAGAAGCCGTAGTTGGCTATGGCCTATTTAAATTCCTTATTTTTTTCTCATTTCAAATATATAAGGGTTCATGTATTTATTTTCAATAATACGCAAGTTACAAAGGTTTTTCAATTTTTTTAAAGATGAAAAGCAAAAAGTAGGCTGTGAAAACAAAAAAAATCAAGAAAAACAGAAAATGATAGAATATATTTGACAATAGTTTTGAGTTTTTCCCAAAAAACTGCACATTTTTTGTAATTTAACCGTTTCTCTATCTTGCTTATTAAGCGAGATACCCATGCAATCCCATCGAATTTGGACCACCCTGTACTCGATTTTAGGGAGGAGAGCAATTGCCCTATTTGTCCTTCCCTGTGTCGTTTTGCATTATCTTAAACTTGTTTAACATTTGGAATCGAAAGTTGTTTAACATTTTGAATTTTCGACAAAAAAAAATTGAAAGGCTATACAGGGTGCCCATTTTTCTAACCTGTTGTATCGGTAACACCGTTAATATTAAAGATACAGAAATGTTTAAATTAGCAAAATTGTGCAGAACTTAAAGGGAGATCTGATGCCATTTTTAAATTTGACCTACGTCATCAACTTTTTGAAATATTTTGAACTAACTAAAACAGGTCGATTTTTTCAAACTTGAATAATTCCGTAACCATATGAGCTAGAACAAAAATAAAAATTGGCTTTTATAGATATTTTTACGTAGATTTTGAAAATGTTACCGAAATTTTCATAGCACTGTCGATTTCCGAGTAATAACACAAACTTCTATTTTTTTTAAATGGAAGTTTTAGTTGGCTGTGGCCTTATTAAAACGGTTTTTTTTTTTCTTTTCAGGTTTGCTATACTTTTCTCTTGTAGTTTTTTTTTTTTAATAACCAAAAATCATTTTGCATGTTCACTGCCTACTAATAGATGGGAGACACCTTTCTTCGGACCAGAACCCGCAGTTGGTACGTCCTATGGAACAGCCAAGCGGTGTCTTAATGACAAGAGCATAATGATCATTGGAAAAAAGTTGCAGGACAAGCCCATTCCAAGGCTATCCTGTCAATGGTCTCCAAAGAGAAGACAGAAGAAATGCTCAGGATGAGCAGAGCAGCCACAGGGCTTGTCACAGGGCACTGTGGGTTAAACAAACACTTCTACATAATAGGGCTCTCTGAGACCGATATATGTAGAGGATGTGGTGAAGAAGAAGAAACTCCTCTGCACGTAATATGCCAGTGTGAAGGATTCACACCCTATCGGCGCAGACTTCTAGGGATGGAAAAAGCCAACCAAGATGAGCTAACAAAAACACCCTTAAAGAAAATCCTGGAGTTTTTCAAAAACACAGGACTTCTTTAAGGGGCTATCACCAGAGGGTACAATAGACCAACAGGTCGCAGTACAGGAACCCGAAAGGGGACCACCTCCGCGGAAATAAATATCCCGTGTTGATGTTTTTTTTTTTTGATGTGACATTTAGGAGTTGTTGCCTCTTATTGTTAGTGTAGCAGTTCTTCTGCACAAATTTGCTTATTTAAACGTTTCTGTATCTTTAATATTAACGGAGCTACCCATATAAAAGGTTAGAAAAATGGGCACCATGTATATTTTTAAAAAAAAGAACCCAATAAAATATGTTTAGTCTGTTTTATGAAGAATTGGCAGTTGGTATGCATTTTCCTATTGTTGCTTCACATTTGGGCTGTGTATTTTGTAAGTCGCATGTCACTTCTTGTGAAAAATGAGTTAAAACTGTTTGCGATTACAAAACCGTATGGTATTTTTATCTTTCAACATTTTACTTGCAATTTCTTTCATAGTCACAACTTTTTCGTCAATAGAACTTTTATTGTTTCACAGAAGTGCAAATACATTTATTTTCAAAAAGGCATAACGATGACTTCCCTATATACTCCCCAATTTACTGCAGTTGTTTTAAAAATTTAAAACAAAGTGAAATGTCTGAAGACTTCACTCATATTAATGACAATGATTCAATACATGAATAAAATTTTATATGAAATACGTGGTATAAATTACTTATACTTATTTTTCAAAATGTACTGATGAATTTACTTATTGTTTATGTATTTTATGAATATTAATGATAATAAAAATTACCTGAATAAACTTATAATGAAATACATTATCTAAACTGCTGTTATTATATAATTTGCGCATCAATTTTCTTAAATTACTGTCTTATCAAACATCACTTCAGTAAAACACATCGGACAAAATCAACATAAGTCCGTAGTTTTTATAAACTACTAATTTTGAAAATGGCTTAAGTCACTTTACAGTAAAGAAAAATGGCGATTCGTTATCGTCTGTGCGAAATTAGTGTATATTGAGAAAAATATAAGTGAAATTTCTTTACAATAAGCATAAACAATTTTATGCTCGTTAAAATACAAAACTGAAGAATTTGTTTAGCCGTTACTTTGTGGTATTGAGACATATTAATTGAAATAAAACACTATTACTTTGTTTAACCACTTTAATTTTGAGTTTTTCGTACAAAACATTTAATATCTCAAAATAACCATAAATGCTGCTTTTAAAATAAACGTCTCAAATACGCGCCTCACCTACATAAGTCGTTTGCGCATTCAAGTTTGGACATTATTTTTAATTGCATTGTTTCACAATATTTATCATTGGGGACGCCACCTCCTTAATCTGATTTTTAAGCTCAGGTAGGTGTCGCCCCCCAACGGTATTATTGTAAGATACAACAAGTCCAGTTGAATGTCGGAACTAGGTGCGCGAAGGACTTTTGTTGGTGGGGAGCACACACATTCTTGAGTAGCGCCAGGTGCACTTTGCGTTGCAAATTTTGATTCGGAATTATTTGAAATTTCTACGTTAAAATCCAACTTTCATTTGATTATATTTTTAACAACGACGGCATAAAAAATGTGAATGGTTTTAATTTATTAATGCATTGGTGTACTAAACATTATTTGATTATTGTCCTCGATGCGTACGTTCAGTGTCAAAACTTTTGTGGTCAAGTGCCCAATTAAAAATGTGCAATTGTAATTAACATACTATCTTTGTCAGGCAATTCTCTTTCTCTGTAAAGCTTTGTGCATGTTGTACCACAATTTACTCATTTAATAGGATATGTATTTAAGAATATTCCCTAAAGTATTTTTATGCTTGAACATTTTACTTGCATTTTCTTTCAAAATCATAACTATTTTCGTGAATAGAAATTTGATTGTTAGACAGAAGTGCAAATACATTTATTTCAAAAATGGTTTAACTTATGAATTTGGTTCCCTATGTACCCACAATTAACCACCTTTATTTTAAAAATTTAAAACAAAGTGAATTATCCCAAGACTTCATCCCTCCTGTTAATGACAATAATTTAATACATGAATAAACTTTTATTTAAGGTACGTTATACGTATAAATTACTTATACTTATGTTTTATATGACAAAAAAAAATTGTAAGGGTAGGTATACGCTTGGATTTTTTTTTTAAATGTTGTAGTTGTTCAAAAATAATTTAATCGGTTTCTAAATAAGCTGATAATCCCTTGTCTAAATGTTGTTTAAATATTTGTGGGATGATATCCGGATCTCTGTGAATTCTAGGTCCAGGGAATTTTACCCCCTCTCTCGACGGCTCTGCGCGTACCCCTGGAAAACGCAAAGGGGTTTCAAGGGGTACATGGTAGAGTTTTTGTTTTACTTAAGCATCTTTTAGTTGTAGAAATGTAGCTAGATAAAATAGTATTATTTAAAACTACCCTATCTTTGGTTGAGAGGGGTACGCCGGCAAGATTAAACTCCCACAAGGGGTACGAAATGGTTGTAAGTTTGAAAAACACTAATTTACATCATCAAACAAGAACAAATTTAAAAAAAATACATTAAAAATGATTTTAATTTTATATTAATTTTAAATATAAATTAAGATGTCGTTTTTTAAAAATTAATTAAACAATCAGTTTGCAAACAGGTATCACATACTCACGAAATGGTATAAAGACATCGTTAATACCTAAAGCTGTTTAGACATTATTCGCTGATATACGTTATAAACTATGACAAAAATTAAGCATTGGTTCTTGTATGGGGACAAGAGTTGAATTTCCTCACACACAGTTTAACAAATCATAGTAGGTATATACATATTGTCTCTAAAAATTTACACATTTTAAACAATCCCTGTTAATCTTTATGTTATACATAAAATTATTCTCTCGTACACGTTCTAAACTATAAAAATCATTAATTATGTGTTAGAGTAATTAATATTAATACGTCATATACAAATAATTATACCTAAACTGATTTGATGACCACAACGAACCAACCTTTTTCTTAAAAAAAAATGCAAGTGAACGACTTTGTTTACAAATCTATTAACTTCCAAGTTATTCATTCAATTGATACTTCATTTCCTATTATAGTAACAAAATTAATTATTCAAAAGTTCATTCACATCTACTATTTACTATTTTGAACCAAACAAAACGCAGTATTATATGATAATAAACGCAATACTTACTGTTTATTGTGTAAAACAATTTTTAAACAAAATTAGAATCGTACCCAATGCAAAAAAAATACAAAATGTTTGTTGATTGAAAAAGAGATTTTATTTAATTTGCTTGACTGAAAGATATCATGCCTATTGCAAAAAACACGGTGACTACATTTGTGCTGCTAAGAAATTGGCCTAATTTTTTCAGTTTTTTCAAAATCAAAACATTCTTGACTTATGGACACGCGTTTGCCCTTTGCGACTCTATTAATTAAAATCTAAGCCAATATTTTATATCCATTTGATTGTGCATTATGTTAATTCTTCTAAACTTTAACGATTGTATTTAAATTTTCAAAAAAATTAAGCCCATTGTACCCTAAGGTATCAATAAAAATGTGCACTTTGTTGATTCTTCGTCAGTTCTTCGATTTTCGGAGTACCTACTGGACATTGTGTGCAGAGTAAATTCTGTTTTATTAATTATTTAAACAGTTCATTGCGTTCACAAGTTATTAAGAATTTAAAAGACGAACGTTTTGAATTTTAATTCATTGTAAGTACCAATTTTCTTTATTTGTTGAGTTTGAATTATTTAAGGAATGAGTTTTAAAGTTAGTTGACAACCATTCAGATTATTTGTGAGAAGAACATCTTTAAATATGCTGTTTAAGAGAATAGAGTATTGAAACTAATAAAGATGATCCTCAAAATCAGAAAAATATCACAACCTTCATATTATGTACACAGATAAGAGTCTGAACCGACATTTTTTTTGCTTTTTTAACCAAATCAAGTAGTTTATAATGATTAACTTCCAAATCAAATCAAGAATTTAAAGAAATTAGTTACTAATTTTCATTTATGCAAAGAGGCCAGTTCTAGGACCCACTAATACTTCATATTTTACTCGAAAAAAATATTTACAAAACAATCAGTAGGTATGTCTAAATGATTGGAAAAAAATCTTTTGCTTTCTGATTTGCTTGTGCTATTCAAATATAATCTGGTGTGGTGGTGTGGCAAAAAAAAAACACTTTCTGGTCGTTTGTGTATCTGTGTGTATGAAGTGTTGAAAATCCCCTCAGACATTTTAATTAAGCTCATTTTTAAATGAAGTCTATCAAAAAGACGTTTCATGCGAGTTTTTCGGACCATAATTGGTTTCGAAAACACTTGTCTGCCTTTCTGGTCTAAACGCTGCTTGTTTTTTTTCTAGTTTTAATTCCACACGCTCTGTCTCTTTTCTAAAATTTTTGTGTAGCTAGTTTGGGCTAAACAGATTGGTCTGTAATTTTCACATTGGGTCTGTTCTCCTTTTTTTATATTGGTATTAGTAACAAACTATACCATTTTATAACTCTTAATTAGTTGTAGCCATTTTTGAGAAAATTGAATTCAAAACGTCTTTTAAAAATGCAAAACCAGTACCGAGAGTCTCTTCTTCAGTATTGGTTTGCAATTAAACTTATTTACAATGAAGGGAAAAAACAGTTTTACAATTACAAAATTAATTAACGAATTTAAACTGCAGTTTTAATTTTTGCTGTCGATTAACATTGTAAGCAAATTGTACATTCATCTTCAATATCCGTAAACATAATATGCCACTACAGTCATTTTGTATTGTGTTAATGTAAAACCTATTATATTCAAACGAAAATTGATTTTAATTACCTTTTTTGAATAATAATGCACACGTGCTGGTTATTTAGGGAACATTGTGACTAATATTTAATTTATTTTTTAAAATTTATGTGTAACTAAATCTTAATTGGTTTCTCTAAAATTCTTTCATATAATTTCTCTGCTACACTTAGAATTGATATGTCTTCTATAATTTTCGCATTTTTAATTATCGCCAGTCTTGAATATCGGCAATATAACACACACCTCTCAGTCCTTTTAAAATTAACGGTCCAAATACTGGTGATCAATACAGATTTTTTGTTGATAGTCTAAACCGAATGCTTTACTATAGGTCATCAATTTTTTTGTAGCCTTTTTCAGTAAAATGGCGCCCCAAGCTCTAGAAGAAAATCATGTTGAGGAACAGCAAGATTGTGACGATACATCCCTCAAGCGATCTCTTGAAGCTGGAAAGAAAATTGCTAGACCTTTGCCTGGAGAAGAAGTCGTCATAACCGGTAATTCAGTGCGTTTCAGTAAAGAACTAAATTAACATTAATATTTAATTCAAGATACTTTTTTAAGATAAACAAAAGAATACTGTTCAACTAGTAAAAATATATTCGCTGTTGTAAATTGTAATGATTAATTTAATGTTATTACATAAATTGAAACAAGGTTTTTATTAGAGTTTTGCCAAGACACTGAATGATTGTTAATATCCCCCAAACATTCCAGGTATGTCCGGTCGTTTCCCAGATTCTGATGATGTATATCATTATCGTCAAAACCTGTACAACAAAGTTGATATGGTTTCTGGTGATAACAGACGTTGGGAACCTGGACACCCAGAAATTCCGCAAAGAACTGGGAAAATAAACTACATCAACAAATTTGACGCTGGATTTTTTGGTAATTTTCTTCTTAAATTGCATGCTGTTCTCCAAACTACCAAAACAATAAGCAATCCGTGGCATTTCCATACTTCAACACCACTTGGTTAGCAATTTAGTAATTGTTTATTAATAAATAGGCATACATCATCGTCAAGCTGAGAAAATGGATCCGCAGTGTCGCTTGTTCATAGAAAGAGCTTATGAAGCAATCATTGACGCAGGGATCAATCCTATAGAACTAAAAGGATCTAGAACTGGGGTGTTCGTTGGAGTTTGTTCCTCAGAAACAGAACAAACTTGGTTTTACGAAGAACCTTTGGAAGATTATTACCCCATTACTGGGTAAGTCTTATAATTATAAGAACGATTATATTTCGAGTTTCAATATGTAAGGTGACCAACCGTCCTCCTTTAGGGAGGACAGTCCTCCTTTTTTCACTTCTGTCCTCCCTTGAAAAGTGTCCTCCTTTTTGCCCTCCTTTTTGTCCTTTTCGATATTTGAAGACTAAAATCTGTATCTCCAAAAGAAAATACTAGGAATAGGCTGTAATGTTCATATTTGGTCAAATGCAATCAACACGGCGTCATGTGCCATGCCAATTGATGTAGAATTAATAATAACTACAATTTATTTGTATTTTAGTCGTTTTACCGTTCGCGTGGCTACTTTAAAACAATTTTGTGAAGAAGCGAATGTTGAATACAAAAAACACCTGCTATAGAGCGTGTTCTACAATTATTCGAGCCTCTTCGCTTACATTTTTTGAGTTAAGACAAATGTCCTAAAATCCTGGAGTCGTTTTTCAATAATGAAATATCTGAGATATTAATGTATTTTGTACATAATCAAGCATCTATTTTTCACAAAACGATTCAAAAGATTGAAGGTGAACACATTTCAGCTACAGAAGTTAGCCTTATTTTGAATGACTTTATCCTTCAATATAAATCTCGATTTGAAGAAAAATTTCTTCCTTTAATTATAAAAAGAAAATTATCAGACTTAAAGGAATCAAATCCGGGCATAACGAAAAAGTTTATCAAAGAAGTGCAAAATTTTTACCAAACATGTTTTCAATATATCGAAGAATGGTCTAAAACAAACCTCAAATAACAGTTTTCAATGGTGTTTTTTGGCTTCATCGCCAGTATGTTGGACAGATATTGAATCTTGTGTTGAGTTTTTATCTAAAGAATTGCCAGATATTAAAATAGACGACAATTGTCTCTTTGAAGCAATTAGAAGACTGAAAGTATATTTAAATTCTGAAAAATTAATACAATGGGAAAATCAACACGTTGAAATTGATAAAAGATGGGTGGAAATATTCAGCCATTTCAAAAATGGACATATTCCATGTGAAAATTTATTTATTCTTGTTCAATTTGTGTTGTGCTGCCCTGGAACTAATGCTAAAAAATATTCATTCAATGGAGAAGTTCTCCTTTAAATAGTTATAGGCATGTAAGCATAAAATTTCATGTTAGTGTTGGTTACAAATGTTTTTATTAAGCATTTATCATATTATAATGTTTGCAATGCATAAAATGTGTCTTTTTCTTATTTACTTTTTTTTTTGCTCTTTAATTTGTGTCCTCCTTTTCATTGTAAGAAAGTTGGTCACCTTACAATATGGTAATTTTACTTATTATAAGACAATTCTTTGACTATGCTTGGACCATTCTTTGACCATTTTTTGACCATTTTTTTGCCATAAATTGACAATTATTGACCAATCTTTCCTTAACAAATACTTCGACATTCGTTTTACAACTTATTGTAACCTATTCATCTGATTTAATTTACAGGTGTGTCCGTAGTATGATTGCAAACTGGGTTAGCTACTGGATGGGATTAGAAGGTCCATCGTTTACCATCGACACGGCTTGTAGCAGTTCTCTTCATGCTCTGGATCACGCTTACAGAGCTATAAGAGAAGGATCATGTGACAGCGCCATCGTCGGGGGAGTCACCGTGTGCTTACATCCTTTTGTTAATCTCCAGTTTTATCGGTGATGGCCAGTAAATCGAAATAAAATCGCTAAACTTTTAGATTTATTTTAATTTACAGATTAGGAGTGTTAAGTCTGGATGGTTCTTGCAAATCTTTTGATAACACTGCCAATGGATACGCACGTTCCGAGACTGTTTGTGCCATTTTCTTGCAGAAGAGTAAAGATGCTAGGAGAATTTATGCGCAGGTCAGTGTTCAACCTTGATTTTTTTTGTGATTTGCTTTATACAGGGTGTCCCAGATTACATTTCCAGCATGGGGATCTCGCTTATTATAAGAGATACAGGTTTGTTTAAATTATATGAATTATTCCTTGGTATGAGAGGAGCCACAATCAATTTTTAAAAGTACAAAATTTCTCGTGCTTCAGATGTTATAGTAAAAAATATGAAAATGTCGAATTTCTTTTTTCTCTCATAACTTTTTTGTCTTAATCATTAGAACAATTTTATTTGTACTTTCTTAAGGTACTTTTTAATGCTAAATGTAACTGTTATTTTGGATTATTTTTAACACCTACCATTTTTGAGATATTACCCCTAACTTCAATTTTTCTTATGGGCCGCGAAGTTGGCTATGAAATAGTTGAATGTGCTTTTTTTTTCTCTTTAAAATGAGATATTACTTGCTACATTTATTTTTATAAATAAGTCACAAAATCAAGAAAAATCGTATTTTACCCATCACTTATCAAGCTATCTATGAAAATAAAAACAATATACAACTAATTAAATGTCAAATGAGACTTGCCATTTGTCTGCGGTATCATTTATTAGAATTGTTTAGGATTGTTGTGTAATTCGATAGTCTTTTTAGCAAATTTGTTATCATATATGTAATTATGGGCACATTTACAACTAATTAAAAATTTTATATGTTGAATTGCTACATTATTTGCAAGAGAAACTGTGTAAAGTAAATAATTCTAATTAATTATTGATTTGTTTTGGATTTTTGGTTGGTTTGTCGAAAAAAACATATTCTTTTAAATTTATTTCCAAATTTTTGTAATTACGCATCCTTCGTTGCTTTTTCTCAGGATATAGCTCTAAGTATATTCGCTCAGCTTCTACACAGTTTTTATGGCAAAGAATGTAGCATCTCAACATGTCAAATTTTTCGTTTTTTTTTAAATTTTGCATCATTATAACAATTACCACAAAGACTATCGAATTACACAACAATACTAAACAATTCTAATAAATGATACCGCAGACAAATGGTAACTGTCACTTGACATTTAATTAGCTGTTTTTTGTTTTTATTTTCATAGATAGCTTGATAAGTGATGGGTAAAATACGATTTTTCTTCATTTTGTGACTTATTTCAAAAATAGATGTAGCAAGTAATATCTCATTTTAAAAAGAAAAAAAAAGCACATTTAACTATCCCATGGCCAACTTCTCGGCCCATAAGAAAAAATGAAGTTGGGGGTAATATCTATATATCTATATAAAAATAATCTAAAATAACAGTTACATTCAGCATTAAAAAGTACCTCAAGAAAGTACAAATAAAATTGTTCTAATGATTAAGACAAAACAGTTATGGGAGAAAAAAGAAATTGGACATTTTAATATTTTTTGCTATAACATCTGAAGAACGAGGAATTTTGTATTTTTAAAAATTGATTGTGGTTCCTCTCATACCAAGGAATAATTCATCTAATTTAAACAAACCTGTATCTCTTATAATAAGCGAGATCCCCATGCTGGAAACGTAATCTGGGACACCCTGTATACAAGAGACATCGTAATTAGCAAAAAGGTAAAGAGAAAAGCAAAATACAACTAGGAAAATGATGAATAGGTACATTGCGATCAAATTACGAGGAAGGGTCACGATATGTTGTCGCTAGAATCGGATTAAGGCTGTGTTTATTGCATGACGAACATCAAAAATAAATGTTTTGCAGAGTTATACGTGTCATTTATGACTTATGCCTAATTTACATTGGTATAGTAGCTTATGCAAGTAACTAAAGCAAGTAGCTAAAGCAAGTTACTAAATCAAGTAGCTAAATTATGCGTCTACACACAATTTAGTGAAGTTGTTTAGTAAACTGACAGTTTATTTTTGTAAATTTTCGTTGAGGTGTTCCACAAACACTCTCTTTCCCTATAGGCTTCCACAAATTTAATTGTGGTATCTTCACCCCAACGTACTAGTGCCATATTTTTTCTTTTTACACTTTTTACACACGTTAAGCGCACTTGACAGTGACGTTTAAAAAGGAAGCGCAGGTCAGGTCACTTGCGCAAGTAAATAGAAATTACTAATCACTAAATTGTTTACTTGCGCAAGTACTAAACAAAAGTGTCTACACGTTGCAAGTAGCTAAATTTAGCTACTTGATTTAGTTACTTGCATTAGCTACTATACCAATGTAAATTCGGCATAACATAGGAAAATACGGAAAAGTTTAATAACAAAGTTAATTTTTGCGATCGCGTTGGCCATGAAACCGTCAGAAACAAAATCGAAAATTTTCTATTTACTAATGCGGGCATCCTTTACAAGTAAAAAAGTGTTTGAAAAACCTTAGACGGTTCCGAAGAAAAACGTGAATGTATTTTATTTAAGTCTTTGTTAAGGTGGTTCACTCCAAGACCAACTGTGATGGCTACACCGAACAGGGAATCACTTTCCCATCCGGAGCTGCACAAGAACAGCTCATTAGAGAACTCTATCAAGAATGCAACATCGATCCCAAGAGCATTGATTTTCTGGAAGCTCATGTTACAGGTAATTTTCAAATATATCGAATTTACAGAAACCTAAGAAACTACTTTCCTGTCAACTGCAGTACAATACAATCTCTTAATATTTACTTCTACTCAGGAACTAAAGTAGGTGATCCCGAAGAACTTCGTACTTTGGATGAAGTGTTTTGCAAAGGGCGAAGTTCACCAATGAAAGTTGGATCAGTGAAGTCGAATATTGGACACACTGAACCATCATCAGGATTATGTTCAACGGTCAAGGTAATGTATTTTTTCAACGCTTTAACATTTCTTAGCAACATAACTGGGTCATCAAAAACCATCATCTCAATAAATATTGAGACCCAGTATTAATTAAAATACGAAGCCTCTAAAAAAATGCAATTGAAAGTCATTTTTGTTGCAGTTATTAATAAAATTGAGTTTGGATTTAAAAAAATATTAAGTAAATCTGTTTTTCTTCATTTTCTTTTTATGTAATTTTTTTCTCTATAAGATTAAAGTCACACAAATTACGAACTTATCCGATTTAGGTTATACTGGGCATGGAATGTGGTTTCTTTCCACCAAATATAAATTACACTACTCCCAGGGAAGGTATAGAAGGCTTGGAAACTGGAAGGATGCAGGTTATTACCGAAAAGGAACCATGGCCAATAAACGGTACCGACTTGGCAGGTAAAAAAATATGGAAACTTATCTCCAAATACGTTTTATTTAATACATAAATTATGATAATT
Source organism: Elmis aenea (assembly GCA_947652605.1). NCBI lineage: Eukaryota > Metazoa > Arthropoda > Insecta > Coleoptera > Elmidae > Elmis > Elmis aenea. The sequence continues at coordinate 6,480,062 of OX393583.1, read as the reverse complement.
TTTGTTTTAAATAAAAGTCACTTTTTTATATTGGATTGATGCATAAGTTTTTGGTTTTCAAGGTAAGAATTATTTGGAAAGAAGTTTGTTTAACATATGTCAGTGTTACTTTAAAGCCATAGTATGGTTTAAACGAATACACCTTGGATCGCCTTAGATTTTTTAATATGTTTAAAGTTTGTGTTAAGGGTTGGCTAAAGGAATTGCTCCCAAAAAAAGAGTAACTATTACTTCTGAGATTTGGGGTCAACAACTCCGTCGCCTTGAGGCTGCAGATTAAGAAAAACGACTAAAAAGACGGCATCAAGTGATATTGCAACATGATTTTGCCCATCCGCATCCTGTTAACCTTACAAAAATGACTATTCAAGAACTCGGTTGGGAGGTTATTCCACATTCGCCTTGTTCTCCTGACCTTGCTCCGTTTAGTTTTCATCGTTTTCTTTCTCTGTCCAACAATATCTTAGGTACATGCTATCATAACGACGCTGCTCTTCAAAATTATCTTGACAATTTCTCCACAACCAAACCACCAGCTCTCTTTAATTGCCAAAACGTTGGGAGTCATTCGTAAATGATGCAGGAGAATATATTCTTGATAGGCTTATGTATTTTCCTTATTTAAAAAAAGTAAATCATGTTTAATGAAAAGCGACAAACTTATGTATCAACCTGATAAAATACCAGGGGCTGCGGAGTCGGTAAAAAAAAAGTCGACTCCGACTCCGACTCCTGATAATTTTAGTAGTTCGACTCCGACTACGACTCCGACTCCGACAAAATTAATTACTAAGACATTTTATGATGTGTAATATAAGAAGAAAAAAAAAGAAATATAAAAACATTATTTAAAATTTTAGCTTAAATTTTGCGGCAAAGGACCATCTCGCAATTTTTTGTTGTACCTGGAGTCGGAGTCGGTACATTTTTTCCGACTCCGACTCCGACTCCACCGACCAGAAATTCCTTCTAAACTCCGACTCCGACTCCGACTCCACAGCCCTGTAAAATACTCAAACAATTTCACTGTTTCACACTGCTTTGCCGGTAGAAAAACCTTTTTTTACAACACAGAAACAAACACAAAATTTCTTTAGCTTTCAAATTCAAAAAAAAATAAATCACGACTTTTTAAAAAGAAATGTATACCTATCTTCAAATATGTATAGATATTTCGTAAAAATAAATTTTGTTTCATCAACTTTTATTTCTATGTGTTTCAGCAATCAATAGTTTCGGTTTTGGAGGTGCTAATGGCCATGTACTTCTTCGTCGACACCATAAGAAGAAAATCAACAATGGGTTACCTAGCGACGACATACCCCGTCTAGTATGTGTCAGCGGACGAACGGAGGATGCGGTTAATTTTATTTTAAATGACGCTAAAGGAAGAGAACTCGATGTTGAATTTGTACGTCTGTTGCAACAAGTATTTGGGTAAAGTTACAACCGAAACTCATAATTATTGTGTAAATATTAATTGCATTTTAGTTGGGACATTCCAGGACACAACTATCGCAGTTTTTCGATTCTGTCGAAGACAGGAGAACTGCAGAGGGGCGTTGAAAAGTTTGATGGAGAAAGAAAGCCCTTAGTCTTTGTGTATGGTGGTTTGGACAATAAGTGGTCGAATGTAGGGAAGCAATTGTTTACTCTGCCATTATTTGCTGCTTCCATACAAAGGTACAGAACGTTTCGATAAAAAATAGAAGTTTTATTTGCATGTTATAATTAAAATCGTCAACTACTAACGAAAAAATAAATAAATGTCTAACAAAATTTAATAAACAAGCAAAAATTTTGGTGCAGAAAGATTTTGGTTTTCTCGCATCACCCAGATTGGCAATTTCAATCTTTTTTTTTTTCGTTATCTCGTAAAAGAATATCAGCAAAAACCATGAGACTTGTAAAAAAATTGGCAAAGTTACGCGAAAAAATGTGCAAATAGTGTTTCTTCTCAGCTCATATCTCGGTTGGAGTTGCACATAACTGTTTTAAATCATCCTTAAAAACCCTCGAGCGGGCGCGCACTTTATTCTTACACGACCGAGCGCATGATGTACTTTGCCATTAGTATCTTTAAAAACAAATAACTCCTCTGTTTGATATTATTATTGGTTAATATTCAATAATACAATCTTTTATCTTATACAAATACAGCTTGTAATGATTTTTCTTCATAAAAAAAATATTTTCCTACATAATATTAATTATATTTGCAAAAAACGTTAATAGATCAACACACAAACCTAAATAATAGTTCTAAAATTTTCTTTTATTTGAATTACATTCTTCAGCATTACATGTTTGTCAAATATCTGTGATTTTGACATCATTTTTGCAAGAAAACTGACTGAAAGAATTACATTGGTCCACAATTTTTTTCCTACAGAGTTAGAGAACAAAGTATGTATTATTACTACCAAACTACAGAGCTTTGAGCTAAGACAACGTACTTAATTGGAAGAACTGTTTTAAATCTTCAGAATTCACAATTATCATTGGCTAACTGTGGTACATCTCCCCTCTTTCTTCTAGTATCTCCCTCACTTCGTTTTTTGATTTTGTTTTCAATTTTCATGTACTTCTTTTGCCTTTGATCTTCATTTCACATCCCATAATTGCGAACCTACTTTCTGCCTTGTATTGCGGTACATATAAGGATTTATATGTGCACAGAATAGTTTTTTTTTTAAATTTTAGGATCCATAATATTTTATCCAAACAAGGCCTTAACATCACTGAAATCATAATGAACGAAAAAAACCAGACAACTCCGAAAATGTCGGACATAATTCTTAGCAGAATCGCCGTGCAAATCGCTGTCACCGATATCCTGAAACATCTCCAAATAACCCCAGATTTGATCATCGGGTACTCCCTTGGAGAAATCACAAGTGCTTACGCAGACGGTTCCTTATCACTAGAACAAACCTTAATGGTCGCTTATCACACAGCTCTAGCCTCAGATACACTAAGGGGGAAAAAACAAACGAAGCTTCAAGTACATTTAAATAAGACAGAGGTAAAAAATAAATAAAAATTCTATGCTGTTTTTCTTAAGTCATATTTTAGGTTGAGCAAATTATACCAGATGGAATGGAGATTGTTGGATACGATACTGAAAACTGTGTTAGTATTTCGGGCCAAGTTGCTGCCGTGCAAAAGTTCGCACAATCTCTTAAAAAACGAGGAATAACTGCAAAGGAAATAAATGATGACAGCGTATTTCATAGACCAGAATTAGTTACTTTAGGTAAAATATTAATTTTATAACTTTTTGTTTCTTAAAAGCGTCAGGAACAACGTGAATAATCATTATTAAAGCTATTAACAACGTTTGTAGGAAATTGTTTTATAAAAAAAAGCTAATAAATAAGGGATATTCTCGTACAACGAGCTTTTTTTATCTTAGACTAATTTAGATACAGAAAGAGCTGATTATATGACTCTTAACTGTTCATCAAGATTTTTTTGTAATTATAAATAAAACGCCCTGTGTCAATATCACACTATAAAGACGAAACCAATTTAAACTGACATCGAAGCTAACTAATATGGTTAAGTCAAGCATTTTGTATTCGTGTTAATAATTCATTTACTTTGCAATTTTTAGGTCCTCAGTTGCTACACGTCCTCAAACAAGTCATACCTCAGCCCAAAAAACGATCGCCTAAATGGATATCTACGTCCATAAACGGAAACCAGAAAAATTTAGACATCGCTAAATACGTTTCGCCAGAGTACTTCATCAACAACTTCTTCAACCCTGTCTTATTTGCGCAAGCCATCCAAGAAGTACCACAAAATGCAGTTATTTTAGACATTGCAACGGACGTTTTACAAAATATTTTTCCCAAGGCCTTACCAGAATACGCCACCCACATTAAATTAATTGCCGAAAACTGCTCAAACCACACCCTAAATTTGTTAAGTGGTCTAGGACGGTTAGTTACAGATTTATGTTACTTTAATCAAGCTTACGAGGATTTTTTTAAAGATTGTATGAAGCTGGCTTTAATCCAAAAATTGAAGATCTGTATCCAAAAGTGCAGTGGCCCGTTAGTCGTAATACACCAATGATATCACCTTTGATTAAGTGGAATTACGACCATGATTGGTTTGTGACTCATTTCACAGTTCGAGATCAAATTCAAAGTGGAGAACATTTAATTCTCTTCAGTACCAAAGAAGTAGAATGGACGTTTTTAACAGGACATGTAGTAGATGGTAAGATAGTTGTATTTTAAAGCTTACATCTTTTTCTATACAGGTTCTGTGAGTGTCCGCGCTTCCGTAACGTATAGTAATATCCAAAATACGTCTAACCATTCGTATTTTCAGGTTTATCATGACGGTGAATACGCGGCACATTTTTTGGAAGGCATCACGGTTTCTAGCTTTTCTATTAGAAATTTCTACTGATAGGTCCTATTTGTTGTTTATAATACAACCTGCATACTTGTGTTCATGTATTTAAATTTTGCAGTATTGAGATTCGTCTGTATTCTTCGCTTTTTTGTTAACTCTCTCGATTGTTGAAGGCCTTTTGATGAGTCAGTTACTAGGACAGTATCATCAGACGCTGTTAGGGTTTTTCGGATCCGGGTACCCGGATTCGGATTCGCCGAATCCCACTGTAAATATTCGGAGTCGATATTCGGTCTAAGATTCGACGAATCTCGGATTAGGTGTCATTAACACTGCCACACCTTCAAAGAAAATATTTAATTTTAAAATTATGAAACATTTGTTTAATAGAGAAGACAAAAATAACGAAATGGGACATTCAACTGAAGGTGATATTACCAAAGTCTTAAGATAAATTTGTCTACTTTAAAAAAGAATTTCCATTGTTTTCAAATACCAAAATTAAAAAAACTATTTAGAAAAATTATATCGAGCAATAATAACGATAAAACCAACGTCAACCAATTCAGAAAGAACATTATCTGTAGCAAATAATTTTTGCATAAAGATTCGTTATAGATTGTCGGATAAATCTATAAATGCTTTAGTTGTTTTAAAATTTTATTTTTTGAACAAAAAATATTTTTTTAACATTTTTATCAAATGTACCTACTCACAATCAGTAATACTTATTTTTTCTTACCAAAATTTATTAGAGGATGTATTTTAATTTATTTATTGTTGTTTTTAGTTATTAAATATTATTAAATATACATTTTTTATGAAATGTACTTACTCATTAAGAGATTGAGACTTTTTTAATTATTAAAAAATAAACTTTAATTTATTATTGTTTTTAGTAAATTAATATTTACATACACTAATATACTTGTTATTATACTTCATACTTTAACAATGAAATACATTGTCGTTATAACTGATTGAAGGCCGTTTGAATGATTAGTATAAACCTTTTAATAACTTAACTTAATATCGTGTTAGCAAAACATATTGATGCGCTACTGACAAAACTGACAAACGCTAACAAAAATATTGAAAATCGCCTGTAATTTTAAAATTTGCGCAAAATTCAAACACCTTACAATAATTTTTTATGACATTTTACGACATATTGTATAACATTTTATTTTAGAACTGGATTCGGATCCGGATTCGGATTCGTAAAACAATCGCGGATTCGATTCGGATTCGTCGAATCCAAAAAGACCGAATCTTCCCAAACCCTAGACGCTGTCGATCTGGCGTTGGTTTTTTTTTTAACTTAAAGGGTATCGTCATTATTGAATGTCTTCCAAAGGGCAAGGGGAGTAGGTACTTCCCTAACTAAATCGATTAAAACAAAAAAATATTCCAAAAAGATCGAGTTGGCGAAGAAAAATGCGTTCCTCCATTACAATACCGCACGGGTTTACTGGTCCAAAACTGCATTTAAAGAGCGAGTTTCGAAATTGATTTCTCTAGCACTGTATTCTCCAGGTTTGACCTCCTCTCCTACAACCATTTGTTTCCTTCTTCTTGTTCTCATCTTCTTCTCAAACTCCGTTTGCCTTTTCAAGCGTCGGGGGGGGGGGATTTCGCGTCCTGAATTCATTTCCTCCATGCCTTCTGGCTTTTGCTAGTGTTCTTATCCTTCTAATTTTTTCTTTTTCTAACACTATTTCCCTTATTTAGTCTATCCATTTTCTTATTGGTCTCCCTCTTTGTTTTTTGGCTGGTTTTCCAATTTCCATTATTTTTCTTGTGATTCTGTTAGGTTTCATCCTTACTATATGGCCATACCAGTTTTTTATTTTTTGTATTATTCATCACTAACTTCATCACTAACTTTTGCATTTTGTTTTTAGTATTTGCTATTTGTCATCTGCTTATAAAAGGCTATTCAATTTAATTAGTTTTAGATTCCTATATCCAATTCCAGTGTTTGGTTGTTTATTTTTTTTTAAATTCGTTTAAGAATCTTGTCCATAAAAAAATAAATAGTAACGGGCTTAGATTGTCTCCTTGTTTTATTCTCTTATTCATTCTGAATTCATCTGAACGAGGATATTGTGTCGAATAATAAATATAATTTTCACTTATTTATCAATATTATCTATGCCAGGTCACGAAATTTTAATTCCACTCACGTATTTTTGTTACTTATAGGTCGAAATTTGTTCCCTGCGACAGGCTACTTGTATTTGGTTTGGGAAACTTTTACTTTGATGGTAGGAGTGACGCTTGACAAGTCTCCAATTACCTTCGAGAATGTGAGATTTAACAGGGCAACAACTATAGGAAAAGACGGGACTTTAAACATGACGGTGATGATACAAAAAGGAAGTGGAAATTTTGAGGTAGGCAACCAAATTTCTACACTCATTCTTAACATAAAATCGACCGTATAAACACTATTTCGATTATTTTTTCCAGATCATTGAAGGAGGTTCACCAATAGTTACTGGTAGAGTGTACGTCCCCGAAGACTATTTTACAGAAATCGCTCAACAACCCCTACCGGCAAAAGTAACAGATTTCATGTTGAATCAAAAAGATGTTTACAAAGAACTTAGACTACGAGGATACAACTACGAGTATTAAATCTTCAATTTGCGTTTTATTTACTCTTTTACCCATGCGAATATGTTTCAGTGGATTGTTCCGTGGCATTCGGGAATGCGACGTCAATGCAACGTGCAGTTTGATCGAATGGAAGGACAACTGGATTGCCTTTTTGGACAATATGTTGCAGATGAACATCCTGCAAGTGGATACACGAAGTCTTTTTGTGCCTACAAGGATAGAAAAAGTTGTCATTAACCCGGTCCTGTTGTACGACTACGTCAGTGGTCTTGGGGATGACCCCCTTATTCCAGTTTATGTTTATCCTTTAACCAAAATCATACAGTAAGTGTTTGAAATATAGTTTAAATCCTTTAATACTTAATATTAAACTTTTAAGCCTCATAGTTCAATGTTTTTTGTCAACAACTTTGCTAACAACTTTTTGGCACCTTCCAGATGATATATTTAAAATAACACGCCTTTTGATGCTCTTCAGTAATGCACAATTGTTTCACTAATAACATTATTTTCACCTAACTAACAACACTTTGAAATATGACTCAGTATTTCTATAATTCACCTTGTACTTGTACTGTCTTGTACTTTTTTCTTACACAGGTAAAAGAATTTGCTTTTAAAACCAAACTTGCCTTACATTTATCTGTCAACATTAGTCTTACAAGATTTAAAACAGAAATTTCAACATTTGTAAATGAATTATAACCAAAGAGACGTTTGTTTAAGGGCAATAGGTGTAGAGTTTCGTGGTATGCACGCTAGCTCCATCGCCCGTAGAAAACCTCTTGGTGAACCGGTCCTAGAATCCCACAAATTTGTTCCAAATGAAGCTATACTGCCAATTGAAGCATCAGCTCGAGTAAACATGCAACTTTTACTAGAAAACAACTATGGAATTAAAGTTAAATGTGTTGAAATCCTGGATGACTTTGCTAAAGAAATTTCTGAACCGTTGGGACCAATTATTCAACAGGTTCTTGAGGATCAACCTCTGATACAACCAGAAATTATAGTTTTGTCGAAAAAAACTGTAAATTTACCGAATATAACCGTCGAGGACAGGGAAATCAGATCAGAAAGCAATTGTTCTGTCGTTGTTGGCTCGAATTTGTTAAAACGAACAGATGTAAGTATTTAAAATGTTAACTCGGTATTAAAATACAGTCAGATTTGTTAAAAATCGCGTTTTTAACATTGGGGTATTAATAACTTAAAAAATCCTCACGTATATGTCCCGCATTTTTTTATTCCTTACATAAATAGCTTATTACAGGTACTGCAGCAATGCTTAGGAATCTTGAAAGATAAAGGTTTCATCATATCACGGGAAGACATTGATTTAGATCTCGATACTTTGGATTTATTTGGACTTGAAGTAATATCCATCCACCAAACCGATACAGAGAAGATAATAACGGTCCGCAAAAGTTCTGACCACAAAACGTCAACTTATATTGATATATCAAACAATCTAGAGACCACGAATTGGCTGACTACATTACAAAACGCAATAAAAACCGACTCAAACGTTATTTTGTATTCCCAAAATGAACCGTTATGCGGCATTTTGGGTTTCGTTAACTGCGTCAGGAGGGAACCAGGCGGAGAAAGTGTTAAATGCGTCTTCATTTTGGACGAAGCTCCCCAGTTCGATCCGAATCTCGACTTTTACAAAACACAGCTACACAAAAATTTGGCAGTGAACATCTATAAAGATTCAAAGTGGGGCACGTACAGGCATTTGTTGTTAGAAGAAGCTCCGACTGTCTTGAGGGAACACAGTTATGTCAATGCGACGGTCCGAGGCGATCTTTCTAGTTTGAAGTGGGTGGAAGGTCCTTTAACAAATCAATCGGTTATGGAACCGGATAAATCGCTTGTCCATGTAAGTAAAGAAATATTTAATTTGCAGAAATAAACCACTTTTAGTCTTACCAACATATATTTTAGTCTTTTTGACATTTAGTTTGAGGCCATGTCGTTCGCTGACTGCTGTTATGCTATTCAAGAGCTGTTGCAATCCTTCCATGGAGCTTGCAAATATCCATTAGAATTATAAAAAGCAATAGCATAAAGTGTCCCCCCTATCTTACTCCAAGTGTTGTTTTAAATTCCCGGAAACTACTGTTTTGGGTTCGCACATAATTTCTATTACTGTTATACAGGGTGGGGCACGGGAACCGACTGTTTTTTAATTGATTAGTACTCGGCCATTAAGAAAGGTAGCGTCGTGTGACAGGTGTCATTTAATTCCTTAGCTCAAAGCAATTTATTATCTATTAACATGGAGCCATGGACACTAGAGCACCGCGGTTCAGCGCGAGTTTCGCCGCAGATTCAATATTCATAGAAATGACTCTGTTCCCGCTCATGACACAATTTTACGTTACAACTCTATCAGACGCTTAAGTCAAATCAATAAAACAGAGGTACACAAATAATCCATGCTAAAGAATATGTTCCTCTTGTGTATAGATACATTATTCGTCACTAAACTTCAGAGATGTGATGACGGCGTCTGGTCGTATAGCAGCAGATGTCATCTCCATGAACCGTCTGCATCAAGACTGTGTGGAAGGTTTCGAATATGCAGGCAAGGATAGATCGTAAGCATTGCCAAAAGCGTTAAATTACGTGACAAAAAATAATCATAACAAATTCTTAGAGGAAAGAGAGTGATGGGTATGATGACGAGGAAAGCCTTGGCCACACTCCTGTCGGCTGATGTTCTTCTGCAGTGGCCAGTACCAGATCATTGGACTTTGGAAGAAGCAGCCACTGTACCAGTTGTGTATGCAACTGCTATTTATTGTCTTATCACTGTACGTATACTTTTCTAAAATTGTTGTGTCTTATCATCATACATAAAAATTGTAGGCAGGTGGAATGCAGCCAGGGCAGAGCGTTTTGATCCATGCCGGAACTGGAGGTGTTGGACAAGCTGCCATCAACATAGCACTGCATTATGGATGTACAATATTTACCACAGTTGGAACTCCAGAGAAGAGAGAATATATTAAAAAACATTTTCCTCAGATAAAAGGTCAATAATTATTTTTTCGAATTTCTTTAGTGTTGTAGATACAAGATTTCGTCTTTTTTGAATTGGGATTAAATATAGTAAAAATAGAACCCAATTGCTGCAAGTGAAAATGGAATCAAAAAAATAAAAAAATGCTTATGATACAGTTTTTTCCAGTTTAAATTCAATATTGTTTTAAGTGAATAAAGCCATTTGAGAGAGAGGAATAAAGTTCTCTTCTAGGTAAAAAATGCCTATTATTTAGTTTCACTAAGCCATTGCTTCGTCTTGTTTTTGAAGAATAAATTCTAAAAAACGTTTCTTGCAGCAAATAGATTTTTTGCTTCTGCGTTCTTTTTTCTTCAAATTTACTGCTTGTAAATTTCTCGCCCTCTTTTTCAACGATTTCGAATTCATTTCTCAATTGTCTTATAAAGTTTTCAGTTAAATGCAGCAAAGATACATCTTGTAACACGATGCACTCTGCTGATTGCAAGGATTTATTGGTAGAATTTCTAATATATTTTCTCCTCGATTATAATTTTCAACCAATTTTATCCAAGTACTATTTCAAACCTATCATTTTTGCTAAAAATTAAACAATCTTTTATTTTATTCCAGAAAGCCACATCGGAAATTCGCGAGACACTTCCTTCGAGACGCTGGTGCTTACGGAAACCAAAGGAAGAGGAGTCGATTTCGTGTTAAATTCGCTAGCGGAAGAGAAGCTCCAAGCTTCGGTACGCTGCTTGGCGCGTGGCGGTAAATTTTTGGAAATAGGCAAATTCGATTTAGCCAATAACTCCGCGCTCGGTCTTAAACTGTTTTCAAGAGAATGCAGCTTCCACGGTCTCATGATCGACTCCCTTATAGCTGGCGGTTCGAAACGGAAGAGTGATCTGCACCGTCATTTGGCGTTGGCAATTCTTAGCGGTGCAGTCAAACCTTTACCAAGGATCGTTTTCGAAAGTGATGAGGTAGAACAAGCGTTTAGGTACATGGCCGCTGGGAAACACATGGGAAAAGTGTTGATTAAAATTCGCGAAGAAAATAATGAAGATTTCGTAGAGCCTTTGCTGACAAAATGCATACCCAAGTAAGAACCGTGATATCAAAAAGAATCTTCGTCAAAGGTGGTCATAGATTGGAAAACTGCCGTCTTAACTGTCACAGAAAATAACGCCAAACTGTTACAGATATCGGTGCACTCCGAGAAATACCTACATAATCACAGGTGGCTTAGGAGGATTTGGTTTGGAGCTAGCTGACTGGTTGATCCTTCGAGGTGCACGAAAACTAATTCTAGTATCACGAAACGGCTTAAGGACAGGCTACCAGGCTTATAGAATAAAGTAAGTTGTTGGAAAAGTCTGCTACAAAAAGATAATTTAAATAAAAATTTATGTTGTAAAAATAATCACATCAACTCCTGAACATACCATGGCTCCATTTAAGTGTCTTTCATTTACGCGCTGTTTTTGTGGAACCAATTACTCGCGTAAATGGATCGATTACTGTACTTGTAAAACTAAACATAATTTTTCAAAACCCAAAAATTATTTGTCTTTATTTTTTTTTAGAATTTGGAGATCATACGGAACGTTAGTACATATTTCGACTTCCGACATTACTACAAAAGAGGGTTGCCAACAATTAATTGACGAAGCCAATGAAGCCGGCCCTGTCGAAGCGATTTTTAATTTAGCGGTTGTCTTGCGTGATGCAATTTTGGAAAACCAAACCGTTGACGATTTCCAAACATCACTAGGACCGAAAGCTTTGTCGACACAATATTTGGATGTCCTTAGCAGACGCCAGTGTCCGAATCTCAAGTAGAAATTGAAACAGTGCGATAATGAGTTGTTTAACAAATATTTTTGCAGATATTTTGTTGTATTTTCTTCGGTTTCCTGTGGACGTGGCAACGCTGGACAAACTAATTATGGCATGGCCAATTCGGTTATGGAGAGGGTTTGCGAAAAACGCGTGAAAGATGGATATCCAGCATTAGCTATACAATGGGGGGCAATTGGAGAGGTAAAATCAATTTTTATCTATGTTTAATGTTTGTTCAGTCGTGTATAACACTTAGCTAGCTACGAGGGCGTATTGAAAAGTAAGGTCTCCAACGATGCCATTTCCGAACGCGAGTTGCTAGGCGAAATTTGACAACAGCGCTGCATTCCTTGGTTCCCCCACCACAGTGTAGAACCATCCGCGAGACCTTGGAACGCTAGGTCGCTGCGTAGCAGTCGTTTAGGATGGGGCTCCCGCTTAGCTCGCCCGCCAGGTGCGAACTGCGCTCAGTCATTCGATTTTTGAATGCAAAAAAGGTTTCTCCTATAGACATTCATCGCCAGTTAGTGGAAGTATACGGTGCGAATTGTATGAACATAAAAAACGTGCGGAAGTGGTTCCGGGAGTTTTCTGATGGCCGGGAAAACGTCCACGATGAACAGCGGTCGGGGCGGCCGAGTTTGCCGGAATCAACGGCGGCTCGAAGCGCAATAACCGGAGAATAACCCTTCATGAGAAGTAGCCACACTCTTCATTAAGACCTTCCATTATCCCGTACACTTCCACTAACTGGCGATGAATGTCTATCGGAGAAACCTTTTTTGCATTCAAAAATCGAATGACAGCGCAGTTCGCACCTGGCAGGCGAGCTAAACGGGAGCCCCATCCTAAACGACTGCTACGCAGCGATTGAGCGTCCCAAGGTCTCGCGGATGGTTCTACACTGTGGTGGGGGAACCAAGGAATGCAGCGCTGTTGTCAAATTTCGCCTAGCAACTCGCGTTCGGAAATGGCATCGTTGGAGACCTTACTTTTCAATACGCCCTCGTATAAGAACGTCTCATAAAAATTTGTTTTAAATTTGTCCAGATTTTTCAATCATTCATAATCCGTACCCCTTTTCTATCTCTTCGTTAAGGATACTAATTTAAAGTTTTCGTCTTAATATTGTTTGCACGTATATGTAAGATACAATAAAAATTAATTTGCGGTTTTCCTTTGAACGTCCCTTGTATCTTAGTCTATCACTTTCCAATTTTTTCTTTGAATTTGCCCTTAAATCTTATTTCTGTTTACGAGTTTACTTTTTTGTCCCTCTGTTACCATCCAAGAATTAAGTATTCTTCGGATTACTTCTCCTTTCATCTCTTGGTACTTCCATCCCAAACGAAAAATGTTTCTAGATTATATTCAAGTCTTCCAACTATTTCAATCCTTCTATTGATTTGGTCGTTTGGGTTTCCTTCACTGTTCACAATTCATCCTAAGTATTAAGCAATATTTTGTTTGATTGTAATACAAATGCTGTTTTATCCTCCAACTAAAGGTTGGATTAGTGGCCGATATGCAAGAACAACAAACAGAACTGGAAATTGGCGGTACATTGCAGCAAAGGATTTCAAGTTGCCTCAACGTCATGGACTCCCTTTTAAGCCAGAACGAGCCAATAGTTTCCAGTATGGTGGTTGCTGAAAAAAGAGGTGGTTTTGGAGGAACGGACAGCATTGTCGATGCTGTTACAAATATATTGGGTAACTTAAAAAAGACACATTAAAGTCAATCCTCAATGATAAGAAAAAAAATTGTATAACTTTTGTAATTTACAATTTCAAGGTCTAATAGATTTGAAAACTGTTAGTTTACATTCCACGTTGGCGGAATTAGGAATGGATTCGATGATGGCCGTAGAAATTAAGCAAACTCTCGAGAGAGAATTCGAAGTGTTCTTAACAGCTCAAGACATCAGAAGCATGACGTTTTCGAGGTGAAATTTTTTTTGAGTTTTTTCCTGAATGCGAATGACGTATTTCAACATGTTAACCAATTAACTAGATTCTAATTGCAATTAAAAATTAGAGCAAGCCTGATTTTGTTGTTATTAAAAATTACTTCCAACTCTAGAAGACAAAATTACTCTTATAAATTTTTACTTATACAGTGCTTAACCTCATCGTGAATCTGCTAAATTGGGACAAAGACGGTTATTTTTGTTTGTAAAGGAGAAATGGATACAAAATTGTTTTTCATGAGATGGCACTCATGTTTCTTCAGTTATTGTTATTTTTTTAATAGATTACAAGAAATAGACGAAGAAAAAGAAACTGAAGGTGACGCCAAGTCCAGTCCTGCAGCTGACAAGAACGAGTTGGCTGATGGAATCAAATTCTTGATTCGTTTTATAGGCGACGAAAGTTTATCAAGGATAGCAATGGTGAAGATGCCGAGTATGATTGAGGAAAAGAGCGTGGCACCAAAACTGTTTTTGCTGCCAGGCGTGGAAGGAATGGCCTCTGTGTTTGATTCTCTGGCTGGTAAACTAAAGGCACATATTCTGTGTTTGCAATATTGCTACGAAAAAATAGAAGACAGCATTTTAGACATAGCTAAGACGGTTAAACAGGTAAGATCATAAAAAATCATTAATAGCACCCGAATGAAAAACAATCTTTCACTTTGCTAATCTTATCAATAATAATAATAATAATAATCTTTATTTGTTCTGAATATCCCAAAAAAGGTGTAGAACTTGTCACAATAATAATTTACGTACATTACAAATAATATACATAGTTAATAAAAAAGAAAAACACAGAAAAATGATATTTAAATATAACATTTTACAAAGTCAGCATCATTTAAATATTCGCTTACTCCATAGTAAGCTTTAGAAATCAGAACTTTTCTTAATTTCTTCTTCAATTCGCGGGTGGGAAGATTTATTATACTCTCAGGTGATGTGTTAAATTTATTATATATAGCAATAATTGTGGAGGCTACATTTTTTTGAAGATAGGTATATTTGAAACAATCGGGTTTTAGGTTTTTTTTATGTCGCGTATTGGCTGCATGATTTCTTATATTCTCTTCGAACAGATCTACATTATTTTTTACGAACATGATGGCTTCGAGGATAAATAGACCGTAAAAGGTTAATATTTCGTTGTCACGAAAAGTTTCTTTGCAGTGATCTCGGTAGTTCAGGCCAAATATATTTCTTATACATCGCTTTTGTATAATGAAGAGGCGTTCTGAGTCACTAGCGTTACCCCAAAAAATTACAGCATAGCGTAACCTAGATTCGACATATGCATGATATGCAGTTTTGGCCGCGTTTGCATTGACCAATTTTTTTAGGTTTTTTAGTGCAAAAGGGTACCGTGACAGGCTTTGTGACAGGCGTTCGATATGGTATGACCAGTCCAGTCTAGAGTCAATACATAAACCAAGAAAAGATATTTTATTAACAACATTTATACTTGTGGAATTATTTTGAAATTTTAAGTCAGAGGTTATTTTACTTTGTGAAAATTTTATAACTTGCGTTTTATTGACGTTTAAGGTTAGATTATTTAACGTAAACCAATGTTGGAGTTGGCCTAAACAGTCAAAGAGTTTTTGTTCAGAGTTTTTGGAATCTGAGTCACTAATAATGGCAGATGTGTCATCGGCAAATTGTATAAGGGAAGTTTTGACAAAATCTGGAAGATCATTTGTGTACAGTATGTATAAGAGGGGGCCCAAGATTGATCCTTGCGGGACTCCTTTTTTGATTTTCTTTTTGTTGGATTTTAGAAATCTACCTGACGTGTCTTTTCCGGCAACGTATTGGTTTCTTTCCGAGAGATAAGATGTTATAAGATTATGGGCGGTCCCTCGTATACCATAGTGTTCTAATTTCGTTAGCAGTATCTCGTGGTCAACACTATCAAAAGCTTTTGAGAGATCAACACACAAGACCATGGTGTGTTTGTCTTTGTTGAGGGATTGAAGTACATTTCGGATTGCCATGTAAATAGCACGGGTAGTTGTCTTGCCTTTTCTGAAACCATTTTGAGCGTTGTTTATTATGCCATAGTGGTCTAAGTAATTTTCAATTCTGTTGTAGATTATTTTTTCAAATATCTCACTGATGTTTGTGAGTATGGCTATGGGCCTATAGTTTCCTATGTCACTTACATCCCCTTTTTTGTAGATAGGTTTGATTTTTGCACATTTTAGTTTGTTTGGAAATATGCCATTTTTTAAAGAAAGGTTTATGATGTGATTCAAAGGTCCAGATATTAGGTCGGCAGTATGTTTTAAGAGGTTTGTTGGTATTTCATCCTCTCCTGTTGATTTTGTGTTTTTAAGTGACATTATAGTTTTATAAATTTCCTCGTAAGAAGTGGGACGTAGATAGATGGACATATTATTTTGTTTGAAGTGGCTGGTTTCCGAAATTGACCCATCTGTATTGTCGGGGCACATATTTATAAATAGTTCATTTACGTTATTTAGTATGTCTAATGGGTTGTCGCCTGTATTTTTGACATTGTTGATAAAATTTTCTTCTTTTTGCCTTTTTCCCATATAGTTGCCTATAACTTCCCATGTCGCTTTACTTTTGTTTTTTGCCGTTTTAATGTATTTTTCGTCCGAGAGTCGTTTTGCAAGACGGATGGTACATTTTAATATTTTAGAGTATGTTTTAAAATATTCCTCGGATATTAGTCGACATCCTTCCATTCTTCTAAAACATCTCATACAGGTCGGCATCTTTTGTTTTTGCTTTATTGTTAGCGCCCAAGATTTTAAACTATAAGGAAGAATTGGTACGTACACTGCGTCTTAGTTTCTTTTGAGACCTCCCTCTTACTTATCATAATCAAGCATTTATTTGTAGGTATCAGTAATTTTCTTTCTTTACCAATTATTTGTCTTAACGTTTGGTTCCAATCTTTTTCCAAAATCTTTTCAAGTCCTTGTTTTAATAAGAATATTAAAACTCTATTTAAGTGATATACAAAATTATCTTTATTCAGATCGCTACAACCAGTGGCGGCGCGTGACCTAAAAAAGTGGGGGGCACAACTTATCCATGTATATTACCTACACTTTATTTTTAAAAAAATCTGGGTTTACCTTAATAGTGGTTTATAATAAACCACATTAAGTTAAAAATATAAAATAAGCATTATTTAACAAAAATAATATCTGAATCTCCAAAATATCAAACACTTTATTATAAACCATACAACAAAAATAAAATAAGTAGATATTATTTAACAAAAATAATTTTTAAAGTTCCAAAATATTGAAAAACTAAGAAACAAAGAATATACCCTTTATAATAGTAAAAAACAACAAAATATATCTTTAAAAAAAACACCATTCTTCTGTTTTTATCAGCAATAAAATTATTAATTAATTTTTCTAAATGCGATTCATTTAAAATTATGTCAGCCACAGTTTCTTGTTCTATAGCCATTAAAGCCAGGCCATTTAATCGTTCTTCGCCCATAGTACTTCTGAGATAGGTTTTTAGTCTTTTTAATGTGGAAAAAAATCGCTCGGCTGAGGCAGACGACACAGGACAACAAAGAACAATTTCAAAAAGTTCCCACACACAAAATAACATTTGTTTTAATTCATTGTTTAAAAATTTTTCACAATTCAAATCAGTTAA
Source organism: Elmis aenea (assembly GCA_947652605.1). Classification (NCBI taxonomy): domain Eukaryota; kingdom Metazoa; phylum Arthropoda; class Insecta; order Coleoptera; family Elmidae; genus Elmis; species Elmis aenea. Next base: position 6,462,585 of record OX393583.1, on the reverse strand, counting down.
GAGTCGCACAATTTTATTAACCATGCTGTAGTCGTTTTCAGAGAAGCGCTTTCGCAAATTACCAACAACTTGATCAATTCCTGCATACAGTATATCAACGCGTATTAGATCTTCGACAGATTGAAATGTAAAATTTTCTTTTCATCCAAAATCAATTTTTTCTAGAATTTTTCTTTGCCGCGGTAAATAAAGCAAGTTCATTTAGGTCAAATCCCAAATTTTTGATTTGAGTTCCAATAGATTTATTTCATTTATTCGAGAAGCGTCTTAAACGCTTTTTCGTTTCTGTAACTAAGTATAGTGGTGACAGTTGCATTAAATTTTGGATATACACTGGTTATCAGCAGAGAAGCTGGCTGATTGAAGTTCTTTTGATAACGAATCTCGGTTATATTTAATATGAATTCCAAGACAATTAAAGAAAAAAATAAACTTCTCATCTAATATTAATTTTAGTGCACCACTAGCTTCTGCTGCCACGTTTTGATTATTTGAATCTTCAGATATTGTTTTTAGTGTTTCTACTATAGTTGGTAACAAATTTAAAACAGTTTTAACAGCAACGTGTCTTACTGATGGACCTTGTTTTAGAGAGACTCTTTAATGTTCATATGTTCGATTTTGGACAATCTTCTGTTAAAACATTTTGAAAAATAGCATGGCGTTTGGTTGATGCTTCAATAATGTTATATAAAGAGTTAACTATACCTAAAGCGTCTCGAAGATGTTTTATGCTAAATTGTAAATACGATATACGAATATGATTTTTATACTATATAAAGTTGTGCAGAAAAAAAAATTTTAGTCTGATCTATTAATACTCGTAATTATGTGAAGATTGTGAAGTTTTGATTTAAAAAAAGTGGGGGGCCTGGGCCCCCCAGGCCCCCCCGACGCGCCGCCTATGGCTACAACAGTTGCTTCAAAAATATAGATCCAGTACAAATCGTCACGAATTTATGTTGCTAAGAAATTTTCTGCTTCTGATTTTTAGAACATGCAACAGCATTTGCATAAAAAGATCCCGTTCACTATTCTGGCTCACTCCTTCGGCAGTCTAGTGGCTCTTGAATTAACAGCACTTCTGGAACAAGAAGGTTATTCTGGTAAAGTTATTCTAATTGATGGCGCTCCGGAATTGTTGAAAAAAATGCTCGATCAACATCTGACGACCGAAACGGACGCCCACTTCCAAACGTCTCTCCTATGTGCAGTCATGTCTTTGTATATGCCTGTCGATACCATAATACAACATAAGGTAATACATGATTGAAATCGATAACCAATTAATTTAATTTCAGGTTTTAAACACACGGCTTCACAGCTCAAATTATTGCTAATGAAAATTTGCTTAATACATCTTACGACACAACTAAAGAGTTTTTCACTTTAAAATTATTTAATTTTCTTAGGCATCACAAGATGTGTAGAAAAACCCTTCCTCAAATGATATCCTGAATATTTTAAAATCGTAACCTAGAAAACAATTTTGAAAAACTGAAAAGGAATTAAGGTCGTTGTCGCCTGGTATACTAATGTATCTAAATATTCTTTAGACGGAAGTATTTGCCGGTAGCAGTTTCGAAGAACGCGTCAAAATAGTATTGGACAGCGCCCCGAAGAACACTCCATATTCGAGAACCTACCAGCAGGAGTTATGTTTTGGCTATTACAAGAGAGTCAAATGTGTGAAAGACTACCAGCCATCCTTCACCGAATTAAAATCGGAAATCAGATTGTTCAGACCTGATTGCCCAAGTGTCGCCAACATCGCCGAAGACTACCAGTTATCAGAGCTATGCAAACGTCCCGTTGATGTGAGTTACTTCTCTGGAGATCACGTGACGATATTAGACAACCCCGATGTCGCTCAAGCAGTCAACGGAATCATGGAGCCCACTGAAAGCTATTTCAAAACGACCGTAATTCAGGATAAGATGGAAAATTTGAAAGAACTTGTGGTTAAACAGATTTAAAAAATAAGATTGTCTGGGTCCTATTTGTAGTTTTTTATGCTTTTGTTCGATTTAGTTATGGCGGAACTTGAACTTAAAAGAAAAGGTTGCAGGAGAAAATAATTACTTCAGGAAATAAACGCTGCCATTTGTAGTGCAGTTTGAATATTTACTGTAAATATGTTACGTTACTCAAGTTTTTTTCTAATTGCAAACCGCTATGTGGTTAGAATATCAAAAGTTAGAGAAAGATTTATACATATAACTATAAAATAAGTAAAAAAAATACTACAAAATCAAATTGATTTTTTTAAATCCAAACAGTAGTTTTTGAACAATTGTTTTTTTCTCTTCAATTTAATCAGCTCCTCATGCCAAGCAGTCCCAATTTTTTCATCCCTTAACTCCTAGCTCCTGCCTCCCTGTCAAATTAATACTGAGTGCCATCCTCCATGGCCAGTTCAAACTGGATGTTGCAGTTGACTGGGCAGAGGCTTCTTTGTCATAAGAGGAAGTATTATTTCTAAGAAGAATAACAGAGAAAGCTTTCGCAGAAAAACTAAGCATGTATAAACAAAGTTTTGATTTTCTTTGTTCAATTTGTTTTTCGGTTGTAAAAAGTCTTGATTTTCACATAATCAATAAACATTATTTTAAAAACACCAACTTGTTCTCTAGCAACAATAAATCTTTAATTTTCTCTTTACTCTGAGTATAGATTAATTTTAATTCAAATTATTTTATAATAGTGCACCTTATTTGACAAAAGCAACAAAATTCGAAATATCAACTAGTTGTGATAGTGTAACCAAAATCGATTCAGAAAAGTTGCTTTTGTCAAGTATTTACTGTACAAACCAACATGAGATTACTTAATTAAACTAAAAGAAAAAACAGAAACTAAATTTGCCCAACAAGTTTTTTATTAATTAAAATTCTGTAACTCATTTAATTCTCAAGATTACAAAAATCGTTTCACATGTGATTGTATACATACATTTAAAAATTTCACGTAAAATTTATACAGGGTGTCCCAATTATACACCGCCAAAAAGTAGGTGCATATTCCTGAGTGAAAATGATGACCATTTGTCAAATATTTTGTTATCCGAAAATGCTTCCTTTCAAAGTTAGGGACCTCCAAAGTTGCAAGAAAATAAAAAAATCGATTACATCATAGCCGTTGAAGCTCGAGCTATCAAACTTGGCCGAAATGTTTAGGTGTTTCCCATTGACTTTGTGAGATAATTAGAAATAAAACACGTAATTGGAAGTATGATTTATAGTCAGGTCATCCGCTTACCATCTTCAGATTTTTTTTCCTCTGGAATAAAATTGAAAATGTCATTCGTTCATAACAAAGTACGACTTAAGAGAAAAAAATTCATCCCTCTTTGTTTTTTGCTGTAAACGTAGCCGTTTTCGAGAAAATTAGCGCTAAAGATGCATCGACAAACTCTGTTTATACACCTCAAATATTTTTTTTACTAAACTTAGTTGGCTAATGTCATGCTTGAAAAAAATTCTGAAGATGGTACGCGGATGACCTGACTATAAATCATACTTCCAATTACGTGTTTTCTTTCTAATTATCTCACAAAGTCAATGGGAAACACCTAAAGATTTCGGTCAAGTTTGATAGCTCTAGCTTCAACGGCTACGACGTATTCGATTTTTTGATTTTTTGATTTTTTTTTCTTGCAACTTTGGAGGTCTCTTACTTTGAAAGGAAGCATTTTCGAATAACAAAATATTTGACAAATGGTTATCATTTTCACTCAGGAATATGCACCTACTTTTTGGCGGTGTATAATTGGGACACCCTGTATATGTATAACAATTTTTAAAACCTAATTGCCTTCTAACCAAAGACTACCCAACTTCCATATTACTTATGTGGTCTCCCGGTGACGTCACTCAGTGACCAGTTCGAATAATTTCGGCGAATTTGTTCTTTGGCAATCGTAAATCACTACCAATGAATCAATAACTTGATCTCAACGTATTTAATACAGTCTTTTATACATTCAGTGTAATAATAGCTTACGATGATTAAACAGTATTGATAATTAAAATTTAAAATAAGGGAAATCGGGTCAATTGCTTCAAACGCTGATTAAGCAATCCTTCGAAGTCCTTCATATCGATTGTAATAATCTCATCAAAATAAAACTGATGTGCTTAGGTTAACGATTGGTTCCAATATTTTCCAGCATCCAATCATATTATTAATAACTTACTAATAGTCTCAATGCAAATAATCTAATGCAAAGGTTTGTGGCCGCAAGATGTCTGACTCGGTCTGTTCATAAATATTGACATCAAATCAATCGGCAGAGGAAAGATTATGGTCGAATTCTTCTCCGCCGAAATAGTGTTCAACGTCTGTAGATACCGCAACTGAAAGCGTACGAATGTTAGATAAAAACCCCTTCCTCTGAAGGATATTAACATGGGATGGTTCTTGATTCCTACCTGCATTGCCGCTGGATTTTGTTCGATAACGTCTGCAGCTTCTTTTAATGCACGGGACGCTTTCATTTCTCCTTCAGCCGCTATCACTTTGGCTCGGGCTTCGCGGGAGGCTTCCGCTTCGGCGGCCATAGCTCTCTGAAGATTCTGGGGTAGGCTTACGTCCTTGCTGTATAAAAAAAAAAAACAATTGTACAAACAAATCTTTAAAAAAGTTAGCAAGAATACTTTCTCATGCCATTGAAAGCAAACTTAACTTCAAACAACACGTAGAGAAAACCACCAAGAAAGCCACAATAACTCTATGGACTTGCAGAAGGATGCTTGGAAAAAACTGGGGATTAACACCTAGAATGATATACTGGATATAACCCAAGATGGTTATACCCATCGTAACCTAAGCAAGTCTGATCTGGTGGACTAGAACACAGATAAAAGGCTGTAGGAACAAACTAGACAAGTTACAGCGATTGGCTTGCCTAAGTATTGCTGGGGCGATGACAACAACGCCCACGGCGGCAATGGAAGTGTTGCTGAACTTACCTCCTCCTCACCTTGTGGTCAGATCACAAGCACTAAGAGGGGGGGTATCGACTGAAGATCACCTTAGCTATTCTCAACGAGATCGACACGCATCCGACATTAAGTATGATCTCGGATAGAATAAACAGGACGCTAGCCATTGAGAAAACCTTTGGACTCATAATTCCAACACGGTACCAATGGGAGCGACGAGAAATAGAGCTAAATGACCTAGGTAGTCAAAATGGCAGGTTGTGGATTATGGGGATCAGCACAACTGAGACAAGGCACATCCGTAAGCCTTGGACAGTGTGCAACCATATTTCAAGCCAAGGTGTACGCTATCCATTCATGCGCAGAAACCTTATTAGAAAGAGATTTTAATAATAAAAGAATCTTCATAGTGTCCAACATCCAAGCAGCGTTAAAAGCTCTTGGCTCGTCGGAAGTAAACTTGTTCTGAACTGCATACGGGCACCAAACGTGCTGGGAAGCAGGATAATCTTAAACTGGTATGGTGCCCAGGGCACACCAATATACCAGGGAACGACAAAGTAGACCGCCTCGCCAAAATTGGCAGCGAGACACCTTTCTTCGGACCAGAACCCGGTTGGTACATCCTATGGAAAAAAATGCAGGACAAGCCCCATTCTAAGGCTATCCTGTTAATGGCCTCAAAAGAAAAGACAGAAGAAATGCTCAGGATGAGCAAAGCAGACATCAGAGCAACCACAGGACTCGCCACAGGACTGTGGGCTAAACAAACACTTCTACATAATAGGGCTCTCAGAGACCGCCATATGCAGAGAGTGTGGTGAAGAAGAAGAAATTCCTCTTCAGGTAATATGCCAGTGTGAAGGATTCACACCCTATCGGCGTACACTTCTAGGGATGGAAAAAGCCAACCAAGTAAAGTTAAGGAAAATGCCCTTAAAGAAAATCCTGGAGTTTTTCAAAAACACCGGATTCCTTTAAGGAGCTATCACCAGAGGGTACAATAAAAGTATATGTACTTACATTTCAACACGTTCCACCTTTACTCCCCAGGGATCTGTAGCAACATCCAAAGACGTCTGCATAGCATGGGATATCGCTTCTCTATCGGAAAGTATCTCAGCTAAATTCCTTGTTCCCAAAATGTTTCTCAAAGTTGTCATTGCCAGCAAACGTGTTGAATTGCTAAAATAATTGTATTATCACCGATTTTTTAAGGGCATCGCGATTCCAATCGTACTTTGGACAATGCATTTACCTGTAATTTGTGACCTTCACCACTGCATTTAAGGGATCTTGTATCCTGTAGTAGACTACAGCATCCACAGTAACCGTAACAGAATCTTTCGTTAAGGCCTACAAACATATTCAATGTCATGGCTTACGTAAAGTATGTCCCAATATGCAATCAATGATATATTTGTATGATTGGTCCTATATTAACTCATCAACACTTTAAATTAGATTAAGAAACCTACCTCTTGAGGAGGAACATCGAAGGATATCGTCCGAAGATCAACTTTGCTGTAATTATCAACACATGGGAGGACGAAGAATATCCCTGGACCCCTTGCACCACCAGGTCGCAACCGACCAAGTCTAAAGATGACTGCTCTTTCGTATTCCTGGACAACCTAAAATAAAATGTGGTAAAATATTTAACAGGTCAAGAACAATATTTTTTTGAAAACAGAGAGACAAAAGTACTTATATACGGAAGCGAATTATGGACACTCGCTAATAGAAATAGAAGCCATATTAATGCAACGGAAATTAGGATTTAGAGGAAAAGGAAGTGGGAAAAAATCAGAAAAGAAATATAAAGAGACCAATTAAAGGCTTGGTCAGGCCATTAGGGCAAAAAGTCCGACTTCGTCCCGGAATCCCAGTATAAGCACACATTTCCAACATGAGAAACCCTAAACCACATACAATGCAAAGAAAGGATAAATAGGAAAGCATGCGAAACAAGACCACAAGGAAAGGACAGCAAAGATAAACTCAAAAAAAATTGTGAGAAAAGAGCAGCAACAGATAGAAACATCAAATGGAAGGAGATAACAAAATTATCACAAGACAGAAAAATGTAGAAATCCAAACACAATTTACCTCTTCAGACCTACACCTAACAGTAGATGGACTTAGGACTAAGGAAAGAAGAAGACTAAATAAGTTTAATTAGAAATCACTCATTCTGTTTTATGAACAATCAAGGCTCTTTGTCAATAATTATCTAATTTACATAATAAATAATGACAAAGACACAAGAGTTTTATAATTGTTCATTAAAACAGATAAATTTGTTTATAATTAAACTTAATATTATTACTTATAATTACACAATTACCCATGTAAATGTCCCCCTACAAAGCGAAGAGTCGAGAAGTAAAAAAAGTTAAACCTATGTAAACAGATTTAAAATCTGGTTAATGTAATATTTTTCCGCATATATTAGATCTAAATATAATTTTTCCTTGGTTATAAAATAAAATTAACAAACTTCTCTCTCTGGAAAATATTTGCGTCGACTTGTAGACTGACATATTGATCGTTTTGATTATATTACATTATTATTAACAGAGCTAAGTTGTAAACAGCGAAAAGTGATGGACTGTTTACTTTATATTCTAATAAAAACTGTAATGTTGGAAACACATGCCTCTTATTATGACTGGTAAAATAATCGTCGATAAAATGCAAAAATAGATTCATTAACTCAAATTTTCTTTCAGAGTAAAATTAAAAAACTTTGTCACAACTTAATCGACCACATTGCTCTTAAAATAAACAACATTCAGTCATTAGACTTAGACTAATAACTGTATAAAAGTAAACCCCTTAATAAAAAAAGTCATGATATAACGATTAGGACATTTAATATTAAAAAATCAAATGTACTGCTAGTTTGAATGTGTTCACTTTAGCTCATTTCATAAAAAGAAGCCATTAGGAAATTATTAAAGAGCAATAAACACAAAAACTTACTTAAACCTTAAGGACAATAACCATTTATACAAATATTGGAAAACAGCAAACACACAATTACATTACAATCAAATTGATGTGTTTATATCAAACGAGTTATAGATCAACATTAATATTGACGACGCGTCACTTTGGGAGAAGAATCAAGAAGTCAGTAAATTGTTTAATTTTGAAAAAATGCGATTTTCTCCAGAAACAAGTACAAAATCTTGGCACTTCATGAAAATTTACGAAAATTTTTAAATAGTAATTTGACCGGACATAATCAGAAACTACTGACATTACTTATAACATAACAACATAAATATCATTGTAATCAAAAAACTATACCCTTTTCATAATATGACAGTCAACTACGGTTGCAAAAAATGTGTATCTTAATCAGAATATAAGTACATTACTTAAAAATTATCTACTAACAACTTTTATTTATCTGTTAAAAATAAATGTGCAGAAATGTTGTCCTTTTTGAGTTTTTTTTTGTAGTTTTCTTAGGGTTGTCATTTAATTTTTATGTTATTCTCCCTACGTTTACTTATTTATAAAAAAAATAATATACAATAACAATAATGTAATATATTATAACAAAATTACCAATGTACTAGATAACTATACAATATTACAAGGTGTTTATTAGACTTTTAGGTAATTTCATATTTTACTAAAAGTTACTAATCATGTGGACAATTTATTGTGAAAGAATATTTTGATTTAAATTTATGTTCACGATCAATCTGATGCGGTATACTTTTTAAATTTATATATGAGACATAAATATAGCTTTGTTTAATTTTTATTGGATTTCTACTATTTATTGTTTTTCAAGACGAAGGATGCAAAAGTAATTTTTTAATAACTTTATCGTTATAATGTATATTTTTATTTTTATTTATGTCCACGATCAGTCTGATGCAGCATACTTTTTAAATTCATATTTGAGACATAAATATAGCTTCGGTTAATTTTTATTGGATTTTTACTATTACATGTATTTCGATACGAAGGATTCAAAAGTAATTTCTTAATAACTTTATTGTTATAATGAATGTTTTTATTTTTACTCATGTCCACGATCAGTCTGATGCAGTATGCTTTTTAAATTCATATATAAGACATAGATATAGCTTCGTTTAATTTTTATTGGATTTTTACTATTTAATGTGTTTCGATACGAAGGATTCAAAATTTATTTCTTAATAACTTTATAGGTATAATGAATATTTTGATTTTTATTAGTGTCCACGATCAGTCTGATGCAGTATACTTTTTAAATTTATATATGAGACATAGATATAGCTTCGTTTCATTTTTATTGGATTTTTACTATTAAATGTATTTCGATACGAAGGATTCAAAATTTATTTCTTAATAACTCTATAGGTATAATGAATATTTTGATTTTTATTAGTGTCCACGATCAGTCTGATGCAGTATACTTTTTAAATTCATATTTGAGACATAAATATAGCTTCGCTTAATTTTTATTGGATTTTTACTATTACATGTATTTCGATACGAAGGATTCAAAAGTAATTTCTTAATAACTTTATTGTTATAATGAATATTTTTATTTTTATTCATGTCCACGATCAGTCTGATGCAGTATACTTTTTAAATTCATATATGAGACATAAATATAGCTTCGTTTAATTTTTATTGGATTTTTACTATTAAATGTATTTCGATACGAAGGATTCAAAATTTATTTCTTAATAACTTTATAGGTATAATGAATATTTTGATTTTTATTAGTGTCCACGATTAGTCTGATGCAGTATACTTTTTAAATTCATATATGAGACATAGATATAGCTTCGTTTAATTTTTATTGGATTTTTACTATTAAATGTATTTCGATACGAAGGATTCAAAATTTATTTCTTAATAACTTTATAGGTATAATGAATATTTTGATTTTTATTAGTGTCCACGATCAGTCTGATGCAGTATACTTTTTAAATTCATATATGAGACATAGATATAGCTTCGGTTAATTTTTATTGGATTTTTACTATTACATGTATTTCGATACGAAGGATTCAAAATTTATTTCTTAATAACTCTATAGGTATAATGAATATTTTGATTTTTATTAGTGTCCACGATCAGTCTGATGCAGTATACTTTTTAAATTCATATTTGAGACATAAATATAGCTTCGCTTAATTTTTATTGGATTTTTACTATTACATGTATTTCGATACGAAGGATTCAAAAGTAATTTCTTAATAACTTTATTGTTATAATGAATATTTTAATTTTTATTCATGTCCACGATCAGTCTGATGCAGTATACTTTTTAAATTCATATATGAGACATAAATATAGCTTCGTTTAATTTTTATTGGATTTTTACTATTAAATGTATTTCGATACGAAGGATTCAAAATTTATTTCTTAATAACTTTATAGGTATAATGAATATTTTGATTTTTATTAGTGTCCACGATTAGTCTGATGCAGTATACTTTTTAAATTCATATATGAGACATAGATATAGCTTCGTTTAATTTTTATTGGATTTTTACTATTAAATGTATTTCGATACGAAGGATTCAAAATTTATTTCTTAATAACTTTATAGGTATAATGAATATTTTGATTTTTATTAGTGTCCACGATTAGTCTGATGCAGTATACTTTTTAAATTCATATATGAGACATAGATATAGCTTCGTTTAATTTTTATTGGATTTTTACTATTAAATGTATTTCGATACGAAGGATTCAAAATTTATTTCTTAATAACTCTATAGGTATAATGAATATTTTGATTTTTATTAGTGTCCACGATCAGTCTGATGCAGTATACTTTTTAAATTCATATTTGAGACATAAATATAGCTTCGCTTAATTTTTATTGGATTTTTACTATTACATGTATTTCGATACGAAGGATTCAAAAGTAATTTCTTAATAACTTTATTGTTATAATGAATATTTTTATTTTTATTCATGTCCACGATCAGTCTGATGCAGTATACTTTTTAAATTTATATATAAGACATAGATATAGCTTCGTTTAATTTTTATTGGATTTTTACTATTAAATGTATTTCGATACGAAGGATTCAAAATTTATTTCTTAATAACTTTATAGGTATAATGAATATTTTGATTTTTATTAGTGACCACGATCAGTCTGATGCAGTATACTTTTTAAATTCATATATGAGACATAGATATAGCTTCGTTTAATTTTTATTGGATTTTTACTATTAAATGTATTTCGATAAGAAGGATTCAAAATTTATTTCTTAATAACTTTATAGGTATAACAAATATTTTGATTTTTATTAGTGTCCACGATCAGTCTGATGCAGCATACTTTTTAAATTCATATTTGAGACATAAATATAGCTTCGGTTAATTTTTATTGGATTTTTACTATTACATGTATTTCGATACGAAGGATTCAAAAGTAATTTCTTAATAACTTTATTGTTATAATGAATATTTTTATTTTTATTCATGTCCACGATCAGTCTGATGCAGTATGCTTTTTAAATTCATATATAAGACATAGATATAGCTTCGTTTAATTTTTATTGGATTTTTACTATTTAATGTGTTTCGATACGAAGGATTCAAAATTTATTTCTTAATAACTTTATAGGTATAATGAATATTTTGATTTTTATTAGTGTCCACGATCAGTCTGATGCAGTATACTTTTTAAATTCATATATGAGACATAGATATAGCTTCGTATAATTTTTATTGGATTTTTACTATTAAATGTATTTCGATACGAAGGATTCAAAATTTATTTCTTAATAACTCTATAGGTATAATGAATATTTTGATTTTTATTAGTGTCCACGATCAGTCTGATGCAGTATACTTTTTAAATTCATATTTGAGACATAAATATAGCTTCACTTAATTTTTATTGGATTTTTACTATTACATGTATTTCGATACGAAAGATTCAAAAGTAATTTCTTAATAACTTTATTGTTATAATGAATATTTTTATTTTTATTCATGTCCACGATCAGTCTGATGCAGTATGCTTTTTAAATTCATATATAAGACATAGATATAGCTTCGTTTAATTTTTATTGGATTTTTACTATTTAATGTGTTTCGATACGAAGGATTCAAAATTTATTTCTTAATAACTTTATAGGTATAATGAATATTTTGATTTTTATTAGTGTCCACGATCAGTCTGATGCAGTATACTTTTTAAATTCATATTTGAGACATAAATATAGCTTCGTTTAATTTTTATTGGATTTTTACTATTAAATGTATTTCGATACGAAGGATTCAAAATTTATTTCTCAAAGAAAAAATTAACAACTATCAGGGATTCAAATTTATTTATACAGATGGCTCTAGAACAAACGATAATGTTGGCACGGCTATGTACTCAATCGAAAATACCCAACAATTCCATCTCCCTAAATTCACTTCCATCTATACCGCGGAATGTGTAGCGATACTGAAAGCGTGCGAATACCACACGGCTAATGTTAAAGATAGTAAGTTCGCGATATGTAGTGACGCGTTAAGTGTATTACAGAACATAAATCGGCTATACACCAAAAATACACACATACAAAAAATTCAGGACATTTTACACAACACGAAAACAATTGACAACAACGTGGTGGTACTACTATGGTCACCAGCTCACTCAGGCATAGAAGGCAATGAAAAGGTCGATGAAGCAGCAAGGACAGCAATATCCGAACCCATCCTGAAGATACCAATGACCGGAAGCGACATAAGATCAGTGGTGAAAGAAACTATCAAATACCAGTGGACCCAGGAGTGGAGAAATACCAGCAACAACAAGCTACGACAAATAAAGGAAGACACAAGACCGGGACCCCAGGCAACCATAAACGAAAAGCACAAACAACGATGACGAGACTTCGAATAGGGCACACGTACGTCACACACTGCCACCTGCTTCGAGGGGAACAGGCACCCGTATGCCAAAACTGCAAAACAGACAATACAGTGGAACATATACTGATACAGTGTGCCCTATTCAAAGAGAGACGTAAGGTTCTGAACATACCCGAAACACTAAAGGCCGCCTTGGAAGACAGTGCCAACACGGACAGAATCCTAAAATTTGTTAGTGGCATTGGGTTGGGGGGACTGATTTAACGACTAAACAAAAGGTGCTAATGACCAAGGAGTCGAAGCACCAAAAATCAATTTAAAAAAAAAAAAAAAAAAAATTATTTCTTAATAACTTTATAGGTATAATGAATATTTTGATTTTTATTAGTGTCCACGATCAGTCTGATGCAGTATACTTTTTAAATTCACATATGAGACATAGATATAGCTTCGTTTAATTTTTATTGCATTTTTACTATTAAATGTATTTCGATACGAAGGATTCAAAATTTATTTCTTAATAACTTTATAGGTATAATGAATATTTTGATTTTTATTAGTGTCCACGATCAGTCTGATGCAGTATACTTTTTAAATTCATATATGATACATAGATATAGCTTCGTTTAATTTTTATTGGATTTTTACTATTTAATGTATTTCGATACGAAGGATTCAAAAGTAATTTCTTAATAACTTTATTGTTATAATGAATATTTTAATTTTTATTCATGTCCACGATCAGTCTGATGCAGTATGCTTTTTAAATTCATATACAGGGTGTCCCAGTTAACTTGAACAGCATGGTGATCTCGTAAACGGTAAGAGATACAGAGTTGGCTAAATGGGTCAAAATGATCTATGATTCAAGAGCAACTATTCTATGAAAAAAAAACTTGAAAAAAATTTACAGTTTTTGGGCTATTCGTAAAAAACAAAAAAATGACGTTTTCGATTTTTGCTTATAACTTGCTTATTTAAAATCATACCCAAAATATTTTTCGACATTATTAGGACACTTTTTTGCGTAGAATTGAAATTAGTTAATAAATTTTACCTATCTTCATTTGTTTTTGTTATTTTAACATCAACTTTCTTATTTTAAATACGGGTCGTAGTTGGCTATGACACCATTAAAAAGAGATTTTTTTTCTCGTTTCATTGATGTATGGGTTGTTAGGTTTATTTTTAAAAATAAGCAAGTTATAGCAATATTATTGTATTTGTTAAGTTTAATCAAAGCCGCCATTGGAAAACAAAACAAAACATCACATAAATAAACTAGCTGAACTTAATTAAACACAAATAAACCTAAATAATTTAAGAATTTTTCAAATTACATAATAATTTATGTTTTTCCAATTACTGTCAACTGTCACTATTGAATCTAAATTATAACATGCGTTCAAAGTGTAGCTCACTCTCCATGTGCAATACAAATTTGAGATCTGCACATTGTAGGTAATAATGTTTTCCGACGACCACTATGTAAAGCGAGTCATTTCGCACGACTTACTACTACTGAAAATGACAAATTGCGCATGACACCGGAAATTGTGTGCAAAGTGCACTTTGCGTGTGTAAAGTGACGATTTCCGCTACATTACACACGCTAAACGCGCTGTCAAGTTAACGTGAAGAAAATCTAACCTCACAATATCTACACAATTGTCAAATTAATGATTTTGTCTGTGGTCGTCGGAAAAGCATAGTGTACAACACGTGCTGAATTAAATATTTCACACTCGTATGACTGAGCCACTCGCCTGACGGCTCGTGGCTCAACTGTCATACTCGTGTGAAATATTCAACTTTCAGCACTAGTTGTACAATATACTATTTTCTAACGATATTTCTTTTTATTTGATAAACTTTTGTTAAACTATCCAATCTTAATTTTGTAATTGTGTTCAGCTGTCTTTTTATGATTAGCTGTTTTAAGAACATTTTATCAAGCAGAAAGTAATATGCATAAGAAATAATTGTTATCTACAAAGTGCAGATCTCAAATTTGCATTGCTCATGGAGAGTGGGCTGCACTTTGAACGCATGTTATAATTTAGATTCAATAGTAATAGTAATTGGAAAAACATAAATTATTATGTAATTTGAAAAATATCTTAAAATATTTAGGTTTATTTGTGTTTAATTAAGTACAGCTAGTTTATTTACGTGATGTTTTGTTTTGTTTTCCAATGGCCACTTTGATTAAACTTAACAAATACAATAATATTGCTATAACTTGCTTATTTTTAAAAATAAACCTAACAACCCATACATCAATGAAACGAAAAAAAAAATCTCTTTTTAATGGTGTCATAGCCAACTACGACCCGTATTTAAAATAAGAAAGTTGATGTTAAAATAACAAAAACAAATGAAGATAGGTAAAATTTATTAACTAATTTCAATTCTACGCAAAAAAGTGTCCTAATAATGTCGAAAAATATTTTGGGTATGATTTTAAATAAGCAAGTTATAAGCAAAAATCGAAAACGTCATTTTTTTGTTTTTTACGAATAGCCCAAAAACTGTAAATTTTTTTCAAGTTTTTTTTTCATAGAATAGTTGCTCTTAAATCATAGATCATTTTGACCCATTTAACCAACTCTGTATCTCTTACCGTTTACGAGATCCCCATGCTGTTCAAGTTAACTGGGACACCCTGTATAAGACATCAATATAGCTTCGTTTAATTTTTATTGGATTTTTACTATTTAATGTGTTTCGATACGAAGGATTCAAAATTTATTTCTTAATAACTTTATAGGTATAATGAATATTTTGATTTTTATTAGTGTCCACGATCAGTCTGATGCAGTATACTTTTTAAATTCATATATGAGACATAGATATAGCTTCGTATAATTTTTATTGGATTTTTACTATTTAATGTGTTTCGATACGAAGGATTCAAAAGTAATTTCTTAATAACTTTATTGTTATAATGAATATTTTTATTTTTATTCATGTCCACGATCAGTCTGATGCAGTATGCTTTTTAAATTCATATATAAGACATAGATATAGCTTCGTTTAATTTTTATTGGATTTTTACTATTTAATGTGTTTCGATACGAAGGATTCAAAATTTATTTCTTAATAACTTTATAGGTATAATGAATATTTTGATTTTTATTAGTGTCCACGATCAGTCTGATGCAGTATACTTTTTAAATTCATATGAGACATAGATATAGCTTCGTTTAATTTTGATTGGATTTTTACTATTAAATGTGTTTCGATACGAAGGATTCAAAATTTATTTCTTAATAACTTTATAGGTATAATGAATATTTTGATTTTTATTAGTGTCCACGATCAGTCTGATGCAGTATGCTTTTTAAATTCATATATAAGACATAGATATAGCTTCGTTTAATTTTTATTGGATTTTTACTATTTAATGTGTTTCGATACGAAGGATTCAAAATTTATTTCTTAATAACTCTATAGGTATAATGAATATTTTGATTTTTATTAGTGTCCACGATTAGTCTGATGCAGTATACTTTTTAAATTCATATATGAGACATAGATATAGCTTCGTTTAATTTTTATTGGATTTTTACTATTACATGTATTTCGATACGAAGGATTCAAAAGTAATTTCTTAATAACTTTATTGTTATAATGAATGTTTTTATTTTTACTCATGTCCACGATCAGTCTGATGCAGTATGCTTTTTAAATTCATATATAAGACATAGATATAGCTTCGTTTAATTTTTATTGGATTTTTACTATTTAATGTGTTTCGATACGAAGGATTCAAAATTTATTTCTTAATAACTTTATAGGTATAATGAGTATTTTGATTTTTATTAGTGTCCACGATCAGTCTGATGCAGTATACTTTTTAAATTTATATATGAGACATAGATATAGCTTCGTTTCATTTTTATTGGATTTTTACTATTAAATGTATTTCGATACGAAGGATTCAAAATTTATTTCTTAATAACTCTATAGGTATAATGAATATTTTGATTTTTATTAGTGTCCACGATCAGTCTGATGCAGTATACTTTTTAAATTCATATTTGAGACATAAATATAGCTTCGCTTAATTTTTATTGGATTTTTACTATTACATGTATTTCGATACGAAGGATTCAAAAGCAATTTCTTAATAACTTTATTGTTATAATGAATATTTTTATTTTTATTCATGTCCACGATCAGTCTGATGCAGTATACTTTTTAAATTCATATATGAGACATAAATATAGCTTCGTTTAATTTTTATTGGATTTTTACTATTAAATGTATTTCGATACGAAGGATTCAAAATTTATTTCTTAATAACTTTATAGGTATAATGAATATTTTGATTTTTATTAGTGTCCACGATTAGTCTGATGCAGTATACTTTTTAAATTCATATATGAGACATAGATATAGCTTCGTTTAATTTTTATTGGATTTTTACTATTAAATGTATTTCGATACGAAGGATTCAAAATTTATTTCTTAATAACTTTATAGGTATAATGAATATTTTGATTTTTATTAGTGTCCACGATCAGTCTGATGCAGTATACTTTTTAAATTCATATATGAGACATAGATATAGCTTCGTTTAATTTTTATTGGATTTTTACTATTAAATGTATTTCGATACGAAGGATTCAAAATTTATTTCTTAATAACTCTATAGGTATAATGAATATTTTGATTTTTATTAGTGTCCACGATCAGTCTGATGCAGTATACTTTTTAAATTCATATTTGAGACATAAATATAGCTTCGCTTAATTTTTATTGGATTTTTACTATTACATGTATTTCGATACGAAGGATTCAAAAGTAATTTCTTAATAACTTTATTGTTATAATGAATATTTTTATTTTTATTCATGTCCACGATCAGTCTGATGCAGTATACTTTTTAAATTTATATATAAGACATAGATATAGCTTCGTTTAATTTTTATTGGATTTTTACTATTAAATGTATTTCGATACGAAGGATTCAAAATTTATTTCTTAATAACTTTATAGGTATAATGAATATTTTGATTTTTATTAGTGACCACGATCAGTCTGATGCAGTATACTTTTTAAATTCATATATGAGACATAGATATAGCTTCGTTTAATTTTTATTGGATTTTTACTATTAAATGTATTTCGATAAGAAGGATTCAAAATTTATTTCTTAATAACTTTATAGGTATAACAAATATTTTTATTTTTATTAGTGTCCACGATCAGTCTGATGCAGCATACTTTTTAAATTCATATTTGAGACATAAATATAGCTTCGGTTAATTTTTATTGGATTTTTACTATTACATGTATTTCGATACGAAGGATTCAAAAGTAATTTCTTAATAACTTTATTGTTATAATGAATATTTTTATTTTTATTCATGTCCACGATCAGTCTGATGCAGTATGCTTTTTAAATTCATATATAAGACATAGATATAGCTTCGTTTAATTTTTATTGGATTTTTACTATTTAATGTGTTTCGATACGAAGGATTCAAAATTTATTTCTTAATAACTTTATAGGTATAATGAATATTTTGATTTTTATTAGTGTCCACGATCAGTCTGATGCAGTATACTTTTTAAATTCATATATGAGACATAGATATAGCTTCGTATAATTTTTATTGGATTTTTACTATTAAATGTATTTCGATACGAAGGATTCAAAATTTATTTCTTAATAACTCTATAGGTATAATGAATATTTTGATTTTTATTAGTGTCCACGATCAGTCTGATGCAGTATACTTTTTAAATTCATATTTGAGACATAAATATAGCTTCACTTAATTTTTATTGGATTTTTACTATTACATGTATTTCGATACGAAAGATTCAAAAGTAATTTCTTAATAACTTTATTGTTATAATGAATATTTTTATTTTTATTCATGTCCACGATCAGTCTGATGCAGTATGCTTTTTAAATTCATATATAAGACATAGATATAGCTTCGTTTAATTTTTATTGGATTTTTACTATTTAATGTGTTTCGATACGAAGGATTCAAAATTTATTTCTTAATAACTTTATAGGTATAATGAATATTTTGATTTTTATTAGTGTCCACGATCAGTCTGATGCAGTATACTTTTTAAATTCATATTTGAGACATAAATATAGCTTCGTTTAATTTTTATTGGATTTTTACTATTAAATGTATTTCGATACGAAGGATTCAAAATTTATTTCTCAAAGAAAAAATTAACAACTATCAGGGATTCAAATTTATTTATACAGATGGCTCTAGAACAAACGATAATGTTGGCACGGCTATGTACTCAATCGAAAATACCCAACAATTCCATCTCCCTAAATTCACTTCCATCTATACCGCGGAATGTGTAGCGATACTGAAAGCGTGCGAATACCACACGGCTAATGTTAAAGATAGTAAGTTCGCGATATGTAGTGACGCGTTAAGTGTATTACAGAACATAAATCGGCTATACACCAAAAATACACACATACAAAAAATTCAGGACATTTTACACAACACGAAAACAATTGACAACAACGTGGTGGTACTACTATGGTCACCAGCTCACTCAGGCATAGAAGGCAATGAAAAGGTCGATGAAGCAGCAAGGACAGCAATATCCGAACCCATCCTGAAGATACCAATGACCGGAAGCGACATAAGATCAGTGGTGAAAGAAACTATCAAATACCAGTGGACCCAGGAGTGGAGAAATACCAGCAACAACAAGCTACGACAAATAAAGGAAGACACAAGACCGGGACCCCAGGCAACCATAAACGAAAAGCACAAACAACGATGACGAGACTTCGAATAGGGCACACGTACGTCACACACTGCCACCTGCTTCGAGGGGAACAGGCACCCGTATGCCAAAACTGCAAAACAGACAATACAGTGGAACATATACTGATACAGTGTGCCCTATTCAAAGAGAGACGTAAGGTTCTGAACATACCCGAAACACTAAAGGCCGCCTTGGAAGACAGTGCCAACACGGACAGAATCCTAAAATTTGTTAGTGGCATTGGGTTGGGGGGACTGATTTAACGACTAAACAAAAGGTGCTAATGACCAAGGAGTCGAAGCACCAAAAATCAATTTAAAAAAAAAAAAAAAAAATAATTATTTCTTAATAACTTTATAGGTATAATGAATATTTTGATTTTTATTAGTGTCCACGATCAGTCTGATGCAGTATACTTTTTAAATTCATATATGAGACATAGATATAGCTTCGTTTAATTTTTATTGCATTTTTACTATTAAATGTATTTCGATACGAAGGATTCAAAATTTATTTCTTAATAACTTTATAGGTATAATGAATATTTTGATTTTTATTAGTGTCCACGATCAGTCTGATGCAGTATACTTTTTAAATTCATATATGATACATAGATATAGCTTCGTTTAATTTTTATTGGATTTTTACTATTTAATGTATTTCGATACGAAGGATTCAAAAGTAATTTCTTAATAACTTTATTGTTATAATGAATATTTTAATTTTTATTCATGTCCACGATCAGTCTGATGCAGTATGCTTTTTAAATTCATATATAAGACATCAATATAGCTTCGTTTAATTTTTATTGGATTTTTACTATTTAATGTGTTTCGATACGAAGGATTCAAAATTTATTTCTTAATAACTTTATAGGTATAATGAATATTTTGATTTTTATTAGTGTCCACGATCAGTCTGATGCAGTATACTTTTTAAATTCATATATGAGACATAGATATAGCTTCGTATAATTTTTATTGGATTTTTACTATTTAATGTGTTTCGATACGAAGGATTCAAAAGTAATTTCTTAATAACTTTATTGTTATAATGAATATTTTTATTTTTATTCATGTCCACGATCAGTCTGATGCAGTATGCTTTTTAAATTCATATATAAGACATAGATATAGCTTCGTTTAATTTTTATTGGATTTTTACTATTTAATGTGTTTCGATACGAAGGATTCAAAATTTATTTCTTAATAACTTTATAGGTATAATGAATATTTTGATTTTTATTAGTGTCCACGATCAGTCTGATGCAGTATACTTTTTAAATTCATATATGAGACATAGATATAGCTTCGTTTAATTTTGATTGGATTTTTACTATTAAATGTATTTCGATACGAAGGATTCAAAATTTATTTCTTAATAACTTTATAGGTATCATAAATATTTTGATTTTTATTAGTGTCCACGATCAGTCTGATGCAGTATACTTTTTAAATTCATATATGAGACATAGATATAGCTTCGTTTAATTTTTATTGGATTTTTACTATTAAATGTATTTCGATACGAAGGATTCAAAATTTATTTCTTAATAACTTTATAGGTATAATGAATATTTTGATTTTTATTAGTGTCCACGATCAGTCTGATGCAGTATACTTTTTAAATTCATATTTGAGACATAGATATAGCTTCGTTTAATTTTTATTGGATTTTTACTATTAAATGTATTTCGATACGAAGGATTCAAAAGTAATTTCTTAATAACTTTATTGTTATAATGATTATTTTTATTTTTATTCATGTCCACAATCAGTCTGATGCAGTATACTTTTTAAATTCATATATGAGACATAGATATAGCTTCGTTTAATTTTTATTGGATTTTTACTATTAAATGTATTTCGATACGAAGGATTCAAAATTTATTTCTTAATAACTTTATAGGTATAATGAATATTTTGATTTTTATTAGTGTCCACGATCAGTCTGATGCAGTATACTTTTTAAATTCATATATGAGACATAGATATAGCTTCGTTTAATTTTTATTGGATTTTTACTATTTAATGTATTTCGATACGAAGGATTCAAAATTTATTTCTTAATAACTTTGTAGGTATAATGAATATTTTGATTTTTATTAGTGTCCACGATCAGTCTGATGCAGTATACTTTTTAAATTCATATATGAGACATAGATATAGCTTCGTTTAATTTTTATTGGATTTTTACTATTAAATGTATTTCGATACGAAGGATTCAAAATTTATTTCTTAATAACTTTATAGGTATAATGAATATTTTGATTTTTATTAGTGTCCACGATCAGTCTGATGCAGTATACTTTTTAAATTCATATATGAGACATAGATATAGCTTCGTTTAATTTTTATTGGATTTTTACTATTACATGTATTTCGATACGAAGGATTCAAAAGTAATTTCTTAATAACTTTATTGTTATAATGAATATTTTAATTTTTATTCATGTCCACGATCAGTCTGATGCAGTATGCTTTTTAAATTCATATATAAGACATCAATATAGCTTCGTTTAATTTTTATTGGATTTTTACTATTTAATGTGTTTCGATACGAAGGATTCAAAATTTATTTCTTAATAACTTTATAGGTATAATGAATATTTTGATTTTTATTAGTGTCCACGATCAGTCTGATGCAGTATACTTTTTAAATTCATATATGAGACATAGATATAGCTTCGTATAATTTTTATTGGATTTTTACTATTTAATGTGTTTCGATACGAAGGATTCAAAAGTAATTTCTTAATAACTTTATTGTTATAATGAATATTTTTATTTTTATTCATGTCCACGATCAGTCTGATGCA
Source organism: Elmis aenea (assembly GCA_947652605.1). Lineage (NCBI taxonomy): Eukaryota > Metazoa > Arthropoda > Insecta > Coleoptera > Elmidae > Elmis > Elmis aenea. Next base: position 6,440,208 of record OX393583.1, on the reverse strand, counting down.
GTATGCTTTTTAAATTCATATATAAGACATAGATATAGCTTCGTTTAATTTTTATTGGATTTTTACTATTTAATGTGTTTCGATACGAAGGATTCAAAATTTATTTCTTAATAACTTTATAGGTATAATGAATATTTTGATTTTTATTAGTGTCCACGATCAGTCTGATGCAGTATACTTTTTAAATTCATATATGAGACATAGATATAGCTTCGTTTAATTTTTATTGGATTTTTACTATTAAATGTATTTCGATACGAAGGATTCAAAATTTATTTCTTAATAACTTTATAGGTATCATGAATATTTTGATTTTTATTAGTGTCCACGATCAGTCTGATGCAGTATACTTTTTAAATTCATATATGAGACATAGATATAGCTTCGTTTAATTTTTATTGGATTTTTACTATTAAATGTATTTCGATACGAAGGATTCAAAATTTATTTCTTAATAACTTTATAGGTATCATGAATATTTTGATTTTTATTAGTGTCCACGATCAGTCTGATGCAGTATACTTTTTAAATTCATATTTGAGACATAGATATAGCTTCGTTTAATTTTTATTGGATTTTTACTATTAAATGTATTTCGATACGAAGGATTCAAAAGTAATTTCTTAATAACTTTATTGTTATAATGATTATTTTTATTTTTATTCATGTCCACGATCAGTCTGATGCAGTATACTTTTTAAATTCATATATGAGACATAGATATAGCTTCGTTTAATTTTTATTGGATTTTTACTATTAAATGTATTTCGATACGAAGGATTCAAAATTTATTTCTTAATAACTTTATAGGTATATTGAATATTTTGATTTTTATTAGTGTCCACGATCAGTCTGATGCAGTATACTTTTTAAATTCATATATGAGACATAGATATAGCTTCGTTTAATTTTTATTGGATTTTTACTATTTAATGTATTTCGATACGAAGGATTCAAAATTTATTTCTTAATAACTTTATAGGTATAATGAATATTTTGATTTTTATTAGTGTCCACGATCAGTCTGATGCAGTATACTTTTTAAATTCATATATGAGACATAGATATAGCTTCGTTTAATTTTTATTGGATTTTTACTATTAAATGTATTTCGATACGAAGGATTCAAAATTTATTTCTTAATAACTTTGTAGGTATAATGAATATTTTGATTTTTATTAGTGTCCACGATCAGTCTGATGCAGTATACTTTTTAAATTCATATATGAGACATAGATATAGCTTCGTTTAATTTTTATTGGATTTTTACTATTAAATGTATTTCGATCCGAAGGATTCAAAATTTATTTCTTAATAACTTTGTAGGTATAATGAATATTTTGATTTTTATTAGTGTCCACGATCAGTCTGATGCAGTATACTTTTTAAATTCATATATGAGACATAGATATAGCTTCGTTTAATTTTTATTGGATTTTTACTATTAAATGTATTTCGATACGAAGGATTCAAAAGTAATTTCTTAATAACTTTATTGTTATAATGAATATTTTAATTTTTATTCATGTCCACGATCAGTCTGATGCAGTATGCTTTTTAAATTCATATATAAGACATCAATATAGCTTCGTTTAATTTTTATTGGATTTTTACTATTTAATGTGTTTCGATACGAAGGATTCAAAATTTATTTCTTAATAACTTTATAGGTATAATGAATATTTTGATTTTTATTAGTGTCCACGATCAGTCTGATGCAGTATACTTTTTAAATTCATATATGAGACATAGATATAGCTTCGTATAATTTTTATTGGATTTTTACTATTTAATGTGTTTCGATACGAAGGATTCAAAAGTAATTTCTTAATAACTTTATTGTTATAATGAATATTTTTATTTTTATTCATGTCCACGATCAGTCTGATGCAGTATGCTTTTTAAATTCATATATAAGACATAGATATAGCTTCGTTTAATTTTTATTGGATTTTTACTATTTAATGTGTTTCGATACGAAGGATTCAAAATTTATTTCTTAATAACTTTATAGGTATAATGAATATTTTGATTTTTATTAGTGTCCACGATCAGTCTGATGCAGTATACTTTTTAAATTCATATATGAGACATAGATATAGCTTCGTTTAATTTTTATTGGATTTTTACTATTACATGTATTTCGATACGAAGGATTCAAAAGTAATTTCTTAATAACTTTATTGTTATAATGAATATTTTAATTTTTATTCATGTCCACGATCAGTCTGATGCAGTATGCTTTTTAAATTCATATATAAGACATCAATATAGCTTCGTTTAATTTTTATTGGATTTTTACTATTTAATGTGTTTCGATACGAAGGATTCAAAATTTATTTCTTAATAACTTTATAGGTATAATGAATATTTTGATTTTTATTAGTGTCCACGATCAGTCTGATGCAGTATACTTTTTAAATTCATATATGAGACATAGATATAGCTTCGTATAATTTTTATTGGATTTTTACTATTTAATGTGTTTCGATACGAAGGATTCAAAAGTAATTTCTTAATAACTTTATTGTTATAATGAATATTTTTATTTTTATTCATGTCCACGATCAGTCTGATGCAGTATGCTTTTTAAATTCATATATAAGACATAGATATAGCTTCGTTTAATTTTTATTGGATTTTTACTATTTAATGTGTTTCGATACGAAGGATTCAAAATTTATTTCTTAATAACTTTATAGGTATAATGAATATTTTGATTTTTATTAGTGTCCACGATCAGTCTGATGCAGTATACTTTTTAAATTCATATATGAGACATAGATATAGCTTCGTTTAATTTTTATTGGATTTTTACTATTAAATGTATTTCGATACGAAGGATTCAAAATTTATTTCTTAATAACTTTATAGGTATCATGAATATTTTGATTTTTATTAGTGTCCACGATCAGTCTGATGCAGTATACTTTTTAAATTCATATATGAGACATAGATATAGCTTCGTTTAATTTTTATTGGATTTTTACTATTAAATGTATTTCGATACGAAGGATTCAAAATTTATTTCTTAATAACTTTATAGGTATAATGAATATTTTGATTTTTATTAGTGTCCACGATCAGTCTGATGCAGTATACTTTTTAAATTCATATTTGAGACATAGATATAGCTTCGTTTAATTTTTATTGGATTTTTACTATTAAATGTATTTCGATACGAAGGATTCAAAAGTAATTTCTTAATAACTTTATTGTTATAATGATTATTTTTATTTTTATTCATGTCCACGATCAGTCTGATGCAGTATACTTTTTAAATTCATATATGAGACATAGATATAGCTTCGTTTAATTTTTATTGGATTTTTACTATTAAATGTATTTCGATACGAAGGATTCAAAATTTATTTCTTAATAACTTTATAGGTATAATGAATATTTTGATTTTTATTAGTGTCCACGATCAGTCTGATGCAGTATACTTTTTAAATTCATATATGAGACATAGATATAGCTTCGTTTAATTTTTATTGGATTTTTACTATTTAATGTATTTCGATACGAAGGATTCAAAATTTATTTCTTAATAACTTTATAGGTATAATGAATATTTTGATTTTTATTAGTGTCCACGATCAGTCTGATGCAGTATACTTTTTAAATTCATATATGAGACATAGATATAGCTTCGTTTAATTTTTATTGGATTTTTACTATTAAATGTATTTCGATACGAAGGATTCAAAATTTATTTCTTAATAACTTTGTAGGTATAATGAATATTTTGATTTTTATTAGTGTCCACGATCAGTCTGATGCAGTATACTTTTTAAATTCATATATGAGACATAGATATAGCTTCGTTTAATTTTTATTGGATTTTTACTATTAAATGTATTTCGATCCGAAGGATTCAAAATTTATTTCTTAATAACTTTGTAGGTATAATGAATATTTTGATTTTTATTAGTGTCCACGATCAGTCTGATGCAGTATACTTTTTAAATTCATATATGAGACATAGATATAGCTTCGTTTAATTTTTATTGGAATTTTTACTATTAAATGTATTTCGATACGAAGGATTCAAAATTTATTTCTTAATAACTTTGTAGGTATAATGAATATTTTGATTTTTATTAGTGTCCACGATCAGTCTGATGCAGTATACTTTTTAAATTCATATATGAGACATAGATATAGCTTCGTTTAATTTTTATTGGATTTTTACTATTAAATGTATTTCGATACGAAGGATTCAAAATTTATTTCTTAATAACTTTATAGGTATAAAGAATATTTTGATTTTTATTAGTGTCCACGATCAGTCTGATGCAGTATACTTTTTAAATTCATATATGAGACATAGATATAGCTTCGTTTAATTTTTATTGGATTTTTACTATTAAATGTATTTCGATACGAAGGATTCAAAATTAATTTGTTAATAACTTTATCGTTATAATGAATATTTTGATTTTTATTAGTGTCCACGATCAGTCTGATGCAGTATACTTTTTAAATTCATATATGAGACATAGATATAGCTTCGTTTAATTTTTATTGGATTTTTACTATTAAATGTATTTCGATACGAAGGATTCAAAATTTATTTCTTAATAACTTTATAGGTATAATGAATATTTTGATTTTTATTAGTGTCCACGATCAGTCTGATGCAGTATACTTTTTAAATTCATATATGAGACATAGATATAGCTTCGTTTAATTTTTATTGGATTTTTACTATTAAATGTATTTCGATACGAAGGATTCAAAATTTATTTCTTAATAACTTTATAGGTTTAATGAATATTTTGATTTTTATTAGTGTCCACGATCAGTCTGATGCAGTATACTTTTTAAATTCATATATGAGACATAGATATAGCTTCGTTTAATTTTTATTGGATTTTTACTATTAAATGTATTTCGATACGAAGGATTCAAAATTTATTTCTTAATAACTTTGTAGGTATAATGAATATTTTGATTTTTATTAGTGTCCACGATCAGTCTGATGCAGTATACTTTTTAAATTCATATATGAGACATAGATATAGCTTCGTTTAATTTTTATTGGATTTTTACTATTAAATGTATTTCGATACGAAGGATTCAAAATTTATTTCTTAATAACTTTATAGGTATAAAGAATATTTTGATTTTTATTAGTGTCCACGATCAGTCTGATGCAGTATACTTTTTAAATTCATATATGAGACATAGATATAGCTTCGTTTAATTTTTATTGGATTTTTACTATTAAATGTATTTCGATACGAAGGATTCAAAATTTATTTCTTAATAACTTTATAGGTATAATGAATATTTTGATTTTTATTAGTGTCCACGATCAGTCTGATGCAGTATACTTTTTAAATTCATATATGAGACATAGATATAGCTTCGTATATCTTTTATTGGATTTTTACTATTAAATGTATTTCGATACGAAGGATTCAAAATTTATTTCTTAATAACTTTATAGGTTTAATGAATATTTTGATTTTTATTAGTGTCCACGATCAGTCTGATGCAGTATACTTTTTAAATTCATATATGAGACATAGATATAGCTTCGTATAATTTTTATTGGATTTTTACTATTAAATGTATTTCGATACGAAGGATTCAAAATTTATTTCTTAATAACTTTATAGGTTTAATGAATATTTTGATTTTTATTAGTGTCCACGATCAGTCTGATGCAGTATACTTTTTAAATTCATATATGAGACATAGATATAGCTTCGTTTAATTTTTATTGGATTTTTACTATTAAATGTATTTCGATACGAAGGATTCAAAATTTATTTCTTAATAACTTTATAGGTATAATGAATATTTTGATTTTTATTAGTGTCCACGATCAGTCTGATGCAGTATACTTTTTAAATTCATATATGAGACATAGATATAGCTTCGTATAATTTTTATTGGATTTTTACTATTAAATGTATTTCGATACGAAGGATTCAAAATTTATTTCTTAATAACTTTATAGGTTTAATGAATATTTTGATTTTTATTAGTGTCCACGATCAGTCTGATGCAGTATACTTTTTAAATTCATATATGAGACATAGATATAGCTTCGTTTAATTTTTATTGGATTTTTACTATTAAATGTATTTCGATACGAAGGATTCAAAATTTATTTCTTAATAACTTTATAGGTATAATGAATATTTTGATTTTTATTAGTGTCCACGATCAGTCTGATGCAGTATACTTTTTAAATTCATATATGAGACATAGATATAGCTTCGTTTAATTTTTATTGGATTTTTACTATTAAATGTATTTCGATACGAAGGATTCAAAATTTATTTCTTAATAACTTTATAGGTATAATGAATATTTTGATTTTTATTAATGTCCACGATCAGTCTGATGCAGTATACTTTTTAAATTCATATATGAGACATAGATATAGCTTCGTTTAATTTTTATTGGATTTTTACTATTTAATGTATTTCGATACGAAGGATTCAAAAGTAATTTCTTAATAACTTTATTGTTATAATGATTATTTTTATTTTTATTCATGTCCACGATCAGTCTGATGCAGTATACTTTTGAAATTCATATATAAGACATAGATATAGCTTCGTTTAATTTTTATTTGATTTTTACTTTTAAATATATTTCGATACGAAGGATTCAAAATTTATTTCTTAATAACTTTATAGGTATAATGAATATTTTTATTTTTATTCATGTCCACGATCAGTCTGATGCAGTATACTTTTTAAATTCATATATGAGACATAGATATAGCTTCGTTTAAATTTTATTGGATTTTTACTATTTAGCTATTTCGATACGAAGGATTCAAAAGTAATTTCTTAATAACTTTATTGTTATAATGATTATTTTTATTTTTATTCATGTCCACGATCAGTCTGATGCAGTATACTTTTGAAGTTCATATATAAGACATAGATATAGCTTCTTTTAATTTTTATTGGATTTTTACTTTTAAATATATTTTGATACGAAGGATTCAAAATTTATTTCTTAATAACTTTATAGGTATAATGAATATTTTGATTTTTATTCATGTCCACGATCAGTCTGATGCAGTATACATTTTATATTCATATATGAGACATCAATATAGCTCCATTTAATTTTTATTGTATTTTTACTATTAAATGTATTTCGATACGAAGGATTCAAAATTTATTTCTTAATAACTTTATCGTTATAATGAATATTTTGGTTTTTATTTATGTCCACGATCAGTCTGGTGCAGTATACTTTTTAAATTCATATATGAGACTAAATTATAGCTTCGTTTAATTTTTATTGCATTTTTACTATTAAATGTATTTCGATACGAAGGATTTATAATTAATTTCTTAATAACATTATCGTTATAATGAATATTTTGATTTTTATTTATGTCCACGATCAGTCTGATGCAGTATACATTTTATATTCATATATGAGACATAAATATACCTCCGTTTCATTTTTTATTGCATTTTTACTATTAAATGTATTTCGATACGAAGGATTCAAAATTAATTTGTTAATAACTTTATCGTTATAATGAATATTTTGATTTTTATTAGTGTCCACGATCAGTCTGATGCAGTATACTTTTTAAATTCATATATGAGACATCAATATAGCTTCGTTTAATTTTTATTGGATTTTTACTATTTAATGTATTTCGATACGAAGGATTCAAAAGTAATTTCTTAATAACTTTATCATTATAATGAATATTTTAATTATTATTCATATCCACGATCAGTCTGATGCAGCATACTTTTTAAATTCATATACGAGACATCAATATAACTTCGTTTAATTTTTATTGGATTTTTACTATTTAATGTATTTCGATAAGAAGGATTCAAAAGTAATTTCTTAATAACTTTATCATTATAATGAATATTTTAATTATTATTCATGTCCACGATCAGTCTGATGCAGCATACTTTTTAAATTCATATACGAGACATCAATATAGCTTCGTTTAATTTTTATTGGATTTTTACTATTTAATGTATTTCGATAAGAAGGATTCAAAAGTAATTTCTTAATAACTTTATCATTATAATGAATATTTTAATTATTATTTATGTCCACGATCAGTCTGATGCAGCATACTTTTTAAATTCATATACGAGACATCAATATAACTTCGTTTAATTTTTATTGGATTTTTACTATTTAATGTATTACGATAAGAAGGATTCAAAAGTAATTTCTTAATAACTTTATCATTATAATGAATATTTTAATTATTATTCATGTCCACGATCAGTCTGATGCAGCATACTTTTTAAATTCATATACGAGACATCAATATAGCTTCGTTTAATTTTTATTGGATTTTTACTATTTAATGTATTTCGATACGAAGGATTCAAAAGTAATTTCTTAATAACTTTATCATTATAATGAATATTTTAATTATTATTCATGTCCACGATCAGTCTGATGCAGCATACTTTTTAAATTCATATACGAGACATCAATATAGCTTCGTTTAATTTTTATTGGATTTTTACTATTTAATGTATTTCGATACGAAGGATTAAAAAAGTAATTTCTTAATAACTTTATCGGTATAATGAATATTTTGATTTTTATTAATGTCCACGATCAGTCTGATGCAGTATACTTTTTAAATTCATATTTGAGACATAAATATAGCTTCGCTTAATTTTTATTGGATTTTTACTATTACATGTATTTCGATACGAAGGATTCAAAAGTAATTTCTTAATAACTTTATTGTTATAATGAATATTTTTATTTTTATTTATGTCCACGATCAGTCTGATGCAGCATACTTTTTAAATTCATATACGAGACATCAATATAGCTTCGTTTAATTTTTATTGGATTTTTACTATTAAATGTATTTCGATCCGAAGGATTCAAAATTTATTTCTTAATAACTTTATAGGTATAATGAATATTTTGATTTTTATTAGTGTCCACGATCAGTCTGATGCAGTATACTTTTTAAATTCATATATGAGACATAGATATAGCTTCGTTTAATTTTTATTGGATTTTTACTATTTAATGTATTTCGAAACGAAGGATTCAAAGTAATTTCTTAATAACTTTATCATTATAATGAATATTTTAATTATTATTCATGTCCACGATCAGTCTGATGCAGCATACTTTTTAAATTCATATACGAGACATCAATATAGCTTCGTTTAATTTTTATTGGATTTTTACTATTTAATGTATTTCGATACGAAGGATTAAAAAAGTAATTTCTTAATAACTTTATCGGTATAATGAATATTTTGATTTTTATTAATGTCCACGATCAGTCTGATGCAGTATACTTTTTAAATTCATATTTCAGACATAGATATAGCTTCGTTTAATTTTTATTGGATATTTACTATTTAACGTATTTCGATACGAAGAATTCAAATGTAATTTTATTATAATGTAATACAGTAAAATCAGCACAGCTTTTTAAAACGAAAGAAAATGCCAAGAACACTTGAGATTTCGAACAGGAATTTTGAATCACACTAGCTTAAATACCAAAATTTTTACTTTTTTCAAGGTTTTTGGTTGTAGTGGACTGTTTTTTAGTTTCTAGCACGAAAAAAGGTTAAGTCGTTAGCTAGTAAAAAGTCTGCTGAAGATTTTCAAAGCTTTAAATTGCTTTTTGTATCGATAAAAGCAGTTTTAAACATTATTTTTAGTAAACAACAGTTTAACTGCTCATTTCTTTTATACAGCAAAGCTCAAATCAATTAAAAACGCTGTATATGTGGGTGTGTACAGTATTTTAGCAATGCATTAATCATGCCCCCTAATTTTATAACCTTCTCAATGTTCCGCACCTGTCTAAAAAAACTGTTACGCCACTGGTTGTTTACCGGTAGTGTAGTGACAGAGGGCGCGCATAGCGTTGCGTTCATGTGAGCTTTTTGTTCGAATTCAAAAGTTTTTAGGGGTAAAATCAAACAAATTTAATGAAATAAGCAGTGTAAAAGTGTGCCGAATTCATTTCGTGAGTAGCCAAGACGATTTTGTGTAATGTTCTTGCTTAATTTCCATAGTTACGTTCATATTCGTTGAAATGTCAATTTATCGAAGGTGGCCGTGATTCTGTATTGTTTCAATTATTGGTGGTTCGATGACGTAATTCAATGTCGGTCGTGCCTTGTGCGTCGTTGTGAATTTGTTAAGATTTATTCATAATTTTACTTGATCGACGATTAATATGTGTTGAAAATTGTTCCGCATAGTCCACCGAAGATCTACATATAGTTTGCAGGTAGGTGAAAACGTTTTTTTATTGTGTAATGTATGAATGAAAATAGCGTCCCTGCCGGTAGATCTTAGCAAGGGTATATAGTAGGTATAGCCGTGGCGTTTGTTCAACTTGTTATTAATTAAAATCGCCATGTAATGCAACAGGATAGATTTCTAGTTAATCAAAATGCGTTTAGTTTGTTTTGTTAATAATGTTCTGTACATCATTGGCGTTATTAAATTAGGTTTGCAGGAGTTAGTGCCGCAGTAGCTAGAATCATAACTTAACATAGTGTGTAATTATTCAAACGCTTTTTTTGTGAAGATTTCGTAGCGAGCATCTGGCACTTGCGAGTTTTTTTTAGTGTATTCTAATTTTTTGTCAACTAAAACGGGTTGTGTAAGCGCTCATTTAACACGTTTTGTAAATTCCTTGTAACAGTTATCTGGCATATACGTATATTTATTTAAAAATACGTGTCGTTTGTGTACGACTTTGAGTAGAGTTTTATTGGTTTAAATTGTTGTTTGTTAATATGGTGACATGGTCCAGGGCTTCAAAAGTCCTTTTACTGTTCGCCACATCTTTTGAAAGCTCCTTTTATACCCGGACCTAAAGTTGGGTAAGATCCTCTGTGGCTAACCCCATCCTCCTCCACGGTCGACCTCTTTTACTTTACGAGCCTCCTTCACTTTGGAAGTAGTCATGTTGTCTAGAGCCCCCTACACCAGTGTTTCCCAAACTTTCGACATCTGTGTACCCCTTCTATAATTTTCGTAGCACTGAGTACCCCTCGTTAAAAAAAATTAAAATAATAAACGAAAAATAAAATTTATTTATAATAAAATACAAATAAAATAAATAAAAGTTATATTTATAAATAACATTTATTATAATCGCGTACCCCCACCAAACTCTTCCCGTACCCCCAGTGGTACGCGTACCACACTTTGGGAAACACTGCCCTACACATAGCTTATTGGTGACCCTTTATATTTTGTAACTGATTTTGTATTGTTCTTTTTTTGCAGAGTGCAGTAGGTGTATGGATGTATGGACTTCCTGGAGGCCGGTACCTGCAGGGGATGATGTCATCGCAGATGATGTCTTCAGTGCACCACGGTAAGTCCCAAATGTGCGAAGAGGGAAGAGCGATGAGGGAAGTCGCCAAAAGGCTAGTCAAAATCCGTTCGCGACTCGGCACAATTTTTTATGGTGGCATTTGCTGCTTATAAATTCGATCGTCCGATGTTTTTGCTATTGTCCGACAAGGTGTCCGTCCGGTTGTGATGTATTTTTATATGTAGGTGTAACTGTTTCATGACGTTGGGTAAAAAATAGTTGTAACAATTGTTTTCATCAATTTTATCCACCCTTGTAATTTATATACTTAATTGAAAAAAAAATGCTTTTGCAGTCTTTTATCAACGCTGTATCATTTTTTGAAATACCTACTTAAGTCATTTGTTTTAAATTTTGTAATTTAAATGTGGGTGTGTTGTACCTGTCCTCCGGTTTTAATTGGTTGTTACTTTTCCACTCTTTTTGGCTGATGTTCCTTTTGGTCTTGTTCTGTGAACAAACCTGAAGCAGCTCTAGAACAGAGGCGTAACTACGTCTAGTCGAATAAAATCATTTAGATAATTTCCAAAGTAACTACGCAGCTTTACCTAAATCGACAACTCTGTTTTTTTTTTTTTTAAATGAAGTTCATCCAAAATAATTTAGTAATAAATTTATCTGGCGATTAATAGATTGTAATATTTTGCATCATGGAAATTCAGAAAATAACTGTGTTAAGTTGAGAACATTGTTTTGTTAAGTTTCAAAGTTTTACTTAATTACTTAATCTATGGCCTATCTACCCTCACTGGTGTAAGGCATATGTAAGTTTCAAAGTTAATTGATTTTAATTTTTAGTTAAAATATAACTCGATTCAACTCAACCTCTATTAATTATAGGAAGTAATTTGTTCAATTTGGACATGTTCGTACTTTTCGAAGATGTCATTAGAAAATTTTGTGGCTTGTTTAAACTTCTCGATGGGAGCCTTATTTCAACTTCCTTAGACGAAAGTTGCGCTTTTGTGTTTTGTGTTTACTTTGCCTGTTTTGTTTAAGATCACCTGTATGTTGAATGTTTGAGTGGTTTGAGAAATTCAGTTGTACATTCTGGTATACTGAGTTACGTAGATGACCTGGTTATTTTCACCGGGATACTCAGATTTTCCGGGTGCTTTAAAGTACCATTACGGCTTACTGAGTTAAGTTAAGTTAGTTCATTATTAATCTGGTATGGTATCTTCCACCATGCCAGTTATAGGGTGATTCGATTTCGCCCCTAAGTGCGTTAAGTACTCGGGTTACCGTGTCGTATCACTTAGGGCCTACATAGATTTCCACAAAATGTCGTGATCCATGAATTTTTGGGTAGCCATAAAGTGGTCTTTGGTACCAAAAAGACGTGGTTTCACAGGTTGTACCTAGGTACCAACGAAAGTTGTCGAATTTTGTGGTGCTATGATATCCAGTTCTACCCTGGTTACCGTGCTGGATTAGGTATGTGGAATGCTTGGGTTTACGATCATGGAAAGGACAATTGGGTTGTTTGGAATTTCAAGTCTACGCCCGATTCTAAATATGCATCAGCGGTGTCATTTAGTGTCCGGATAAAATATGTTATTTGAATATATCAGGGAACTTGAAAAGCCTTGTCATGATTTGTAAATCCGTGTGGAATGTTTAGGCTTACAAGCCTTGTCATGATTTTAGCTTCAGTATGGTGAATAATTGGGCTTGCGTCGTGGTAAGGACAAATACGTTTTTTGGAACCTTGAGTCTACGCCCGATTCTAATTGCATATATCTTGTTCAATAGTGAGTACATGGTTTTATAACGTAGTGCCCTATTGTGCTGGATTGTGCTGTTTGTGTCCGGAGTAAACACGTTACTTAATTGTACCATGAAACAAGCACGGCCTTGCCACGATTGGTGAGTCTCCCCCAATATAATTTTCGGTGACTTGGCCTAAGTGTGTCAGAATGTGTTCGATTAGCTATGCCAAGTCACAGGAGACAGGTTCTCACATCCTAGAGTTCATTATAATATTTGTTAACAATTATTACCCAACCGTCATGAAACAACTTTTTTTTATTGTACTTCACAGCAATTGCTCGATTAATGTACTTAATAACATGATTTTCTATAACCTTTTTTTCAGGTTGTCAACGATATTTATTAGCTTATGTGTTAGGGGATTATAACTAAATAAAATTTTGTAGCAAATTCTATTTATTATAATTCGCATCTTTCCTTTTCAGGGCGTCGATAACGATTTTTAATGGTTCGGTTCGGTTCGGTTGTTAGGTTTCATGATAGGAAATGTTAGGTTGATAGGCGTGTATTTCTTTTAGCACTTACAACGGTGCTAATCCATGTATGTCGTTGGATTATGATAAATATTACTTTATTATAATCCAGCTGCAATTAGTTTAAGCGATTGTTATCAGAAAATCATGTTATAACACCCTCTCAGTAAACGAACACATTGGGTACCAAATATGTTGTACAATCCGTATGTAAGTTTGCGTGTTTAATTGAATATCACTTGCCTTGATATGTTTTTCTTTAATTTTTATTTCTAAACAGTTTCACAGCTTACATGTTATATTATTCACTAATCAGAAAAATGTATGTTGTACATAATTATTAATTAATATTTAAACATTGCGCAACAATATTAAACGTTTTAATTTATGCCAATTACTTTGTCACGTACCTTCAATGTGTTATTGTTATATTAAGAAATTTTTATCCCTGGTTAATCGAGTGATTGTTGTTATTTTGTTTGTCTTTTTTTCAGAGCGCTAAAAAACCTTGTCGGTGAAGATATTGTGCATTTATTTTGTAAAAGTATATTAGCAAAATCATGTGTCAATATGTCAATTTACAAGTTGAATGGAGACGTATTTTTTCTAAGGCTATAATACGCAATTTTGGCAACACTTTTAGTCTTCCACAATTCGTAACGTTATAATGCAGATAATACAAAATTCAACACCAGAACAAACTTTTAGTTACATTTATTTTCCTGATGTAAAATTTTGTTTTTCATGTCATACCTATCAGTGAGGTGATCAGTTATTTTGTTTTATTTAGTATCAAAGTATTTTGCTAATATATTTTGCAAACTGTGTCATGAACTATACTGGGTCTTATTCTTGTATGTATTTTATTAATCAAATTTCAAGATCAATTGAAATATCTCTTCTAATCAGTTTAAGTTTAAAAATTAATTAAAAATCATATTCTTGACTGTTTAAAAATTTTGATAGCTGTATAATTGGAGTGTGTAGATGTCATTATGTCTCAGTATTTAACAAAATATTTGCAATAAAATACACAATGCAATTTTGATTCAGCACACATTCGTTTATTAAGTGTTATAATTTACTTGTATTGTAATTATTGAAAGTCAAGTTTAACATTTCATATTTGTGAATTTTTCGGCATAAATCTTAAAACTTTTTCAAATTTAGAACGTAAAAATGATACGAGAATATGGCCCATTCTGTCATAATCCTTTTTAAGATTTTTAGTGTGTTGGAACCAAATAATTGCCAAGTCCTGGAAACTGACATTTTTATCTTATGATGTTAACTGCCTGCTTGCAGTTTTATAAATGGTAATTTGAAAATATTTATTTATACCGTGTGTTCCAAAAAAATGTGCCCGGCTTATACAGCGTGTCCATGTGATTTGAATTTTTAAGTGATAATATTTTAACAAGTGTACCTCGGTTCATGTATTTTTTTTTTATGGTAAAATGTGTAAAACTTGTGTTTATGAGGATATAATCTGGGAGATTTTTTTTGCAACACACAGTATTACAATATGTACAAATAATTTATTCTTGATACATTTTTATTAACTAATTTTTGCTTGTTTTATCACCTTTTTCGTACTTTGAATGTTTTGTTATTGTGAAGTCCCTTGTGGCATAATTGGAAAGAGATTTTAAAAAGACTATGAAGGGCTATAAAAAATATTTTTAATCAGCTTTTGAACCAATCAATAGTTGTTATGCATTGTATAAAGGTAACCTTTCTATAAACAATTAGGCGTATTATCAAATTTTTGGGTCTTCAAAAATAAAAAATTCAAGAGTTTACACTTGGAAAATTTTTAAACTACTTTGAAGTTTGAACGGCTATAAAAATGTTTTAAATCTGTTTCTGAACAAATTAATAATTGTTATGCATTACATAAATGTTGTTTAATTAATAATTAATATGCATTGCATGTGTTATTTAACATTTCTATAAAAAATTAGGCTCAGAACCAATAATTTTAAGTTTTTGACAATAAAAATACAAGGATTTACACTCTGAACACTTTTGAAAGACTTTAAAGGGCTATAAGAAATATTTATAATCTGTTTTTGAACGAATTAATAGTGGTTATGCATTGTATAAAAGTTGTGTAACATTTCTAGAAACAATTAGGCGTATAACCAAATTTTTTGAGTTCTTAAAACTCAAAAATTTAAGGTCTTACACTTGGAAAAATTTTAAACAACTTTGAATGGCTATAAAAATGTTTTTAATCGGTTTTTGATCAAGTTAATAATTGTTATGCATTGCATAAATGTTGTTTAACATTTCTATAAACAATTAGGCTCAGAACCAAAAATTTTAAGTTGTTGACAATCAAAAATACAAGGGTTTACACTTTAAACACTTTTCTAAGACTGTGAGGGGCTATACAAAATATTTTTAATCGGTTTCTGAACGAATTAACAATTTTTATGCATTGCATAAACGTTGTTTTACATTTCTATTAACCATTGGGCCCAAAACCAAATTTCTTGAATTCTTATAAATAAAAAATTCAAGAGTTTACACTTGGATACTTTTTAAAAGACTCCCAATGGCTATAAACATATTTTTAAGCGGTTGCTGGACAAATTAATAGTTGTTATGCATTGTACAAAGGTTGTGTGCAGCGGTTTAGTAAATTTTGGAAAAGATCATGTCTTTATTCGTGTATTTAAATTCACAAAGTTGGGAAAACTAAATAGACTTTATCAGTATTTTTAAATCGAGTTAAATGCGAACCCTGAAATATCTCGAAACAAAAAACAATGGACTTACTTAACTTGCATAATAAGAGGTCCATGTTGGTTGATATCATCTGAATATTTTAACATTTTTAAACAAATGCACAAGAATACTTTTTAAGACGCAATTTTTGCCAATTCTTTTTAACAATGCATTGGTTACATTGACTTACCAATGTACACCATTTCATTGAATTTTAGCAGATAACTCGTCTACTTTTAACATTGCAAGAAACATATCAGCCAAACATTTGCTCAACACACATAAATATAAACAAACTATTTCCATACCTTGAAACACCAGAACATTGAAAATGGAAAAGTTACTATCATTAATAGAACGGAAAGGAACGTTGCTACGAACTCAACACAACCCATCGTGTTTGGTTTTCCTGAAAAGTAAAAAAAAAACAACTAGTTAATCAACAAAGTTTCACTATCAACATGTTTAATTACATATTACTTATATTTTTTCATGAAATGATAGACCAGTTTCGATACTCGAGTCTCTTCGCCAGAAGCTTTCTTATTTGAAATAGCTGAAGAAACTAAACAGTTATACCATAGCCTTCATGGTTTCTTCTCTTTTTGACAATTTTAAAGAAGTAATTCTTTTTTACCCTGCATATAATATGACAGGAAATGATCTAAAGAATTTAATCCTAAATTGTGTTGAATATATACAAAATATTGGTTTTGAAATCGTCTGTATTATAACAGATAACAATCGTATAAATCAAAATATGTACAAAAATTTATCTAAAGATCATTATATTGAAAATCCAAAATACAAGGACGAAAAAATTTTTCTTACATACGATTTTGTTCTTATATTTAAAAACGTTAGAAATAATTGGCTTTCAAATTAAATTATAAATCTGTTTATCCTAATAATTTAGAAAGGCAAAGTGTCAATTTTGTTGAAAATGTATTTCACGATTCTACTATAGCTGCACTAAGTTGTAATAGCTTGTACAATGGAACATATGATTTTTTAAAAATAATTAAAAAGTGGTGGAGCATTGTTAACGTTAAAAGTACTTACTAAGGCAAAATAAAAATAAATGAGTGGGCAACTCCATTTTATTCAGAGGAAGACGAAAAATTAGTTTTTTTTAGAAAAGTTTATAACTTGGCTAGATAAATGGAATACAAATGAAAACTGTGTTGGTCTTTCTAAAGATACTTATTATGCAATAAAAAGAGCTACATTAGTACTCATTAATTTAGTCTCTTATTCTTTTAAACAATATAATGATGTACAATATATACTAGCTGGAAAATTACAATCCGATAATTTGGAAAAAAGATTCGGGCGCTATAGGAATTTATCGGGTAATTACAACGTATCTTTCCAACAAATTTTAGAGTCTGAAAAAAAATTAGATTGCAAAATATTTTTAAAAAATCCACAAATATTTCTTCATTTAAAGAATTAAAAAAACAAACTTTTGATTTAGAAACAACTAAAGCAAATGATGAGCATATTACAGACTTTTCATATATACTTAGTACAAACTACTTAAAAGTATTTAATTGTGATGAATTTGTTCAATCATATGTATGTGGTTATGTAGCTCATTCTTTGAGAAAAAAAATTAGTTGCCTTGATTGTATTAATTTAATTGTACAAGATGTTGGAATTGAAATAAATGAAAAATATTTTGATGAGTTACAAAGAGGTGGCTTGTGTATTGCTAGCGATAATTTAAAGTTTATATATTATCATATGTTGTCTATTTTTCAATACATACTTGATGATAAAAAATCAGAAACTTTATTTTTTTCTAAACAGAAACATCAATTAATATTATCAAACATAACCTTAGCAAGCTTAAAGTCGGATTCATTTTCTATAATGTGTATTAATAGTAATTGCAATTGTGGCATTCCTTACGAAAATCTTTATTTAAAGTGTGCTTTAATAATGGCCAATATAATTTTAAATAATTTTACAAAAAATAAAAATAATGAACTGCATCATGCAACTAATGTAAAAAAGCGAAAATTAGCAATTCTTCCGCAATAAATTTTTATTTGCAAAATAAAATTTATTGATAATAATTCTTTAAAAAGTGTTACATTCTTATTGTTTCGTTTACAGAAATATTTTAAAAAAGCATTGTAATATAAGTTATAAGGTTTTATGTTTGTTTATGTGACTTTTGTTATATTCAATTAATAGATATGTTTGTTTTTATTAAACATTCATTTAATTTGCAATATTAACTAAGAAATATATATTTTATCCCAAATAAAAATATTGTTTTGGTTATACAAGTAAACATGCATACGTTCTACCATATATAGTATATCTCAAATAAAATTGCTCATATCGGCTTAAGCAGTTAGGACATCCCAGGTACATGCACAATCTTGGATTATAAACCTTAAATGATTTGTATGGCACAACACCTTAAATCATAATCGTATACCACATCTTCCTAATTGCTTTTCTTTGAGCATAATGACCATAAGCAATTAAGAAGATGTGGTATACGATTATGATTTAAGGTGTTGTGCCATACAAATCATTTAAGGTTTATAATCCAAGATTGTGCATGTACCTGGGATGTCCTAACTGCTTAAGCCGATATGAGCAATTTTATTTGAGATATACTATAGCACAGCTTCTGGCGAGTAGACCTACTATAGTAAACACGATTCGACAGGTACACATACGTCATAATGCGCAGAACGCAAAAAATTAACGGGCGAGTCTATTACGCTCAACGAGGTGATTCCCACTGTTCAGTGCCGTCCATTATCGTTCGTGTGTTAGTCGAAGTGTAGAATAGCTCAATAATTCTCTACCCATTACAACGCCACTGGTACCGTCAATTCGCGCAGATCTGTGGCCACGCCTATGTACCTCTGGAATTGGGTTTACTATAGTTGAATTAATGGCGACGTTGCCTTTCTCACTTCCAGGCTTGTAACTATAGCTGTGGTTATACCCAAACGCACCCCATTTTGAAAATTAATGAATTATTGTAAAAGTTAATTAACCGGCAAATATTTTATAGACTCATCCTTATTTTTGAATATTAACAACGAAATATTACTCTATTTCATTTAAATATTTATGCATTTGATGAAAAATTAAAGTAAAACAAAAAAAATGTATTTTTTTAAATACAGTAAAAATATAACGCAACAAAAATTATTTCATTTTTATTAAGAATTTCAGCAAACTTAAACGTTTTCGTTAATAAGTTTTCATACTTTATATTTATATTTTGCGAGAAGGTACCTATACAGGGTGGTCCACATAGAAGGGTCACGATTGGGTTCTCGTAAACGGTAATAGCTACAAAGAAGTTTAAATCAATCCCTTTCTGAGACCTACTCAGTGATGCTTAAATGTTTTAAAAAAGTTTCATGGCACGCTAGATAATAAACAATAATCAAAATGGGCATTTTTTTCAAATCGTCAATAACCGAGTTATACCTACTTGATGGTACAAAAATATTTTTGGGAAAAAAATTGTAGAGTTTTTGACGCACTGTAAAATGAAAACCTTCATTTGTTTCAATATTGTTTAAATTCATGGCACTCTATAGCTTCATAGAAACTTTTTGTTGAATTGTATTTGTTTTGAGCCTAAATATAAAAAAAAATACATTAAATCTTATATTATTCAAAATAAGGGAGAAAAGCTATTTCATGAGGACATAACAAACTATGGTTTCAATTTAAAAAATGCAAGTTTGTAATTTGTCTAAGAATTTAAACAACGTTGAAAGAAATGAATATTTTCAATTTACAGTGGCTAAAAAAGTCTACACTTTTTCCCAGAAATATTTTTGTACCATCAAGTATAACTGAGTTATTGGCGATTTAAAAAAAAACGCCCATTTTGTTTTTCGTTTATTATTTAGCCTGCCAGGGAACTTTTTTTAAACATTTAAGCATCACTAAATAGGTCTCAGAAATGGGAACCATTTGCCTAATTTAAAGTTATTTCTAGCTATTACCATTTACGAGATCCCAATAGTGGCCCTTCTAGGTGGACCACCCTGTATATCGTGATATATCCCCATCATGGCCCTTTTTTTGATGAAGTAGCAACACTTACAAAAATATGTTTGTAATACTGGTAATAATCGAAACATTTCCAAAATATTGGAGAGTTTGAATTACTTTGACTATGGATTGTTTACAGACAAAAACATCGTATCAAGTTCTTTCTATTGTTACCATTACCTTCATTTTTTATTGGACGACTCACTTTAAAAAAAAGAGCTTATTTCGAATAGAAAGTTATTGGTAAAGAGACTTTAGACTCGAAATTGATCTAGCATTTCAACAAGTATTCTTCATAAAAAAGAGCAATTGATTTTAATAGCATTTATTTTTAGTACTTAAATTAACCTTTTTTTTTAAATTATACACTTTAATCAGCAATCAGAATTATTATAATTCTATAGGCTAATTTGATATCAATTCCTGGGTGGTTCTGGTGATTTAAATGACTTGATGAGGTCAACATCCAGCGACGTTGCCTCGGAAACACCCCCTATCTTTAAATTAACCATTGAAAAAGTTTCAAGCATTTAACAAAATTTGTCTTTTGCAATTAATACTTCAAAAGCAAAATCTAAATATTTAAAATAAATTAACATAAAAAAGTGCATTAAAAAAACTTACGCAATGAATCTAATAAATAAGTGAGAAAACTTCACTCCACAACAGCTATCAGCCAACTAAAAACATTCGTAATATGTGAGTTTACTTTAATTTTCATAGAAGCAATTTTTTGAGTCCATTAAGGTGCGTCTTTGCTCTTTCTACGTACGACACCTCACGATAGATTACAGTCGAAAGATTAAATGGATCGATTCAAATACGCGACAAATTTCCCAATGTTTCCCGATTCATTATTTAAATGTTGTGATAATGACTTTGTTACATGTGACCAAATAAAATTGGAATTAGCTTGTGATCAAATGAAACGAATTTATTGATTCACTTAATCACGAGTAATGAGAACTAATTCTTTGTTCTATAGAAAATTCGGATTGCTATATGAAACTACAACAAAATTCGAGTGCTTTCTGTATAAAATAATAAAACGTTCTTCTATAGCAAAAAAAAACGTAATGTAATAAATTTAAATGCCATATAAAATAACCGAACGCTATAAGAAGTAATAAAATGCTACATTTTTTTTGCGTACTTACTATTAAAATCACTTCTAGTCGTTGTTAGCGCACACTGCTATGGGCAGCTAATTTAGATCAGTAAGAAAGTGTCAGGTTAGAGGTCAATTAGAGTAAATTTTTTTAATGCTGTGTTAAGCAGAGTGGCCACTCATACAATATGGGTGTGTGCGGTGGCAGAGTCTAAAATTTCGCCACACTAAGGGACGCTAAAACGTATAATATCTTTATAATTCCCTACATAATTAAACAAAATTAAAGATAGAAAAAGCCGCAGGTAAAGATGGTATTACACCGGAAATGATTAAATACATGGAAGAATTAGGGAAAGAAGCACTAAGGGCTCTACTGAACGAAGTAATAAAATCAAGGAAAGTACCAAGGGATTAGAACATTGGAATAATCTTACCATTATACAAGAAAGGGGACAAAAGAGATTGTTCCAACTATAGAGGAATAAGAAGGGCGTATCCAGCCCTCCATCTTGAGGGGGGTAATTAAAACTTTCAGTGGGCCCTTGCTAATTGGCATCCGCTGTTTTTTTCTCTCAACTTTAATCAGTAATTGTTTTGCTTCGCCCCTTACTAATTGTAATTATCCATTTTTCCAATGAAAAACAGGCCAATAGCTACAAGTATACGAGAAGTTTAGAATAAATAGGTATGACTATTTTTGTAATATACAGGAAGGTCCAAATGCGACGGGATTACATAGGTATCTCGCTTAATAAATAGTCAAGATAGAGAAACGGTGAAATTACCAAAAACGTGCAGGATTTTGGGACAAACTCAGAACAGTTCTCAAATACATTCTATCAATTCCGGTTTTTCTTATTATTTTTTTTTGTTTTTACAGCCTACTTTTAGTTTCTCATCTTTAAAAATATTAAAAAACTTTTGTAACTTGCGGATTATTGAAAATAAATAGATAAACCCATATATTTAAACAGCGAAAAAATAAGTAATTTAAATAGATTATGATCTATTTAAATTCCTTGCTATGGCCAACTGTAGCTTCCATTTAAAAAAGGTGAGCTTGTGTCATAACTTTTTAGCGGCGATCGTAAAAAAAATATTTTAGTACTATCAAACTCTACATAAAAATATCTAAAAATAATCTCCATAAAGTTTTTCGATATTTAAAACAATAAGGGAGATATGACACATTATAAATATAATAAAAAAACAGTTTTTCTTTAATAACTCGAAAACCGGAAACGATAGAATATTTTTGAAAACGGTTCTTAGTTTATCCTAAAAAAAAAACTACACATTTTTGGTAATTTAACTGTTTCTCTATCTTGACTATTATGCGAGATACCCATGTAATCCTCTCGAATTTGGACCACCCTGTACAGTTTTAATTTAGGCTATAATACATTGAACTAAATCTAATTCTATTAAAACAAAAAGTATTTTATTTAATTATAAGCGATAGTAAATATACGATCCGGCTTTTTAAAATTTATATAAAAAAAATTAAGTTTTCTACATTTGGCTCCAAATGTATTTATTATATTGTCTATGTTGACATCTATATCTTTATGAATATGAAATAAAGACAATCCCGTTAAACGTTGTTGTATCATATTAGATCGTAACCACCCTTTAAACTTTTTTAAAGCCGAAAAACTCCTTTCTGCCAAGGCAACGCTAACAGGAAGAGTGCATAAAATTTGCAAAATGATTTTTAAAGTGGGGTATATTTCGGCGTTACATTTTTCATACGTTTTAAAAGCACTGTCAGGTACATTTTCGTTTAACTAGAATTTCTTTTGCCATTTTAATGTCCAAAAATCGATTTCAGATTTAAGGTTTCATTTTATAGATCGTCGTTTTCAAATACTTTACTGAAATAAGTGACCATTGAATTTAAAAATTCATTTATATCTATCTTCACTTGACTTTGTTATAAGCTAAAGCGGCAACGCAGGAAATAAAATACCTATTTGTAAAACTTTATTTTTTTAAATATCTTAGTCTTAGGGGGGGTAATTACCCCATTTACCCCCCCCCTGGATCCGCCACATAACATTAATGAGTGTACCAGGAAAAATACTGGCAAGTGGAAGAATATTTAACAGTTTAAGAACAATATTTTTTGGAAAGAGAGAAGTCCCAAAACGAACAAAAGTGGAAGTGGTCAAAAAGGTTGTAACTCCGGCACTTTTATACGGAAGTGAAACGTGGACACTCACAAATAAAAATAGTAGCCGAGTGAATGCAGCTGAATGCGATTTCTAAGAAAAATTCAAGGAAAAACCAAAAGAGATAGAATCAGAAACGAAACATATAGAGAACAATTAAAGATAAGATCAGTTGAAACAAAAATACAAGAAAGACAGATGGGATTGTTGGGTCACATTTATGGGATGAAAGAAGAAAGGTTAACCAGAAAAGCCCGTGAAGCAAGATCACAGGGTAAAAACAAAAGAAGTAGACCGAGAAAATCTGGCAAGACGAAGTTAAAAAAGCAGCAACGGATGAAAACATCAAATGGAAAGACATAAAAAAAGCTAGCACAAGACAGGAAAACATGGCAACAGGTCAGCATAACACAACTCAACAGTTCTACACCTAACAATAGAAGAACTCATGACTAAATAAAATATTATTGTATTTCATTCAGGGCTGTACAGTCGTTGTCGGAGTTTAGAAGGAATTTATGGTCAGTGGAGTCGGAATCGGAAAAAATGTGCTCCGACTCCGAGTACAACAAACAATTGCGAGGCGGTCCTTTTTTTATATTTAATTTTTGTTTATATTACACACACCATAAAATGTCTTGGTATTTAATTTTGTCGGAGTCGAACTACTAAAATTATCAGGAGTGGTCGAATCTTTTTTTACCGACTTCGCAGCCTGATTTCATCTTTTTACTAGTATCTTCTAACGCCAAAATCCAATCATGATAAAATAACATAGTTGATGATGGTCCAAAGTCCAAACAGCCAAAACGTCTCACACAAAATCTAATTAGAACAACGCATGGGAAATAAAAAATTGCTTCCAAAAAGTGTTTTTGGTTTTTAATAACTCGAAAAAATAAAGGAAATAAAGCTAAAAAACTAAACAATTTTTTTAGCGTTTCTCTCACATTTGACTTCAACCCCAAATTTCGCAACTTCGCCTCAAATTAACCGATTTCGTACCTATCTCTTATGAAGTTAAACCTCAAATTTGGCACGAAATGTGTAGAAGTTAGAAAAGAATTCGACTACTCGAAGATTTTTATCATATCACATCCTAGCAACAAAAGAATTGTACGCCTATGGAATCCTATATTTACATTTACGCAAACACAATATATTTCTGGCGTTATCGCTTAGATATGTAATTGCTAGATTACAATTGACTTCCAAAAATATAAATTCAGTATGCGCAACGCGCAGAATTATTGTATACGTTAGCATTAATTAAAAACCAGTTTTAGGTTGCATCTACAAGTTTATTTGTTGTTTATAGTTAAGAGAGATAGTGTAAACTATTTACACGGCGCTATTTTTTCATTCAGAGTTTATATTTTACGAAAATAATTACCCAGAAACTCATTAATCACAATTCTAAACGTTTTGTATACTTTTAGCATAATTAATAACGCGACTTACCTTACGAATGCCGGGAGTTTTATAAACTACACAACCGCACGACGGCTACCGCGTATTAATTCTGTGTGTGATGTAATTTTGTTGTTTTTTCCCACTTCATTAAAGATTAAATATTCTCAACTGTAATAGTAACATCGCTTAGTCACAGTTGATCTACGTATCTAGACGTGTTTGTTGTATGGAATGTTAACGATGTCGATATAATTTCGAATGTTTGTGTTTTCTGAATATTGCGTTAATTGTTTAAAACCGCTTTTTAACGTTGTCTATTTATATCTACGCAAACAGTACAAAGGAAGTTGATGTTTATAAAACGCGGAGAACGAGGAAGTTGGCGCTGACACGCGCATGGAATCATGTCTGCATTGTTTATTAAGGTGGCTTTAAATATTTTTTTTTGTCGCCAAGCCAAGCCATTGTATTTTTTCTTTACGTACGGGGGTCAAGATGAATTTATCGAGAATAGAGAACACGGTTAATATTTTGTTTTAAATATGTTCACACTAACTCAAAAACAAAAACAAACAATACAAACATGGGCGTTCACAGGGGAAGGCAAACGGGGCACATGCTCCTCCCTGGAATCGAGTACTTCATTAATGACCAAATGAAAGAGCGTCAAGTTAAAAGTTCGTTAATATTTTAATGCATTCCTGACGGGATCAGATGTGGGAAATTTGGTCTGCAAGCTTTGCCTCCCCTTGGATAAGAAAAAATGAAGTTAGGGGTAATATCTCGAAAATGGTAGGTGTTAAAAATAATCTAAAATAACATTTACATTCTCCATTAAAAAGTGCCTTAAGAAAGTACAAATAAAATTGTTCTAATGATTACGACAAAAAAGTTATGAGAGAAAAAAGAAATTGGACATTTTCATATTTTTTTGCTATAACATCTGAAGCACGAGAAATTTTGTACTTTTAAAAATTGTTTGTAGCTCCTCTAATACTAAGGAATAATTCATCTAATTTAAACAAACCTGTATCTCTTATAATAAGCGAGATCCCCATGCTGGAAATGTAATCTGGGACACCCTGTATACAGGGTGAGTCATTAGTGCGGGATCGGTCGATTGTGGCTAAATGGCTTGAGATATGAAGTTGAATCAAATGCTATTTTATACAGTTTTTTCTAAACAACACAATAAAAATATTTTCAAATATACAGGGTGAGTCACCTTTCTGGAACTAATAGCAACTTTTATATTTCAAATACAACACCCAATTTTTTATTTAATATTTTTGACCGCCTTAATTTTAGCTTTGCATCAATATAAAATATTACAGGTTTTTATACGGTGTTGTAAAAAAACATTAATTTTCTAAATTAATCAAGGTTTTAAGTCTTTATTTAGAAAATTCTCCTGAAGTTATTTTGAAGTACAGAGTTTTAATTTGCTATGGACATGCAGAAAAACTTTCTCTGTTCGCTCGATATGAAAAAATTTGAATCACACGTACAGGAGTGTTTATAAATAGGTGGCAACTTCCATGATTTTCAAAAGCTCATAACTCGATTTTTTCAAATGCGAACCCCTGTATTTTATTATGTCATCGAATTCGTCTTTAAAAGAGCTTCATATTTTGTTAGTATGTCCTATACCCAAAACTCATACTTTTCGAGATATTCGACATTTTTTTTCAAATCGGTATTGAAGCAATTGCCGTGGAAATTGAAAAAACTGACTTGTCACTTCGCTAACGTCAAAAACTTGTCATTTATTTTTTGAATTATTGCATATCCACAATGAATATTACTTTACAAGAGCGAATTGATATGTTTTATTCACCATTTCGTGTATTTAATTACTAATAGTAATACAATTTTGTTTTATTATAAATATTATGTTGTATCTACTCACATAATATGTGATTTAAATTGATAATTTTTTTTAACAAAATCACTTGATTTAAATCAATGATTTTTTTTTTAAATCACTTGACTTAAATCATGATTTAAATCGTGATTTGAATCAATTGATTTAAATCTGCTCAACCCTGCTTAGGACACACATTGTTGGAGATTATAGGATACATAATCTAAAATTATTTTCATCTATACAGGATGTTTGATTTCCGCGCACCAATGTGTAGCTTTTTTACTTTAAACACGCAACCCTGTACATTTTTTATTTTTTGGATCGAAATTGAATTCTCTTAAAAAAAATGTATTTATGTACATAAAATCAACCGTTTTTGAATTATTTACGTGTTCTT
The DNA here is from genome assembly GCA_947652605.1 of Elmis aenea. NCBI lineage: Eukaryota > Metazoa > Arthropoda > Insecta > Coleoptera > Elmidae > Elmis > Elmis aenea. Next base: position 6,412,879 of record OX393583.1, on the reverse strand, counting down.
GAAAATATTGACAGTTACCGATCTTCAACAAAATATTCATATTTAGCGATTTAACAACGTCAGTGTAAATTAATTTGGTAGTTTTGTTAACAATGCTCTTATAGTGCCTTCTGAATAATTAAACTTTTTACACAGGGTGTTTGTTTTTGTCGGTCAATGTAGCTGGATTTTAAACACAAATAAGTCGATTTTTTTTAATGGAATGTTTTGTATTTTTTCGTACATTTTCGTGTAGATAATTTGATTTTCTTTAAAAGGTAAAAAGGGCGTATTACGTCTAAAACTAATATTTCTCGAGTTATTGCTGTTTTAATGATCATTTATGGGTAAACCTAGAAAATTTGAAAGAATTTAAATATTAGGGTAAGAAAAAATTGTAAAAAAAATATTTATAGTAGTAGGTACGTTTAATTACAATTTCAATTTGAGTCTGTCCATATTCTTTATTTCTTATGTTAATCAAAACAAAAAAATATTCTAATGTGACTGTTCATTCGCAATTTTAGTAGACAAAAATAGTTTTATTAACGAAAAATTATTGAAACTGGTGCAGGAAGTCTTAAATAAATATATTTTTTGAAAGTAGACTAAGATTTATAAGCTGTCGATATCATTTATTTTTATGTTTACAGCTCCTATGGATTATTTTTTCTTTCTTAAAATCATTAAATAATACCACATTCTTCAAGCTGTACTTACATTAAAGTTTTAAATGTTTTTTTCTCATATTAAATCAGTAAATGATTAACAAGTTAATGTTGATTAAACAGTCATAAGAAAAACGTATTTCTTTGAATAAACGATAAAAATTTTCCGCCTAAGAGTAAAATTAAACTTAAATGTATCATTTTTTATAATCATTAAAGCTTACTTGTGAATTTTGTAATTTTAGCCATAATTTATCATTAAAACGGCAATAACTTGAGATTTATTAGTTTTAGATTATTATTTTTTAAAGACTTTTCTTACACTACTGCGATTATTTTAACTTTTTTCCCCAGTTTTTATTACATAAATAATTCATTGATATTTTGTAAGATATACTCAAAAGGGTCTTGCAAATGATCTATGTAAAAAATAGACCGTCACCAAAACCAATTTTTTTTTAATGCAATTACTTAATCAAGTATTTTAAAAACAATTCTATTAATAAAAAACCTATTAAAAATTTAAATATAGTTGGCGACCCTCTAAATATTTTGGAGTAAACTCCAGAACTCTATCTCTTAAAAATAAATAATATAAGTTAGGTGCTGTGGTGTTCCAGCTGGTACACCATGTACCTATAGTACTATAAGATAAATATATTTACACAAGCTAGTCAAAAAATGTATCTGATGATTGTTGGTTTACAAACGGTTTTTTTAAGAGCGACAAATGGGAAAGTAATTACTAATTTAACATTATTTTCGTATTTCTAACTATAAAATTCCACAACGTACTATGTATAAGCGAGAAGCGACAAAACAAAAATTTGGTTTTATTACTGAGTAAAATTTAGCATACCAGTGACGCCATGCCGTCTGCACTCTGATTGGTTTTGAAACATCCTGTACTATACGGGTTGTTGACTCAAATCTAAATACCAAAAAAAATTGATAAAATTGTCTTATTCCACTAATTATATTATAAATTTCTTTTCGCTTTGCTATACAAAAATGTTTCTGTATATTTTTTTAATGCATGATCGGTTTTAAAATTAATTTTTTTATAAAAATCGATTTAAAAAAAAAACACATACATATAATTAAAAATTAAAACTATAGCCGGTCTGATACATTTCATCAAAGAAAACACGTTTTAACGTCATCTTATAACAAAATTCCTGCGATTTACAAAAATGTAAGGTTTGTAAGTGTTTCCCCTTAAAATAACCAAAGCTATAGGAATACGACTGTAAAACTGAATCACCCGGTATATAAATACAGTGGACACTCGAACTTCGAACACAATCCGTTCCAAAAGAAGGTTCGACTTTTAAGTTATTCGACTTTTGAGTTAAATTTTCCCTTAAGAAATAATGTGAATTGAATTAAACCGTTCCAGACCCCCAAAATTTACCCAATATACAAAATTTTAAGCGCCTATTTCAAAATATATTGGTAAGTAAGTTATTATAACACAAGTATATTTATTTTGAGCAATTGGATGTTTTTAAGAATAAAACATAGCAGTAACGTACGCAATGGGGGGATTAGGGGGATAAATCCCCCCCGAAAATGTGAAAAGAACTAAAATTATAATAACCGTATTTCAAAATTGCGCGACCGACTGCTTTTCCGTACTTATAAAATATATTATGTTTGTATAATTTACTCATAAATGCTATTTTTGGGTACGTTTGATCTTGAAAATTTAAAAATATGCCTATGGTGCTGTTATCCGGGGGCTGCTGCCCCCTGGACCCCCCGCAACTCTTTCTTACGACTCACTTTTTGTGTCTAGCCCCCATAGATAATTTTCTAATTGCACCATTACTATGCTCCGTTTGAAATTAGTCAGTATTATTTTTGCAAATTAAAACAATGTCCCCCCTGAAATATTTTTCTGCGTACGCCACTGATACATAGTACAGGGTGGGCAAATTTCGATGTTTTCATAGGGAATCTCGGTAACTATAAGAGGTATCAAAAAACGGACCGCGCATCCTCGATCTCTTTTTTCGAGAAAAAGTTAATGGTGAAAACTAAATTTGGTTATCGTCTTTTGTTTTCGAGTTATCGCCGATAACTCGATTTTTCGACTTTCCGTCTTATGACTATATTTCACTTATTTATGAAAATAAACAAAAATAATTTTGACGTTCTACAGGCACTTTTTTGATAAGAACGCAGTGGCGTAGACAATTTTTCAAAAAAAAAAACCGAAATTCGAGTTGTGACATAAAGTTGTTTTTCTTAAATAGAACCCATAGTTGGCTATGACTTATTTAAATTCCTTATTTTTTTGTCATTCCAAATATATAAGGGTTGATGTATTTATTTTCAATAATACGCAAGTTATGAAGGTTTTTTAGTTTTTTTTTTAAACTGTGAAAACAAAAACAAAAAAAGGTGTAAAACCTTTTAAAACTCATGTGGTACAAGTTACGAAGGTTTTTTAATTTGTTGTTGTGATAAACATTACAAATATTTGAACATAAGATAAACTACAATAAACTACATTACTGCAGATTTCAACTTTATCGTTGTTTCCTTATTTTATATATTTACAATGTTTATCACAACAACAAATTCCAAAACCTTCGTAACTTGTACCAAATGAGTTTTAAAAGGTTTTATACCTTGTTTTGTTTCTGTTTTCACAGCCTATTATAATTTTGTTTTAAAAAAAATCTAAAAAACCTTCGTAACTTGCGTATTATTGAAAATAAATACATCAACCCTTATACAGGGTGTGTATAAATTGGCGGAAGCGCTACACGTGACGATGTTCTTCGTAAAATTCCAAGTCGAAAATCTTGATACAAAAATGTTGTACCATGCTTCCTATGGCTTCAGGAACCATTTAAAGAAAAAAACAATTGGCAACATTGCATACATTGATTTGCGTTTGGACATTTTTTTATCAGCAATTTTTACTTAGGTATTTACAATTTTTGTTCGAACTGAAAGCCTTCAGTTCGTAAACATAGCTGCAAACTTTTGGGTATCGTAAAACACAAACTAGAAATAATTACGAGAAAAACAGAGATGACAGCTAATGACAATGTTGCCATGTGTATTATTTTTATTCAAATCAGTGATTTACATATTTTCAACACCAGTTTTTGAAAGGAAGAACACAATATCTAGGAAAAAATACTATTCGAAATTTATTTTTATTCCAAATTGCAGCTTCTTCATTTGCAAGTATTTAATAATAACACTTATTAAAGAACTAAATGTCAAAACTTTGAGGACCTCTTGCAGACACAGCAAGCATGGTACAAGATTTTCGACTTAGAATTTTACGAAGAACTTCGCCACGTGTAGCGCTTCCGCCAATTTTTACACACCCTGTATATTTGGAATGACAAAAAAATAAGGAATTTAAATAAGTCATAGCCAACTATGGGTTCTATTTAAAAAAATACAACTTTATGTCGCAACTCGAATTTCGGATTTTTTTTTTGAAAAATTGTCTACGCCACTGCGTTCTTATCAAAAAAGTGCCTGTAGAACGTCAAAATTATTTTTGTTTATTTTCATAAATAAGTGAAATATAGTCATAAAACGAAAAGTCGAAAAATCGAGTTATCGGCGATAACTCGAAAACAAAAGACGATAACCAATTTTAGTTTTCACCATTAACTTTTTTTCGAAAAAAGAGATCGAGGATGCGCGGTCCGTTTTTTGATACCTCTTATAGTTATCGAGATTCCCTATGAAAACATCGAAATTTGCCCACCCTGTACACACATGGAAAATATTGTATAATAATCAATCAATAATAATAATAATAATAATAATAATAGGAGAGATATTACTGAATGGGCGTTAATAAATATAACATAAGAATAACCCAAAGAAATAAATAATACGCTTAAACACAGATTCTTTGTTCGTCTTTCGAGTTTTTGGTCGAGTTTCAAGTCAAACCGTTCGAAATTCGAGGTTCCACTGTATATTAAAATTTGTTGTTGTAAAACATAAATAATTAATTAATAAGCCATACCGTACTCGAAAAAACACTCCTGTCCTCCAGAATCAGTTCTTTTCCATCCAACATACATTCATTCATTTATTATTGATAACAATCTATTTAGATCAGTCACGAAATCTTCACTTCATTTAATTTATTTATCTTTTACGGTCTTTAAATCAAATCTTGTCAACATTTAGTAGTAAACACTTCCTGAACTATATAAAACGATTCGAATTTAAAAATAATACTTGATAGAAACTGGCCATTCTCAGCTGCGCGCTTGGAACTTCCCTGCAGACTAAATACAACCGTGGTAAAATTAACTCTGGATGAATTTTTCTTTTTATACCTTCACGAATCGGTTGCATTAACGCCCCAACAGTTTACAAACATTTGGTGAAGTCAAAACATAATTTGGTTGTTTATATTATGATTTTGGCTCAAGGTTTTTGACATTAACTCTAAGAAATCGATGGCTTATAATAACAAACATTTCATCTTGTCGATAATAACTTCGATACGGCCATTAGCAGAATTAAGTTACGTTCGGTTAAGTAAATATTTTAGGCAGTTTATGGATATTAGATGGGATTTTTGTTTAAAAAAACGTAAACACACGCATGCATGTTTGAAAAACTTTTTAGGATATCAAATGTTCGTCACAATTATTATTTTTTCACTTACGCACTTGCATATAAAATAAATAAATATAATTTAAGTAAACGGAGCTGCTAAAATCATTAATTTAAGCTCATTTTAGAAGCAGTTAAGTGCTTCACATAAAAGATAAAAATGAGAACATAATTATGGATGAGGAAAAAATAATGGAAAGATGGAGACAATACTTTAATTAAAGAGCTAGGGGAGACAGATGAAATAGACGAAAGATACGAAGTAACAAATGTTAGGAGATAACGAACTCAAAAACCGTAAAATGATTCTGAAAACGGTTCTGAGTTTGTCCTAAAAAATTGCACATTTTTGGCAATTTAACCGTTTCTCTATCTTGACTATTAAGCGAGATACCCATGTAATCAGTGGCGGAACCAGGGGGGGGGGTAAATGGGGTAATTACCCCCCCTAAGACTAAGATATTTTAAAAAAAAATAAGTTTTACAAATAGTTTTTTTATTTCCTGCGTTGCCGCTTTAGCTTATATCAAAGTCAAGTGAAGATAGATAAAAATGAATTTATAAATTCAACGGTCACTTATTTAAGTAAAGTATTTGAAAATGACGATCTAATAAAATTAAACCTTAAATCTGAAATCGATTTTTGGACATTAGAATGGCAAAAGAAATTCCAGTTTAACGAAAATATACCTGACAGTGCTTTTGAAACGTAAAAAAAAAATGTAACGCCGAAATATACCCCACTTTAAAAATCATTTTGCAAATTTTATGCACTGTTCCTGTTAGCGTTGTCTTGGCAGAGTTTTTCGGCTTTAAAAAAGTTAAAAGGGTGGTTACGATCTAATATGACACAAGAACGTTTAACGGGATTGTCTTTATTTCATATTCATAAAGATATAGCTGTCAACATAGACAATATAAAAAATACTTTTGGAGCCAAATGTAGAAAACTTAATTTTATTGCATATAATTTTTAAAAAGCCGGATCGTATATTTACTATCGCTTATAATTGAATAAAGTACTTTTTGTTTTAATAAAATTAGTTCTATTTCAATGTATTATAGCCTAAATTAAAACTGTACAGGGTGGTCCAAATACGAGAGGATTACATGGGTGTCTCGCATCATAGTCAATATAGAGAAACAGTTAAATTATCAAAAATGTGTAGTTTTTTAGGATAAACTAAGAACCGTTTTCAAAAATATTCTATCGTTTCCGGTTTTCGAGTTATTAAAGAAAAACTGTTTTTTTTTGTTATATTTATAATGTGTCATATCTCCCTTATTGTTTTAAATATCGAAAAACTTTATGAAGATTATTTTTAGATATTTTTATGTAGAGTTTGATAGTACTAAAAAAAATGTTTACGCTCGCCGCTAAAAAGTTATGACACAAACTCTCCTTTTTTAAATGGAAGCTATAGTTGCCTATGACCTATTTAAATTCCTTATTTTTTCACTGTCCAAATATATAAGGGTTTATGTATTTATTTTGAATAATACGCAAGTTACAAAAGTTTTTTAATATTTTTAAAGATGAGAAACAAAAAGTAGGCTGTAAAAACAGAAAAAAAATAAGAAAAACCGGAATTGATAGAATATATTTGAGAACTGTTCTGAGTTTGTCCCAAAAACCTGCACATTTTTGGTAATTTCACCGTTCCTCTATCTTGACTATTTATTAAGCGAGATACCTATGTTATGTAATCCCGTCGCATTTGGACCTCCCTGTATATTACAAAAATAGTCATATTTATTCTAAACTTCCCGTATACTTTTGGCTACTGGCCTGTTTTTCATTTGAAAAATTAATAATAACAATTATTAAGGGGTGAAGCAAAACAATTGCTGATTAAAGTTGAGAGAAAAAAAAAACAGCGAAGGCCAATTAGCAAGGGCCCACTGAAAGTTTTAATTACCCCCCCTAAGATGGAGGGCTGGATCCGCCCTTGCATGTAATCCCATCGAATTTGGGCCACCCTGTACTATTCTAGGCATGTAAAAATAGGGTTCCCTATTGTTTAAAAAAAAACATAAAAGGTTTCCATGGTTAAAACAAAATGGGAAACATTGGTCTAAGTCTAAAATATAACCTTTGTATTTATTAATTTTTTCTTGTCTTCGAAATTTTGTTTTGATTTCCTAATAGTTCTTTTATCATGGCTATTTTCTTTGGTTAATATATTTACTTGATGAAAATCTATTAAACATTTTGTGTTGTACTAATATTTCGCGAGTTCTGATTTATTTCTATCCTCTAATTTTGTGTTTCTAACGTGCTTTTGATTTCTTTTTTGGTTTTGTTTTGGTTTGTCTCATATTACACAAACCACGAGTAGAATATCTTTTAGAAATTCCTACACATTCGTAAGGAATTTTATTCCTAACACTGTTTTTAAAATTGCTATTTAGTTCTGTAATAAACAGTTGTTTTACTGGTTCTTAAACAGGTCTTTCGATGCATTTTTTTTTTACAAATGATCCTACACGTTTCGTCAATTAACTTTTGTCGACTTCGTCAGAGCTTTAAATTCCATATTTTTTTTGTAATATCCTTAAAGAACACGACATATTGAAGATAATTTCTTTACTTTCACCAGATGGTTTGTACTAATAATTTTGGTTCTCCTGTTTTGCCAAAATTATTAAATAAATATAACATATCCGGTGAAAGAACACATATTGTTCATTAAAAGCTTAGAGAAGATATTAATTTATTACATATTGAAGATAATTTCTTTACTTTCGCCAGATGGGTTGTATTAATAATTTTAGTTTCTCCTGTTTTACTAAAATTATTAAATAAATATAACCCATCCGGTGAAAGAAAACCTATTGTTCATTAAAAGCTTAGAGAAGATATTGGAAAGATATTAATTTATTACATATTGAAGATAATTTCTTTACTTTCGCCAGATGGGTTGTATTAATAATTTTAGTTTCTCCTGTTTTACCAAAATTATTAAACAAATATAACCCATCCGGTGAAAGAAAACATATTGTTCATTAAAAGCTTAGGGAAGATATTAGAAAGATATTTATTACATATTGAAGATAATTTCTTTACTTTCGCCAGATGGGTTGTATTAATAATTTTAGTGTCTCCTGTTTTACCAAAATTATTAAACAAATATAACCCATCCGGTGAAAGAAAACATATTGTTCATTAAAAGCTTAGGGAAGATATTAGAAAGATATTTATTATTTTAAGAAAAAATCACTTCTTTTAAGCAATTTGCAATAACTGTATTAAAATTGTTCATTATTTCCATTTGACTACACTTTCAGGGTGTTTTATCGATTTTTTCAATATATTTATGTCGTAACTATGGAGACGCCATGTATACAATCATGTTTTTTTAACTATATCCTTAATTAAGACATTCAACCAAATTAAATCTTAAATTAATCAAAAAGGGAACCTACTGCTATAAATTATTAAATATAAAAATTGTGTTTTTTAATTACTGTAACGGGAGAGAAATAGTTTAAGTGTCCTGACATTTATTTACCCCGCGGTACACTGGAACTACAGCAACTGATCAGTCATTTGTGGTAGTGCTATCGTAATGAAATATTTCAACTGAATATTTTTTTAAACAAATGGCTGGTATGCAACGCTCTATTTTAGATAATTTTAGCAAATTATCGAACGCCAACGAAAAAGTGCGCATAAAAGCCGGTGTATTCCTGTTAAAACATGTGGTGGAAAATTCGGAACCCAAAAATGTAAGGTTACAAGCACATGTTAAGTTAAACATAACCTAATTTATTAAATTTTAGATTACAAATGAACAGAAATATACATTGACGAGATTAATTCGGGGTACAGGCTCTTCTAACGTTTCGTCTAGGATAGGATATTATTCAACTCTAGTGACTTTTTTAAAAGCTTCACCAATTATTACGACGGAACAAATTTTCAATGTTATTAAGAATGAGCTACAGACTGGGAGCAGTAACTCAAAAAGTGTATGTATAGAAAGGTTAGTGAGTGTATTAGATACTTATTTTTTAAATTTTGCAGGAGAAGGGTGACATATATGCTGGACAAATTTTGGTATGTGGGGCGATAATACGATCAGGTTTATATGCAAAAAGTACTTTAGAAGAACAAAAATCAATTGTAGAACGAATAGTAGCTGCAGCTAAGAAACGGAGTTACTTGTTGGTGGCGTCATCTGTTTTTATAGCAGATTTATTTGAAAATGACGTGAGTACATGTATTATATTAGTATATTTTTAGATGCATTTAAGTATTTTGTAAACATAAGGTATCCCAGATACTGTCAATTGACAAGCGAGATCCCCATGCTGGAAATGTTATCTGGGACATTCTGTAAACTGAAATATAATTGAATCCATTTGTTTTTTCCCTGTTAATAAATATTTTACCAAAAAATTGTTTTATGTTGTACAAATAAAGTGAGGGAGTTTTTTTTTGTAGGTAGATGAAAAGTTGTTTAAAACAGCAGTATGGCCGGTTTTAAAACCAGAAATTGTGAAACCGTTTCAGGAACAGTCGCTAGACACTCTGTACCTATTCTCGATTATACATACCAAATTTCCCAATGTTCTTAGCAAAGCAATTTTAAAGAAAACTATTGGAAGTGAAGAAATTATTACTGATGAAAATGCAGCACCCATATGCCATGTTTTAATGGTAAGAAATTGTTTTTATCTTTTCACAGCATATCGAAATCTTGTATGTATGTAACTGCCATGAGTATTTTAAAATCGGTAATGCAGCATTAGAAAACCAATCACAATTATGGTAATCTTTACTTTGCTGGGACTGGCTTGGCTGCCACTATTTTTACATGTGCAGCGTTTGAGTTTAACTATCGTCAAAGGTTTGTAATCCACTCGATATACAATTACGCTTATTAAATTCTTTGTATGTTCATGGATAATTTTAAATACTTTCTGTTATGAATTATCAAAAATTTGTTGCTGTTTTATTCTACATGGTGTCCCAGCCGAGACGAATTATTCGATAGCTCTGTTATTAGTAATAATATTTAAAAAAGTTAAACATAAAAGTTGTTTGTAATCATTTACTACATGACCTAAAATTATTTTCAGCTATACACAGTGTTCTGTTTTTGCGCTCTGATACCAAACATAGTTTTTTTATATGGAACACCCTGTATATTTTAAGATTTTTGGATGTAAAATTAAATTCTCTTTCAAAAATATTATGTTATTTATGTCTAAAATGAACCGTTTTTGAGTTATTAACGTTTTTTTTGAAAATTTTGACAGATGCAAACCTTTATAAAAATATTTATATTTATTAACATAAGAACACCAGAGCAATTTACTCTGGTAATTTATTAGACAATAGTGTCATAGTGATTGTTGACTAGTTACATTTTTAAAATAATATACAGGGTGTTCTAGATACACAGCATTCTGGTGTTATTTGCTGCCATTTATGCTGTGTATCTACAACTCTTAAAAAATATGGATTTTTAGTGGCATAATAGTGGAAATTGTGTCGATTAACTGTTTTGGTTGACAGTTCATACAAATTGTTTTGAATTTTCAAAGGCTACTACCGATATTCTAGGTAAAATACTCGCAAATAATCATAAGTAACGAAATAACTTCAAAAATATTATATTTAGACATAAAACATGCTTAACAACTTTGAAAGATAATTAAATTTTTTACAAAAAAATGTAAAAATATATAGGGTGTTCTATTTAAAAAAGATTACTTATATGCGTTTAAAGTTTAGCGAAATGGACCGAGTATAACGAACACCCTGTATATTATTTTAAAAATGTAACTAGTCAACAATCACTATGACACTATTGTCTAATAAATTACCAGAGTAAATTGCTCTGATGTTGTTATGTTAATGAATATAAATATTTTTATAAAGGTCTGCATCTGTCAAATATTTCAAAAAAACGTTAATAACTCAAAAACGGTTCATTTTAGACATAAACAACCTATAATACTTTTGAAAGAGAATTTAATTTTACATCCAAAAATTACAAAATATACAGGGTGTTCTATATAAAAAAACAATGTTTGGTATCAGTGCGCAAAAACAAAACACTGCGTATAGCTGAAAATAATGTTAGGTCATGTGGTAAAGGAATACAAACAACTTTTTTATTTAACTTTTTTTAATATTATTACTAATAACAGAGCTATCGAATAATTCGTCTTGGCTTGTACACCCTGTATATCTAATGTTTAAACATAGTGGCAGCCATTCTGAGCAAAACCTAGTTTACCAAAATTGCTTTGGTGCTTTGTTATATCACCTATAATTTTTTTCTAGAATGTCTCCAATGCACTCTATCTGAAACATCCGATTTATTCGTTAATGTGCAAGAGATTCGCAATGTCCGATACAGCGTTATCCTTTGTCCAACAAGTAGACTTCCAACTATCGAAACCAACACACAACAAATTCCTGGCGGCCACAATAATCCTCACAAACGTCTTAACACATCTAACAGACGCGTCGATAATAAACGACGTCATGACGAACAATTACGTGACGCAAGTTTTGGAATATTTCCGCTTCTCGCAGAGTCTGTATCAGGACAACTTCAAAAAACAGATAGCCGATTTGTTCGACAAAGTTTTCGTCATCGTGAAGCGCGACGACACGAAAACGAAAGTGAAAATAAGCCTGGTTAAGAAGCTTCTGTTCGATCCGGGGACCGTCACATTCGAAAAAATCACGAAGAGCAGGCTGATACAGCAGATCACGGGTACGCTGAACACCGACGGTATTAAAAAAATTGCGAGGTTGTATCAGAAAGTTCTGTTGCTCGATAAGACGAAAATTTTGAGCGAGGATAGCAAGGAGTTTTGGACTAATAGCGACCGGATTTACGCAGCACAGTTGTTGGTGAAGTTGATGGCAAATCCGAATATGCAGAGTGAGGTCGAGTGGAAAATGGAAAAATTGAAGTTGCTGATGAATGTTAGTCTTATCAAAAGTGAGGAGTATGGCAACGTAGGGTTTGAACTATCGGGTAAGTCGCCCATATATTTCATAACAAATGTTTTTGTTGGTTACTAACAAAATTTGTAATTTTGCACAAATGATCGCATGTTTGCGTTAGGTATGATCTGCAAACAATGTCCAGTGTTACTAGAACTAACATTTCAAGATTAGTTTTTTAACAATGGCGCGTTATCCTATGGGCAAAAAGGGCAATTGGCCCGGACCCCCCCCTAATGGGAGACCCCAAACTTGCTTATCAAGGATCAGGTGCTACAACTGATGGGAGCTTCCTATATTTATTTATTTTTTTAAAATTAAACGAATATGTTTTGTGTCACAAAATTTCCAAAATTATTTAAATACATGCCATTTTGGGACCCCCCTAAGACGGGGGTCCGGGTGCTTTGCACTCACCGACCCCTCCACTTGACCGGTCCTGTCCAAGCCCATCTTATAATAAGGCAAAAAAAGCATTTGCCCAACCCCCACCAACAGGGGCCCCCAAATCCTGAACCGGTCATCTATACAGGGTGTCCCAGCCAAGACGAATTATTCGATAGCTCTGTTAGTAATAACATTAAAAAAAGTTAAATATAAAAGTTGTTTGTAATTATTTACTTCGTAACCTAAAATTATTTTCAACTATACACAGTGTTTTGTTTTTGCGCTCTGATACCAAACATAGTTTTTTTTTATATGGAACACCCTGTATATTTTGTAATTTTTAAATGTCAAATTAAATCTCTTTCAAAAATATTATAGGTTATTTATGTCTAAAATAAACCGTTTTTGAGTTATTTACGTTTTTTTGAAAATGTTGACAGATGCAGACCTTTATAAAAATATGTATATTCATTAACATAACAACATCAGAGCAATTTACTCTCGTAATTTATTAGGCAATAGTGTCATAGTGATTGTTGATTGGTTAAACTTTTAAAATAATATACAGGGTGTTCGTTTTACTCGGTTCATTTCGATAAACTTTAAACGCATGTAAGTCTTTTTTTTTTAATGGAACGCCCTATATATTTTTACATTTTCTTGTAGAAAATTTAATTATCTTCCAAAGTTATTAAGCATGTTTTATGTCTGAATATAATATTTTTGAAGTTATTTCGTTTCTGTAGTAAATGATTACAAACAACTTTTATATTTAACTTTTTTTAATATTATTACTAATAACAGAGCTATCGAATAATTCGTCTTGGCTGGGACACCCTGTATATCGATGCTACACCTTATTGGGACCTTCATTAATTTTTTTAAAATGAAAAATAAGTTATGTGCGTGTCGTGTCAGAAAATTTCCAAAATTATTTAAATACATGCTGTTTTGGAAGGGACTCCCCTAAGTGGGGGATCCGAGTGCATTGCACTCGCTAACCCGTCCACTTGACCAACCCTGAACAGGGTTGATTATAACGAGTCAGCTGAGAATTTCTCAGCTCAAAAAGTCAAGATATAGTGTTAATTTTGTCATTAATCCTTGTTATCTGTCTTGTAATTATTTATTTTTTTTATTTACGTTGCAATAGCAAATTTTTTTGTATTTATTTTGTTAAGAATTGTTTTTTTATTGAATTTATAGGAAGTGATTTTCATTTGTTTCTTTATGTGACTCCGGTGTACAAATTCAGATTATTCAAATTTGTTTTTGTTATTAATCTTGTTTTTTATTACGTGCAGTAGAAGTATATAATTATTCAATAAAACATTATTTATGCATCATTTAATTGTTGTATTATCATGTATCTAATTAGTTTTGTTTTAATGAAATTTTATCTAAAATTGTTCTTTGGTTTTTTTTATATAAGCAGTATTGTATTCAAGGGGGTACAACTTTTTGGGGCCTCCTAAAATTTTTTGTTTTTGTAGAATAAAAACAAGTATGCTTTGTGTGTGTCACAAACTTCCCAAAGTTATTTAATTACGCCATTTTGGGGCCCCTTTAAGTCGGCAGAACGGGTGCACTGCATTCAAGGACCCCCCTACTTGACCGGCCCTCTGCTCAAATCAATTTTTTTATAAACTCATTACTGTGAATATTGAAATTTGAGTATAGCACCATATCTGGGTACCCTAGGTTGCCGGGTGTACATAAGGCCCCAAAATATAAATTATAACATATAATGCACCACTGTGTTCATCTTGTATAATATTTAATCCAATTTTTTTCCAGCTGCCCTTCACATGACCTTCTTCCGGTCCCTAGACTTGAAATTTTCAAAACTGGAAGACATGCGAAAAGTTCTATCGACACTACTTCACGAATTAGATACAGTTGTTACGTCAGAAAACCTACAAACCCACCTCCGAAATCCACTGAGCGAAGAGGACATAGAATTATGGAAAAAAACAGTTGCCATAATCACCAAACTTGAAGACCCGGCGAAAACGAAAGAAAAACGCAAACATACGAACGCTGTTTTCCACACGCTATTCCTGCACATGGGTTTGCAGCTTTTCAACGAACGAGATCTCGCCGTTTCGTCTCTGAACGAATTGTTCAGCTGTTACAAGAAAGTGAAATCGAAAAAGCATCGCAAAAGCAATGATTTAGGTGAGGAAAACGTAGAAACAAATGAACCTATGTGGATCGAAGTCGTGGTCGATTTGTTCTTGAACTTGCTCTCGCACAATTCGCACTTGTTGCGCAACATCATCAACTGTGTCTTTCCGCATCTGTGCAAGTACATGACGGCGTCGAGCTTGCACCAGATATTATCGGTCTTGGATCCGAAAAATGAAGATAGTCCGCTTTCAAAGTTGTACGAGACCGATTCTGATGATTCCGACTCGGAAAACGTGAACGGAGAAGCCGTATCGGAATCGGAAGAAAGCGATAGCGAGGAAGAAGATCAGGAGAACGAGGAGCATGAAAAAGTTAATGATAAGCTACGGATGGCCGTACGCGCGGCTCTCGGCGGATACCAAACGGACGAGGAAAGCGTCGACGTAGACCAGATGAGCGATTCCGAAGGCCAGCGCTTGGACGAAGCCCTCGTGCAAGCCTTCAGACAGTTCAAGCCGAACCTCGGTCGCGCGAACAAAAAACAGACCAAAGACGACAAAACTCTTACGCACTTCCGAACCCGTGTACTCGATTTAATCGAGATATACCTCGATTCCGAGCCGCCTATGTTGTCGTGTTTGGAAATTATGTTGCCGTTGTTGCAGACCTTTGAATTTTGCATACGCGATGTCCACCAATTGCCGTTGCAAGAACGCGTGGGACGCTGCTTGAAAAAACTGTCGACCTTAAAAAAGTTCGAGAACGTTGAGGGTGTCAACGAAACTGTCCTGTGCGACCTCCTTAATAGTCTACTAGATAAGGCCACGAAAAGTGCAATAATCGTCCAGGAGATGGCCGATAAAATAACCGAATGTTGCACGTTTCTTATAAATTGCTCGTTGACCGTGAATTCGTCAGAAGACACCCCGAAAAAAATCAAAAAAAGGCTACGAAAAGGGATCGTCAATATACTTCAGGAAACGTTGAACACGTTCATGGCCACTAGGGGGAGCCTCGTGCCGTTCGTTTTATTCAAGAGCAGCCTCCAGTTAAACTGGGAGGGAAATTTCACGTTCATCCCCGTTTTATTCAATTTCATTTTCAACGAGGAGTTGCGACCGTTTCGCATAAGCCAGGGTCTCGAGCTCTTAAAAATATTCTACACGAACCGGCGCCCTTTTCAAACGTACCCCGAAGTTTACGAATCCAAATTAAAAGAACAAGAACAGACATTTCTGGAAAACATCACGGCATATTTCGAGAAACTGACTTCGGATCCCAGTAAAATGGACGTCAAGCAACGGTTCATATACCATTTACTGAACCTGATAGCGGCTATGAAATCGAACCCGGTGACGTCGGAAAACGGCACGGAAATCTGGGAAAAATTGGGCGAAAACATACGAGAGTTCAGGTCGCACGTGACGTTCGCGCAAGACGCGAAAAAAGCTTACCAAAAGGTCTGCAGCACGTTACACATATCGAGCGTTGTTAAAATGAAAAATCAAATTAAATTAGGGAAGGTTAACGGGACGGAAGCGAGCAACGAATCGGGTTCCGTTAATAAACAAAAGCCGAAACCACAGAAAACTACCAACAGCAAAAAGAAGCTTAAGAAACAAGCGAGGATCTTGAGGATGCAAAGTATGTCCGAGGGTTTGTCGTCGAGTTTGGATTTTAGCGGGGTTAAAATTTCAAGCATGAATCGGAACGAAGATCCCGAAGTTACTGGAAACAAAAAAGTCAAAACAAAAGAAGACGGCGGAAACAGTCCTGTCGTTAACGGAATAATGCAGAATTCCGCCGACAGTTCGTTATTAAAAATCGACCAAGTTAATGTTCAGCAAAAAAAGCACAATATCAAACTCAAAAATTCGAATAGTGAAAACACGAACAGTCTAGAAGTCAGTACGTTAATGTCCAAAAATAATAAAAAACCTAACAAGCGTTCCCTTGGTGGTAACATTTTATCGCCAAATAAATCGCATTTAAATAGTTCAATTAAAAAAGCAAAAATTGTGTAATTTTTTTAACCATTTTATATCATTTGAGAATTTTAATTTGTTACAATCCGTATATTTCAATAAAAATATACTGTGGTAGATATTTTTTATTTATTCTTAGGTAGCGCTTATTTTTGATTAAGTCAAATACACTTTGCGTATTGCTGCCAAAAACAAAAAAAAGCTGTATTCAGCTTTGTTTCACTAGCAATTGTTTTTTGAAACAAAAGAATAATTTTCCATAGTCTACTATATTCTTAGGTAAAAATATTTACACAGTATGTACTTAATTTTTGTGCAACATTTACAGAATGTGCCAATTAATTCGACCCAATTTTGGGATTTCACTTAGTACAACAGATAGAAATTTGATTAAATTAACGCAAAGGTACATTAGAACTCAATTAGTAGCGACATTCAGATGTTTTGAAAAATGTGAACTTAATAGAAACAAAATATACTATACAAGTTTTAATTTGTTGTGCCTGTGACATTTAATTAATTACATTCTGTTAACTAAACTTTAAAACAGAGAAACTTTAAATTAACACAAAAAAATTTATTACTCAATGAGATTTTCGATCATTTCATTGGCTGATGTCTTGTTGCTTGAATCAGAAGACTCCTAAAACAAATGAACAATATTAAATAATTTTAAAACTCTGTTGACGAAAAGAAAATATTTAAACTAGTATTAATATTTTTTTTAAAAAGTTTTTCTTGCAAATAGAACAGGCAAGTTTTAACTAAACATATACAGGGTGATTGAAATTCGAGTTTAAGCATGGGGATCTCGCTTATTATAATAGCTAGAGTATAGGTTTAAATTTGGCAAAGTTGCTAAATTCGATGCTCATTGATAATCCAAAGAGAAATTGGAAATATCTCAAACGGTATCCGAGAAAATTTGGAAAAACTGGAAAATACGATTTTTGAAAATCATCTGTAACTTCATTGAAATATTTTGAAAGTGTAAAAACATTGCCCAAGCAACTTTTTAAGCCGAATCGGATGGTGGTCACAGATTTTTCCTAGATTGATTCGTTTTTGTTTTATGACAACCAACTTTGTTTTTTTTTTATGGGCAACATATCGCGTATTTCTTCGTTATTAAAGTTCATTTTTACGAATTTATTAATCTGACAAGTAATAGGCTTTCAAAACTTTTGGTTGTCAGGGAAACAACATAAACTACAATGACCGGCCAACCTGATTTATAGTTGTTATTGTTAAAAACGTATTTTTCAAATTTGACATTGAAAGAAGAAGTAAAATACCGTGTGTGATACATCAATGGATTCAGAAAAATAAATGCTATTTGATTATGTAAATAGCAAAAATTGCGTCTAAAAGAAAAAACAAAGTTGGTTGTCATAAAACAAAAACAAATCGATCTAGGAAAAATCTGACCACCATCCGATTCGGCTTAAAAAGTTGCTTGGGCAATGTTTTTACACATTTAAAATATTTCAAACTGCAAAGGAGTTGCAGACGACTTTCAAAAATCGTATTTTCCAGTTTTTCCAAATTTTCTCGGATACCGTTTGAGATATTTCCAATTTCTCTTTGGATTATCAATGAGCATCGAATTTAGCAACTTTGCCAAATTTAAACCTATACTCTAGCTTTTATAATAAGCGAGATTCCCATGCTTAAACTCGAATTTCAATCACCCTGTATTTGTTTATAAAAATGTATTTAAAAAATAAAAATATTTGACGTACGTGATCACCATCAGAATCGCTTATTATATCTCCAAAAATCTGGCGTTCTTAAATAAAAAACAAGTGTTATAACAAATTAAGGCATATACAGTGTGGCCAGAATTTAGAGCTCTCCATAAAAAATTTCTAAGAAAGATTAAATCAGTCAAACGACACCTTTACCTTTTTTTAAAAAATTTTCAAACGCATACATATGGACAAACCGTCGAAATGAGCAATTTTTAAAATCTTCAAAGTTATAAAAAAAATTGCATATATTTTTGTACAGAATAAAATGATAATATATATTTATTCAAATATTACATAAACGAAAGGCATTGTTGGGAATGACATACATTTTTTTTTAAATTTCGATCAAGGGCATTTTGCTATGTACAGTTACAAAATACTTTATCTTTTTTTACCCCCATTTAACTGCTTTCGCATCTCCATTAGTTTAGAAGTTGCCTACGGTCTTAAAATATTGAACACACTGTATTTAATATAATATGATAGTTATTTAAAATAATCAGTACACTTACCACTGACATTATGAAGATTTTGTGATGTAGCCGTTTCTTCATATATTATTTTATGTCTAACACATACCTAAAAAGATTGTTTTTTGAAAAAAAAATTAAAATAGTGGCAAAATACATTTGAAAATCTTTCGTGTATGTAAATTATTTTTTTTGAACACAGTGTTCAGAATTATGTTACATTATGAGTTCATTAAATCTACTGTTACATTTATTTTTTTAAATTATGGCCAAAAATTTAAAAAAAACAACATTAAACCTAGTAAGTCAACTTTTTTGAAAAAAAATATAATCAAACAAAAGGAGTTTAAATAATAAAGCAGGTTAATTTTTTTTGTGAGGAATTGCTTAAAAAGGTTTAATGTTATTCTTTTTTAAATACTTATTAATTGTATTGGAATAAGCAGAAAATTTTTAAAACCAAAAAATTTTCCGTTATCACATTTTGGAATTCGATACCAACATTTAAACTCTTATTTTTTTTACACTTAATTTTTAATACATGTTTCTCAATTAGGATTTTTAGTAAACTTACTGCTTCATTATCCATTCGAAGCAACCGCAACACTTCCTTCTCTATTTCAGCGGTTTCTTCCATGTCATCCATATTTTGAAGAATCTTACGGAATCGCTGTTTCCTTACATTTTTTAAAGGAGGTGCGATTCCGTGAGGATGTGCAAACCTTTGATCACGCTCTTGCCCAAACACATGACCATAAGTTTGTTTTGGTACAATTTTGTCTTTATTTTCTTCTAAATTGATTTCGTGCTTTTCCTTTTGGCAAATTAACATTTGGGACACGTCGGCAGTTTTAAATAAATGAGCCTTGTCCGTTGTTTTGCATGAATCAATCATACAAGGCAAGTCGACCAGTTTCCCGTATAGCTTTTTTTTGCCAAGGAAGACGGTTCCTGTTCTCATGTTATTATCAAGCTGAAGTTTCATGACTTTTTTGATTTTCTTTGGCTTTTTATTTAAAATGGTTCGTACTTCTTCAGCATTTTTCTTAAATAGATAAAATAAATGATTGAATCTTCAAGGTATATTTTTAAAAAACTTAGTTACCTGTGGAAGACGTAATATAAACTGTTCCTCTAATTCTACTTTTGGTTCAACATTTACATTTTTAGCCATTGTTCAAATATTTTTAATTATTTCTGTGATAACTTCTGGCGGTTATATCAGTGGTAATAAATAAAGCTAATGTGGTTACAGTTTGATGATTGTATAAATCAGAAATTATTCGTAGTGTTTAAATGTATTTTAAAATTGAATATCCCTGCTCCTCGTGATAAAAAGTTTATTCCTATATTCTCATCATAAAAAAACATCTATCATTGGTTACCGTCAGCATTACCGTAGACACTAGATTAGTCATTGTCAGATTTTGACGTTTGTGTAGTGTGTTTATACGTGCAAAACATAGTTCTGGTGAAATTTTAATAAAATCATTTATAAAATGTCTTTGGCAGTGCTCCAAGCTGACTGCAAAAAAGCACTAGGTACGTTAGCACATCTCTCCAATGCAGAGTTGGATGAAATCCTTAACGATGACGAAAAAATCCAAAATATTTTGTCTGACTTGGATCAGGTTAGTTTCGTAAATCATTAATTGGAACGTATTTTGAAAGGTTTCTGTTTCAGACTTGTTTAAATGAAATAAATAATCAAAAAGAAACGCATCTCGCAAGTAATTCTTCGTTGGCAGAATACAATTTAAACAGGGAACCGGGGTTAATAGAGGGAAGACAAAAGATCGAAGAACTATCTACGCAAGGAGCAGAGTTGTCACAGAAAGTAGAAGAAAAGCTGAAAGAATTAAGTAGGTAAAAGATTTTGGCAATCTTCAAGAGACGGTAACCCCAGTAGATAAAGTGTACGTCGGATATTTCCACGTCGATTATTGGTGCTAAGTTCACAAAACACCAAATAAGATTAAGGATTTAGGTTGGTGAAAGCCTTTTTTTCAAAGAATATTAATTTCTCATCACTGCTTAGTTTAAAAAAACAATCTAACCTTTCACTTGACGTTTTATTGACCAAATGAATGATGGTCAGGTTGAAGGTCAGTTAAAGCTTTTTCTTTAAAGAAAACAAACGGTATTTGTGATCGTAGCACTCATATTTGACACGAAAATATTTGAAGTACACTTGATTTATGATGACACCATTCTGGTTATCATCTCTTAAAGATTGCCATGATTTCCATTGTTGTGTGTAGTTACGACTTTCTTTTGTTTAGAAAACAAAAATGGTGATATGTCCCTGGAAACGGCTTTAGCTCTATTGCAAACGGCTGCCAGCGAATCTGAAGAAGAATCAGAAACAATCGCCAAAAAGTTTCTCGATAACGAATTAGATTTAGACGAGTTTTTGGATCAGTTCCTTTTAAGAAGGAAATTAATGCACACACGGTTAGTGAAGGCAGAAAAAATGTCGAAAATATTGTCGCGAGATCCCTCGCTTAGTAACGTGCCTAATTACATCAACGCCCCACCCGTTAACATTAATAGCAACTATTTCCCCGGAGTGACGCCTGCCCCAACTTCAGTGCCATACCCAGTGGGTCCGTTAAATATGCCTATGCCGGGAAACTATTTTCAAAACCATTATTAAAATTTTTACTCTCGTTATTTTGTGATCAAATTTATACAACAATAAGTAAAAGTATATAAGTTTTGTGTTATGTTTATTTATAAGGTTTTATAAAGACAAGCGTTCGTATTTTAGTTTTCTATTCTCAGTGTACATACAGGTTTATACGTTGTTTATAGCAGACTGTTGTTGTATATATCTACTTGCTATGGTCTTAAGACAAATTTTAAACTGCGTTGTACCCCAAGGAATACCATATTGACAAAAACTGTGTGCCGTACTGAACCAATTTTATTAGCAATACGAAACACTTCTGTAATTACTGACTTGCAACGTTAAAAAAGTTAACAAGCAATTATAGTACAATACCAAGAACAGGGCTCACGAGAGGGGAGGGGGTGAGCGATGGGGGTAAAATTCCCTTGGCCCGGGCCTCGCAGGGACCCGGAAATCATCCCACAATATATTTTTTCATGCTTATTAATCGTAGAAAGACGGTTAGTTAGGTAGCTTTATTTAGCAATTGCTATTACATTGTAACACAATTTACATAGGTAATAGTAAATATAATAAAAATAAAAATAGAATGAAATAAAATAAAAATCTAAAAATCTTCAAAATTCTAAATATCTAAAATAATAGTTTAATAGCGTACTAATACGTATTCCTTAATTAATTTAATACCCTTCTTAATTATTACATATTTTGACTTGATGCGGCAAATATTAAATATTTTAAAACCTTGATAAAATAACGAACGAGCAGTTTGACTTTTCGTACATTTCTCTATAACGAAATCAAGCCTATTTCTAGTTTTATAAGTGTGGATTTCATGAACTAATTTTACATTTTCATACAGATATTTTGGTGTTTTTTGTAATTTAATTTTTAAAATTAGCTCTAATGTTCTAAGTATTATTCTTTGATTAATACTCATAAATTGAAGTGTATTTAACATAACCTTGATAGGGGAATGAATTGAACACTTTAAAATAGTGCGCATGGCGCGATTTTGTAATTTCTGTAATTGTTGAAGCTCATTTTTATTTAAATTAATAAGTAGTGAAGCGCAAAACTCAAAATGAGGAGCTATTATTGTTTTATACAGTAAAACTCTAGTGTACATACTAATGTGTTTGCTACATCTTTTGAAGAGAAAAATCTTTTTGGAAATTTTGTTCATCATGCATTTTGTGTGTAACGTAAACGTTAAATTTTCATCTAATATAACACCAAGGTATTTAATTTCGGTTACTCTTTCTAAATTAGTGTTGCTAATTTTTATATCCAGATTAGCATTATAAATATTTGTTTTATACATAATGTGTTTGGTTCCCAAAATCATAAATTTGGATTTATCAACATTAATACATAAATTATTATCGCATAGCCATTTATAAATATTACTTAGATCTAAATTCATCTTATTTACTAATTCAATTGTTTTAAATCCACTAACAAACAACATTGTGCTGAAAATTGTTAATTTTTTTCCCGGGCCGGCGACGCTTCTGGTAAAAAAAATAAGCAAGACATCTAGTTTAAGACAATAGCATAACTACAATCTTTTATAGACACCCAATATAGTTAAAAATCTTTTTTTATTTACTATACGTTGTATTTTTATGTATATGATAATGAATATAATATTGTATTTACGAAATTCAATGCAAATTTGGTACGATTAAGTTAAGGTTACTAATTTTAAATTATGTAAGCACAAACTTGTTTAGTAGCTAAGTGTATATCATCACGAGATTATAAATATTTGTAAATGTTGCGATCTTTTTATTGTGCCCAAACCCAGCTACAGCTCTTTCGACCTTTGTCGTATTTAAATTTGCCATGTATTTTTTTGTTTTTGATTTTGTATTCGTTTGTTTATTGACAAGTGTATAAAACCATACAAATTTTGTGCTCTTATGAACACGATTTGGTGAACACTGATCTACATAAACCAGGGATGGAATAACGTTTTAAATCGTTACGTTATTGTATACCGTTATTTATTTTTTGTTTTCGTTACATAACGTTAATAATAACGCTAAAAAAAAGAATCGTTACGTTATATAACGTTATATAACGTTACATAAATTATGATATACAGGGTGTTTCTTAAATAATGCGAAAAAATTCGGGAGGTGATTCCTTATCGAAAATTAAGTGGGGTCTTTTATATATATTTTTTTTTCTTAGACGTTTCCTTTCGGAGTTACACCCCCCTGAAGGGGATCGGTAAAATTAGGTTTTTATTTTATTTCTCAAATTTAGATAAATGTAGGAGAATGATATTCGGTAGATGTTTAATACTTATTAAAAGGTTTACCATAGTAATATTTTCAATCATCTTCCACCTTCACAGGGGGCTGAAAAGTGCAACCCCTGTTGGTTTTTGTAATCAAAACTTTTTGGTGAGTTAAAATTTTGCAATTTAATTTTTTCTTCTTTTGTTAGTTTCATTTATTTAGAAACTTTTTTATTCTTTAGTTTTTCTCGTAAATCCTACAGTTATGAGTAAAAAAATAAGTGAGTGAATATGATGTTTATGTTCATATTGGGTAGAACTGACGGGCGTCTTAGCGTTGTCGCCGCGTAAACGTCAAAATGAATTACACCCGTCACTTCTACCCAATATGAACATAATCAAACCATGGTAATCACCAAAATGGATCGTTTTATATTAGATTATTTGATGGTTCATGTTCGATCATATAATTTTTTACTCAAAAACTAGGGTTAACGAGAAAAGTTAAAGAATAAAAAAAACTTCTATATAAATCAGGTTTTCAAAAAAAAAAATTAAATTGCTAGATTTCAACCCCCAAAAAAATTCTGATAAAAACACCAACAGGGGTCGCACTTTTCAGCCTCCTGTGAAGGTGGGAGATGATTGAAAATATTACTATGGGAAACCTTTTAATAAGTATAAAACATCTACCGAATATCATTCTCCTACATTTATCCAAATTTGAGAAATAAATAAAAACCCAATTTTACCGATACCCTTTAGGAGGGTGTAACTCCGAAAGAAGACCCTAAAGAAAAAAAATTTGTGTGAAAGACCTCTCTTAATTTTCGATAAGGAATCATCTCCCGATTTTTTACGCATTATTTAAAAAACATGCTATATAAAAATAAGTTTTATTTGTAACTCTGAAATTATTTTTGGGATCTGTAAATGTAAATTTAAAAAATAGTACAAAATTATTACGTTGAAATATTTTATTTTCATTTTATTTTCTAAAATAGAAACAAAATATTATATCTTCTGAAAATAAAAAGATCGCCATATAAAAATTTAATTTATAGAGAATAACGATACAAAATAACTTTTAATGAAACGTTATCGGTTATTATAACGTTATATAACGTTATTAAAATATCGTTACGTTATTGTACAAAAAATTATAGTTGAATCGTTATTATAACGTTATCGGGTATCGTTACGTTACGTTTTCCATCCCTGACATAAACGCATGCAATTAACTATGATAGAAAAATCCTTTTGTTTTGTGCACGTTTTTATTAATTTTTGGCGGAAAGAGATTCCTCCCCACTTCCGCGATAATCAGCATGTGTGTTTATAAGGCAAATTAATTTGAAATTGAGGCCACCATTATTGTAAGTCTTCCTTTTTTTTTCAAATTATTTTTCAGATTGTGGATTTTTCTGTAATTTTTTGTACACTTGTACGGTAGGCAGGATTTTTTCTTGGGGGGGGTTATAATAGAGGCAACAGCCTTTTAAATTAATATTTACTTGTCCAACTATACACACAATCACGATTTATAAGGTCTATCAAATTGGTTGGACACGCTCCTAATTTAGTATATTCTGGTTCTTGAAGGGGTGGGGGGGGGTACGACCCCCCTAACCCTCTCCTGCATATACGTCTCTGCCTTTGTCTGTTTTATTATTGAATAGCTCTCTTTGAAATAGTGGTTCAGTCCAGAGGAGCTGCAGCCCCTTTAGATTTAAATGAAATTATGTATATTCTTCAAACTTGTTCACATTTTAACTTAAAAAGATTATTTTGTAGTTTTTACTGCAGCTAAAATCGGTAGTTAACATTTCATAACAACAGCTGCATCTTATAAAATTAATACGTGGGCTACATTTTATGCAACCCCACAGAGCTATCATACTATATGCGAAGTGGCAAGTACACATGGAGTGGGAGTGCCGCGTGATATACATGCTACTGAGGCTGCAATTGTTGCAGCCCAAACCAAGGTAACGTGTACGAGGTTGCAAGCTAATATATGAGTATTATTTCTAGTGTTTTATTTTCTGTTGTTTTTCAAATATATTTGACATTTGTTTATATTTCTAGGTACACCTAAAAAATTGTTGCAATTTTTTGCTTGTTGATTTATTGCTATTAGCAGTGGGAAAAAGGAGCAAAAAAAAAACCATTTTGAAACACTCAATTCGAAAACTAAAACCATATGTTTATTTTTAAATATAACGAATTAATGTACAATATTTTTATCATAAAATTGCACAAATGAGTATCTTACAAAAATAAATATGTACAAATTTCGGCTAAATATGTGTCCTCATAATTTATATAAAATAAAACGTTGCCAATAATGGTGCGAAGTAATTAAAAAATTAATTAAATTTACATTGCAGTAATATTCAAAATGCTACGTTTTACTTTTATATATATGTTCTATAATCAATCGTCACATCACTCAACTTTATTTACTCGTGTTGGAATTATATTGTCGTTAAAACTAGTGTAAGTTACATCGTCAGTAACATTACGACTTGTCATCGATAAATAAACACACATAAATAACAACGCTGCCATTGCGATAAACACACGCTCAGATTTTACATCTTGTTTGTCTCTTTCGACTCTTATTTCTTGAAATTTCATTCGTCTTCTGTATTCCATATCTTTGGCAAACGTGGCACCATAGTGCGAGCGTGACCATTCATCGAAATCGTATATCGGTGTTCGGCCTGTGGGCGGTGGGGGCTTCGAACGAGTGTCGCGCGATCGATAAAATGTTATCGTAGGATCGTCGTCTTCCCTTGGACGTACAGCCATACCACTATGAAAAACGCCTGTAATATATTCTCAATAAGAACCGGCTAAATTCAATATTCTGAATAATCTAACCTTTATCGTAAAGTTTCCTAATTCTTAAGTTACCGAGCACTTCGTAAGCCTCGGTAATGTCCCTAAATTTAGTCGCTGCCTCACTACTTTTGTTTTTGTCTGGATGATACAACATCGACAGCTTGTAATACGCCGCCTTAATATCAACCTGTGTTGCTTTCGGTGTAATACCGAGGGAGTCATAATGATTTTTCGCTGCTGAAAGTGCTACACTGCTCGATAAATATCTAGCGTTTTGGGCTATATTAGTCCACCAGAAGCATCTTGTAGACATTTCTTTTTACGCAGTGTTCACTTTCAATTACAACATTATTTTTGGAGTTTTTAAAATAAATAAATAAAAATGTTAAAAAGATAACTGAGGCTTTATAACACCACAAGATTTAAAACATCATAAAAATTACATCACAATTGTCAATAATAATGACAGCTACTACAGTGGTCGATGTAATGAACTGTAGTTCATTTGTCCCCTTACCGTTACTGTACAGGTTAACTATTCACAACCGTTTACCACAGGGAACGTCAAAAAAAAAATTATTACCGAAAATGTGCGTGTAAATAAAAGAAAGATAAGCGTATGTGAGATAATTTTAAGTATTAAGAACAGTTTTAGTTATATGTTTGTGGTTTTTGAAGTCAATAAATAGTATAACGTGATAAAAATTAACCCAAACGTTTGTGTTAAAAATAACTAAGGTAAGAAAATAAAACAATGAACAGGTTTTTTGCAATTCCTAATACATAATTTCATCAAATTATTCCCCATAATTATTAAAATAAAATAAACTATATTGGTTCAGTTATTCAAAAATTGCATCATTTAAAGTTCATAATTCATAGTTTATTCTTGCAAACCAATGAATTTACTTAATAATTGACGTGTTTGTAATTTATAACAGACCATTGATTCATTTCAGATGGGAGCATTCGCAAAGTATCAGAAAATGTTGTTAGGTGTAGGGAGCGTTGGTGGTGCAACTTTGTGTTATTTATATTTAAGTAACCCCGATCAGCGGGTGTATACCTCCTGGACGACAGGACACACTCCCTCAGTTAAATGGGATGACAATTGGGACCAGTAAGTCATCAAGTATTCATTTAAGAAGTCTCATTAGTCACCAACTCAAAGGCATTTTACTTCTAGCCGGTCACCGAAATCTCTAGTTTCTCCTAAAAAGTCATTTTTAAGTTCCAAAAATGAAAATGATTTGAACGAACAAATTGAACAAATGAAACCGACTGCTACGAGGCATCTTTTGTTGATACGGCACGGACAGTACAAATTAGAAGGAAAAACAGATGACGAGAGAATTCTCACACCATTGGGTAAACAGAAAAACAATTTCACAGCATACTGTTATCATATTTATTTTACGAGTGTCTGTATTGGTTGTTTATTTTTAAAACGACATGTTTTAAAATTTCTTTTGTTTTAATTCTTTATTTAAACTTTGTTTTTGATAACATGCAAGGGCAAAAGGTACCTATTTCAGAGAGCAACTTTAAAAAATTAGATACTATCAGAAAGTAAAAAAAAGTTCAATGAATCTGCTTTTTATCATACTGAGTGTACATTGACAATTAATGTGGTCATATTTAGGCAGGAAGCAAGCTGAATGGACCGGAAAACGATTGAAGGAATTAGGTTTACCCTACACGGATATGGTAAAGTCCACCATGACCAGAGCACAAGAAACTGGTACTATCATATCAGAATCTGTGGATGGGGTAAGTTAATTGTACAGAATATTTTATAATTATAACGACAAACAAGATTTATTTTATGGAAAACAAACTTGTGGACTACAAGTTTTACTTGATCTTTACAGATTCCGATAACCGACTGCAATTTCATCAGGGAAGGTGCTCCTATACCTCCAGAACCACCCATCGGACACTGGAGACCAGAAGTGCATGTTAGTGCTTTTTGATTACTTAGTCCGAGTATGAAATGTTTCTTGCTAATAAATAATTTTCTCTCTTCTTTTTTAACCAAGCAGAAGTTTATTTGACAAATATGAAACATGTTTTTCTGTCGTGCTGCAGGTTTAAGGTACAGCTTTGTGTGAATGCATTTTACAACTTGTTAAAAAAATTTGTCGAAACAAATAAATCAATGATTAAATCTGACAAAAATAATAACAACAATTCTCTTTAGAAAAGGATCCAAAAAGCTATTACAAAACTACAAATGTTATGTAATATGTTTTACTTGATATTTATACGCGTTTTAAGTTCCAATTTAACAATCTTATCTCAACTTGTTTAAATTTTGGTGTTGTCATCTATCCAACATATAATATTTCTTTATTTAGCAGTTTTACCAAGATGGAGCTCGGATTGAGGCTGGATTTAGACAGTATTTTTATAGGGCTGACTGTAATCAAAAAGAAGACACTTACACCATCATGGTTTGCCATGCCAATGTTATTCGTTACTTCGTTTGTAGGTGAGTTAACTTCAATTGTTTTTTAATTGTGTTTTAAGTTTGATTCAAATGTTTTTTGTCGATGTGTTAAGTGCCTCAATTGTTTTTTGTTATTTTACAAAGTTAGCTTCAATTGTTTTTGTTGGCTGTCATTCAATGATTGTGTTTTGTTTATGCTTATAGTTAGTTTGGAGGGTAATTAAAGTATTCATTAATTATGGACACTTAAAGTGCCGTTAACAACTCCTTTTAGTCTTCAAATCATTGACAATTGAGTCTTAAGTTAATATCTTGTTCATGTTAGCTAATGTAGATTTGATTTATTGCCTTAAAATAAAAATGTCTACTTTTCATTTGTAGAATTTTTCTCTATACTCAATTTATATATGTTAATTTTTGTTAAGAGCTCTACAGTTTCCTCCGGAAGCGTGGCTACGGTTGTCTCTCAATCACGCCAGCATCACGTGGATTACGATTGTACCCAGTGGTAGAGTAATTTTAAGAACGTTGGGAGATTCTGGACATATTCCTGCCAGTATGGTCACTAGTCAATGATTTTAAATCAAAATTTCAAACATAATTCAATAAAACGGTGTGTTATTTACTTTGTATTTGTGTACTAAAAATCTGTCAATCGTTAACAATAGTTGTCAAAGAGGTCTAAGTTGAAGATTTTGTGAAAAACCTGCACATCATGTTGTTTAAAAAATAAGATTTAATGAAGTATTAAATATTTACCTTGTAATTTAATAAATTTATATTTACTGTGTATAAATATAGAAAAAAATTAATAAAAAATACTTTTGTTTATAATTGAATTTTTTTAAGACTATTCGAAACTTTTCTATAAACAAATGCAGAATTTAAAACTTTCATAACTTTTATTATCACATGCAAATTAATTTTTAGGTAAACCCCAAATGAATTTTAAACATTTTCACGAAATTAACGAAGTCCAATAATTATGCTACATGTAAATAATCTCAAAAGCTTTTATATATGGGTCACCCTGTATATTAATTAGTTTAAATGAACTGGGCGCTGGTAGAGCTAATGAACGATTCTAGAACTTTATTTGACATTTTAAAAATTAAAAGTTCTCACAATATTACAATTTTAGTTTCGTACGAGGTATTTGGTCATCAACATTTTCATTTAGCTTAGTGTTTGTTGAAACTTGAGAGAAAATGACTGAATCACCCGAAGAAACCGTAACAAAGGTATGAATACATCGATTGAGGTTATGTTGTATTAATTGCAAAATTTTAGACACCCACAACAAGTATAAGACATGATTGGTATCAAACAGATCTTGCTGTAGTGATTACCGTCCTTGTGAAAAACGTCAATCAAGAACATTTATCCATCGAATTTAGTAATAAAAATGTGAATGTCAAAATAGTTGACGGGGGTTGTGAACAAGTGCGGAATTTCAGACTGTCTCATGATGTTGTTCCCGAACAATGCAGCTATAAAATTACACCATCTAAGGTCAGTTGTTTAGCTGCGAAATGCTTGGCAAATAGTGTTATGGGTGTTTTGTTTTCAGATAGAAATTACGTTAAAAAAATTAGAAGGCATTCGTTGGGAAAAATTAGAGGGGAGTGTTAATGAGAAAGAACCTATTGCTATTGCAATACCACAAGGTAGGACGATATTGGTCATAACTAACTTACTCTATTAAAGCACTGTAATATTACAGTAACAAAAATAATATAAAACAATGTTAATATGTAACAGTGTATAAGGTATCCCTCCATGACAAACTATCCGATAGCTGTGTTATAAGTAAACATTTTAAATAAAGTTTTGTGGTACAGAACTATCGAATAATTTGTCTTATTTGATGGTTTAATGAGTTAATGTTTTCTATGTGAATAATTTTTAACTAAAATTTGATTTTTGAAAGTTTATTATCAGTTAATTAGTTATTCATTAATGATGTTTAATATTTTGTAGCGGCTCCCACAACTAGTTCTGACAAACCCCCCTCATATCCAACATCTAAACCAGGAAGAGACTGGTCGGCTATAGAAAAATCTATGAAAGAACTGGAGGCACAAGAAAAACCCGAAGGAGAGGAAGCGCTAAATAAATTGTTCCAAGAAATTTATGGAAAAGGCGATGATAACGTTAAAAGAGCAATGAACAAAAGCTATGTAAGTATTTCTTATCTCGACTATTTGAGTCGCATCCAGGTGTGAAAATCTAATATCGAACCACAGCACAATCGAAAATTATACGTCAGTGTTGGCATAACATTAACAAAAACAAATTGTAACTGTTTTGCAGATGGAAAGTGGGGGAACAGTTTTAAGCACGAATTGGGGCGAAATATCCCAAGACAAAGTCGCTGTTAAACCTCCCGACGGCATGGAATGGAAAAAATGGGACGCTTAGTGTCTTACTTCAATTGTTCTAACATCATTTGTTTTCGATTTAAACACCATCTGTCAAATTACAATGCTTTTGTTTTGTGCTGACTTTTGCATTGTTTTATAATAAAACATTTACTATTTATTGAATTATTAGCACTTTTGTGTGATGGTTAAATGCGAACCAGCCTTAAAATTTCGATTTTAAATTTTATGTGTAATTATTTTGCATTAATTTCATTACATAATATAGTTAATAGTAATATGTATGAACTCATAATATTAATATTACAATAAACTGATTTTTATTAATAATTGTAAATCTCCATAAATACATTGCTGTAAATGATTATTTACATAACATTGTAAATAGTAACAAAGTATACTCTTAAATAAATAATTTTTTGGTTCGACGTATCTACAATACATTAATTAACATAATATTTAACTAAGTTACGTGACAATGATCAAAACTCGTCAGTCTTTAGCTCCAACAAATTCTCAATATAATAAGTCCTATAACGGCCCCACAACTGTACAGCACAATTTTTTTGGTTGCGAAAACTTCGTTAATATGATTAACTTCGTGTAAAACGAAACCGCTCGCATGAATTTCTTCCGGCTTTAATAAACGCAATATTTCATCGTGATGTCGATCGATTAAATTAACTATTTTGGGGCTATCGTGCTGGATGTGTTTGATAATATTATTCAATTGGTGTTGATTATTTTGTAACTGTATTAAAACTGGTTCGGACGTGCCGTTAGCGCTTCTAATATTTTCTTCTATAAAATTTTTTAAATCTTGTTTTCGTAACGTCGAATAACAAAACGTCAAAAACGAACCCACTAAACTTAATATGAGGCCGAAATATTTGGTGTACTCTAGCTGTGCCCGTTGTTTTTCATGCGAGTCGCGCACTGCGTTCGTAAATGCCGTAAAAATTTCACGTTCCGTTCTGTCGCATTCACTGAACGATCGTGATATTTCTTGTTCCTTTTTTAAGATCTGTAAATCAACACGGTATTAACCACATATATAACCATACGTTAAGATTAGACGTACCTCAGTTTCCTCTTTCATAAAATCCAGGAATCTCTGAAGATCGTCTTGACGTTTAACCTTGTGGATTTGGTCCTGTAGTTCATTTGACTTTTTTCTAATCTCCGTCAACTGAATGCCTATATTCCTACGTGTCTCCTGAGCAGCTAATAACTTTTCCTAAAACCAAACTTACCGAGAAACTGTACCATCCGCTTAGTTATCAAAATCGTACCTGCAAATCGGCTACACGATCTTGATACAATTTAACTTCATCGAGGCCTATTATCCTTGTATACCAGCTATTTAAATCGTTAATTTTCTTATAAATAATTTCGTCTTTTACCACTTTAATGTATTTCGGAGCTGCCGATGTAGTTAACCTCAAATTGTTTTTTAAACTTTGCGTTAATGCTGAATTTAACAACTTCAAATGGTTTGATTTCATTGTAAACTATTGTGTACGATTTAATGATGCAATAACACTTTAAAACTGTAAGAGATATTCAATTTTGATAATCGAGTAGATGAAATCATAGGTTAAAACCACTAATCCGATTTGATGTTTAAGTACCTTCATGTTTATCGATTCATATCAGTTCCTTTTTAGGAAATAAAACAAAATATTAATAAACTCAATTGCTTTAATTATTTATTTAAACCATTCATTAAGATATTCACTATTATATTGTTTGTTAAAAATTCTAGAATGGTATAAACAGTTCATATTGTGTCAAAAATTGGATTGAACTATAGTGTGAGCTTGATAATCGGATCACGTCTTTGTGTATTGTGAAAACGTGTAAATTTTTAGTATGTGTATGTGTTAGGCAACCGTATTTACAGTGTGCTTATCAGTGAAAAACATTTTGATTTTTCAACTACAGATGGTTTATCAACAAATGCTTGTAAGAGGGAACGAATTTGTTAGCTAGGAACCAGATAGATTGACTTTTTCTACTCGAATCAATTTGATTATGGTCAAGTGAGTGTAACCTTTTCTTATCACGCGTTACGGTGGTTAGTGCGTAGTTACCGGTAACTTAAAATTTAGTAGGGGGAGCTGCATTTGTAGGGTGATGCGATTTTGTTATATTTAACAATACATACATACAGGGTGTGTATAAATTGGCGGAAGCGCTACACCTGAGATTCTTCGTGAGATTCTAAGTCGAAAATCTTGATACAAAAATGTTGTACCATGCTTCCTATGGCCTCAGGAACCATTTGAAGGAAAAAAAAAATTGGCAACATTGCATACATTGATTTGCGTTTGGACATTTTTTTATCAGCAGTTTTTACTTAGGTATTTACAATTCTTGTTCGAACTGAAAGTCTTCACTTCGTAAACATAGCTGCAAACATTTGGGTATCGTAAAACACAAACTAGAAATAATTACGAGAAAAACAGAGATGGCAGCTAATGACAATGTTGCCATATGTATTTTTTTTCATTCAAATCAGTGATTTACATATTTTCAACACCAATTTTTGAAAGGAAGAACATAATATCTAGAAAAAAATAGTATTCGAAATTTATTTTTATTCCAAATTGCAGCTTTTTCATTTGCAAGTATTAAATATTAACGCTTATTAAAGGACTAAATGTCAAAACTTTGAGGACCTCTTGCAGACACAGCAAGCATGGTACAACATTTTCGTATTAAGATTTTCGACTTAAAATTTTACGAAGAACATCGCCACGTGTAGCGCTTCCGCCAATTTCTACACACCCTGCATAAAAATATGTCAACTCAAATAATTGATGCATGAAATTCAGTAAATAAACAATAAGTGTAGTTTAAATAAACTGTTTTATATTATGTATTACAGTGACTTCTCACGAAAGTCGAAAACCACAAGAGTTGAAGTCTATAACATGGGCAAAAGTGTATAGAAGAACTTTGAGGCGATTTAAATTCTCTTACTTGCGAGATAATTTTAAAATAAATTTTAAAAAATCAATATTTTTCAATATCCTTGTTATTTTTTTCTGTTTTCATGAGTAACATTGCAATAATAGGTATTGTTATGTTATAAAATGCAGGGAATCGACCAGTGGCATTTGTGTTTTGATTTGAGTTTCTCAGTTAACACAGGGTGTACTTAAAATAATAACCATAAAAGTAAAAACTTTGTTACATATTTTATTTTAAAAATTAAATTATACATGTACAATTAACATTAATATAATAATAGTTGAAGATCACTTACAAAATAGAAATTACTAATTAAAAATGGCATTTACTTATAATAATTAAATGCAATAACATAAGTTCTGGTATTTAAATACAAAATTATTTGGAAGAAAACTTGATTTTAACTTTTATTGTATGAATATTGATTGCAATTTTGTAATCACAAATTATTTTAAAAGATTTGGGTTGTTCAATTGTTATATCTTTTTTTGTATCTTAACACCTTCATTTTGTTGAATGTCCTGTTCAGTTATTAATTAAATAAAAAAATAATTGCTTTTATTTTTACATACTGAAAATATGTAGATTTAATTCCAAACCATTTCGTATTAAAATTTACAAAGTACAGCAAATTAATTGCCATTTTTTGATAGTAATATCGTGAAAGTACAAAAATAATGTAACGCAAACATTTTAAAACACACTTAACTAGTCAGATGATGAAATTACAAGATTCTATTATTCATAAGTTTCAAAAATCAGTTCTGTATTAATATCTAATAAAATAATATAATACATAATACCTAAATACGTTTAAGAGTGATGTAAATTAACACAATTGGATATTTTATTCGTTGTTACGGACGACGAGTATGTAAGTTGACAGTCTTTTTTATGACACAAACAATTACCGAATACTTCTTGGGAGGCGTAAGTTATGTATAAGAAACCATCGGGCCCTGCATGTTCTGCATACACTTCTGCTAATGTTAGGGACAGGCTCAACATAGATCTGTCATTTACCAGAAGGTACAAGGCTTGTGTCGATCCTATTTGCATACGGTTCCTGAAAAATTAAAATCGTGTTAAAATATTTATGTAAAAATGTATTTTTCGGCGAAAAACTTGTTGCTTCATAAGGGCCACAGTCAAGAATTTCTTTGCCTGAGACGGAACACAGGTACAACACCGATTTTCCGGCAGCTGATGCCTGTGCACCTCTTTTAGTCCGGACAAAATTACGAAAGGGAATTTTAAATACTCGCGGCCACCAGACTTTTCTGTGGTAGTGATACCCAGGGCCTATTAGAGAAAACACGAGGCACGGGGCAGTCTGACTTTAAAAAAAAGGTCCTCGTTTCTTGAATTGTTTTAAAATCCGTCCCGGTTCACACTGATCGAGTTAAACATTGTGAGGCCCCTAAATTTGTAAGAGGTCCCCTTATGCTCCCCCCCCCCCCTCTGATAAAACCTGTTGATACCGCAATTTTCTGAGATTCTTAACTTATTTTGCTTAACTTTGCTATGACTTTGCGGTTGATCCGGCAAAACGGTTGATCCGGTAAGGCTTTGGAATCAAGAGTGCGGGAAAATCGGCTAAAAACCTTAGAGAAAAGATTATTTTTTCTGATTTCGCTGATGAGTTGTTAAATGATCTTGCAATAATTTTCGATAAAAACAAAAACAAATTGCTTTATACAGGGTGGTAACAATCCACATGTGTTGTATGGTTAACTTTATTATTATAAGAGTTACATAGACGGTTAAAACGTGTAGTTCAAAAGTCAAAATGACATTCAATGTGTCTTGAAATTCAGCCCAATTTTGCTAATTTTACCGACTATGTAACTCTTATCATAACTATGTATTATGTAACCCATGCAACACATGTTGTTTATTGTCACCCTGTATATGGCTTAGGAAAAACTACTGGAAACAATTATTTGTGGGACAAAATTTCCCCAGAATTAACTTAAAACTTTAGTTATATTTAATGTATTTAAACTCATAAATTAATACGTGCTGGTTTCGAAATATCAAACAATGTAGGAAAAAAGTTTTTCTTTCATAGAGGTACTCGGAGATGCTTTAATTTTTAATTTATTTAATATTTCATGCATTCCAGACACGGACGTAAAACTGAAATTGAATCTTGAATATTTCGTTTGTAGTTATTTGTAGAAATACAAGAAACAGTTTGAATATTCTTATATTCTTGGCATAAATTCGGCACATTCATACATTTTATATCATAAAATAAACAACAATCTTGCATTCTTTAAAACCCTTTCACTGTCAAACCCGTAAATATAAGTTGTGCAATAACATGTTGCTATTGTCAAACCCGTAAATAACTATACGTTATTCGGCCCCTCAGAGTTGAAATTCTGGTGAATGCGTCGGGTTAATATAAAGTTAAGCTAATTTTAAGACAAATTATTTATTATCTTTGTTATTAGAAGAGTAACCAAAAAGTTTTTACCTCAAAAGTTGTTGGAGTTTATTAGCTATATAACCAACAATTATTTTTAAATGCACAGAGTATCTAGTTTTTGAGAATCAATATGCAACTTTACTATTTCAAATAGAACACCCTGTATATTTTAACGTTATCTTGTAGATAAATTAATTGCCTTTAAAAAATATTAAGCA
Source organism: Elmis aenea (assembly GCA_947652605.1). Classification (NCBI taxonomy): domain Eukaryota; kingdom Metazoa; phylum Arthropoda; class Insecta; order Coleoptera; family Elmidae; genus Elmis; species Elmis aenea. Next base: position 6,375,740 of record OX393583.1, on the reverse strand, counting down.
TGTTTTTTTCTTGAGTTAGTATTTCGAGAGTTATTATTCTGGTGGATGGTAGGGTCAAAAATTAAGCTAATGTAAGACAAATTATTTGTTATCTCTATTATTAGGGTAGTTACAAAAAAGTTTTTACCACAAAAGTTGTTGGAATTTATTAGCTTTATAACCTGCAAATATTTTTAAATGCCCAGTGTATTTAGTTTTCGAGAATCAATATGCAACTTTACTATTTTAAATTGAACACCCTCTACCCTGTATACCTATTTTTACGTTTTCTTGTAGATTCATTATTTGCTGATAAAAAATATTTAGTATGTCCTATGTCTAAAGTTAATATTTCTCGGGACATAATGAACAGTTCGCAGAGGAAGTTCGTTTTGTAAATAAATACACATCCCGAGAGAAGGACACATTTTGCGAGTAATTACAGAAATATGAAAATTAATTTAAAAGAATATGGTTACGCTGAGAAAGCAACCAAAAATCCAATGATAAAAACTATCCGTTTATACACAGTTTCTATGGCAAAAAATGTAGCATCTCAACATGTCAAAATTTTCATTAGTTGTAAATCTGCCCAAAATTATATGATAACAAATTTGCTACAAAGACTATCGAATTATAAAACAGTTCTATAAAATAGATTATAGCTCCTCTTATACTAAAGAATAATTCATCTAATTTAAGCGAGATCCATACTGAAAATGTTATCTGGGTCACTCTGTATATGAATTTATATCACAAATATCATAAAGTGTTGGTAACCAAAGCATGTGTTATTGGCTGCCCATCAGATGTAAATTATTAAAAAATCACATACTTCCCAATAATTAATTACAAAAAAATGTAAAAAATCATACGGTCAAAGACAAAACAGAAGATAATCGAAAAAAAGTTGTCGTTGGGTTTTCAAAGCCACTGTGATTTGCAGAAAAGTTTTATGCAATTTATTTTATGAAGATTTGACAAATGTATAATTAGATTATGTAACTCATGATTTCCAACAGTTTTTGTGAAAGAAAACTTTTTTGTAACTACCCTAATAATAGAGGTAATAAATAATTTTTCTTAAAATTAGCTTAATTTTTGACCCTACGCATCCACCAGACTAATAACTCTGGAAATATTAACTTAAGACAAAAACATGCTTAATATTTGTCAAAGGCAATTAATTTATCTACAAGAAAACGGTAAAATATACAGTGTTCCATTTGAAATAGTAAAGTTGCATATTGATTCTCGAAAACTAAATACTCTGTGCATTTAAAAATAATTGTAGGTTATAAAGCTATTTTAATAATAAATTCCAACTACTTTTGTGCATAAAACTTTTTTGTTTCTCCCCTAATAACAAAGATAATAGATAATTTGTCTTAAAATTAGCTTCATTTTTAACCCGGCGCATCCACCAGAATTTTTCTTTTAAAAACAAAAACCCGACACAGACGACCTGTGCATACAAAAATTACCCGACAGTGAAAGAGTTAAACTCATCAATGAATATGTGCTTGTTTCAAAATATCAAACAATGTAGGAAAAAAGTTCTGCTTTCATAGAGGTACTCGGAGATGCTTTAATTTTTTTATTCTTTCAATATTTCATGCATTCCAGACACGGATGTAAAACTGAAATTGAATCTTGAATATTTCGCTTGTAGTTATTTGTAGAAATACAAGAAACAAGTTGAATATGTTCTTATATTCTTGGCATACATTCGGCACTTTCATTTGTTCACACATTTTATATCATAAAATAAACAATCTTGCATTCTTTAAATGAAAACCATAGTCACCCTCGACAGACTAAAAAAACTTTTATTTCTTCCTGCTTTTAATTTTGAAATGTAATTTTTACCTACCTATTCATTTTGATATTTGTAATCTAAGCAAATTAAAATTATTAAATATGGCAAAAAATTAAAGTCTTTTGTGCAGCACTAATACACAACTTAAAAAAAACAACAGAAAACTCTATATTTAGCACACAAAAATTACATAATCAATTAAATATGAACGATTGTTATTTTTCTCTGTTGTATAATGTTCTGCTTGACTTATAATCCTCCATAAATAACAATATTTGTGTTTTGTTTCGTGGTATTTGTGATTTTTTTAAATAATTTTAATAATTTTAATTAGTTTGAGGTCAAATATCAGGATAGATAAATCCATTTATAATTCATTAAAAAAAAAGAAGCAAAAAGGCTTCTTTAATGGTGCCTGTCCACGTGAGAGTAAACAACTCTCGATAGCAGCGTCGCCTAGGATACAGCCAATCGCGAGTTACTCTCAGGGGCTGTATCCTTGGCGACGCTGCTATCGAGAGTTGTTTACTCTCACGTGGACAGGCACCATAAGATGCATTGTTTATTATTTGTTTTAATATGTAAAATATCTAAATATCTAAAACTGTTTATCTCTTTTTGTCAACATTGCACCATAGCTGCTAATTACAATTGTATTGCTAAAAATATTTTCCAATTAAAATAAATCGTTAATTAATAAAGTGAACATACTTAAATATGAAATAGAGTACTTTCACTAATTCCAAATACAGATTTCTGTATAAAAAAAGAGCAAAATTTAGATGATGAATTTATACAAATGTATAAACGTTATTTTATTTTATTTTTAAGTTTATACTGGTGTAAAATTTTGATAAATATGCCTGTGACTAATAAATATTGCGAAAAATTTCGGGAGGTAATTCCTATCATGTCGAATATTAAGGTCTTTTTTATAAAATCTTTTCCGAAAACGTCTTCTTTCAAAGCTACACCCCCTAAAGGAAACGATAAAAGTAGGGGGCGGCACTTTTAGTCTACCCAAATGGGGTAAAAATTAAAATCTCGGGGTAATGAAGGAACAGTAGATACATTAATCAGTGCTGACAACTAGCGCTAGTGCCAATGAAAAATTCACATAAAAAAAAGGAATTATTTTCGGCGTTAGAGGGTAAAACGAGCTACACTGAAAACCCGCCCCCTTGTAACGACACAAATTCCAAGTAATAAAATTGTGATAGGGTACCAACTATTAAATAAAATTATGAAACATTTAATTTTTTTTGGGCATTAAATTCCATGCAGTTTTAAACTGTTGTAAAAGGGATTTTTCACTTCCGTTCTATTGCGAACATTTGGTTTGAGGTATAAACCCCTTTCTATATTAACCATTCGTCTAATTATTTGTAAATTAAGATGTGCAAAAGTTTCGAACAATGGTGTAATGACGGTTTTTCATTACCCGTTTGTAAATACAATTATTTTTGGGAGGTTTTTAAGTAGGTGCGTGATGAAAATATTGGTAATTTTGGATGATGGTTAAGTACTCTAGATCAGTGGTTCTTAACCATTTAGTAGTCGCGGTCCCCTAACCATCCTAAAATATTATCGCGGCCCCCTAATTTGTAGTACTTAACAAAAATATTACGATTTATTTAAAAAGATATCTCTCCTATGGTTCGAGTGATGAAATAAGGAGCAAAAAATTTTTTTTTTAAAGATTGCATTATTTTAAAAAGTAAAGACATTTTATAAATTTTTCGCGGCGCCCTTAAAATCTTTCACGGCCCCCCGGTTAAGAATCGCTGCTCTACATGATCTAACTTTACATTAAAACACGTTTGAACATTTAAAATTCAAAAATATCGCCTGCAGCGCATTTTGTCTTTCCCCCGACTTTTTTGTGTCTTTCTCTGTTTGCTTTTGGAAAAATCAAGAGTTGGCAACCCTTATTGAGAGGGGCGGCAAACTCAGGGACCGCCCCGGGCTGCACAAACTCCAACTACGCCACTGTGTTCGCAATTCGTTGCCTCCAAAATTGTTTAGACCGGACACCACCCGCGTATTAGTCACGATTTTGATTAAAAATTTGAACTTCCGACTTCAACTTGTATTTTTCGTATTGGAAAATATTTTTTTACGAGCAAGACGCGTCACGTCTGATACATTGTTATTTATGCCGATTAACAAAAATATAATAATAAATTTGATGTCAACATGCACTACTTTAATTGGCGATAATAATGTTAAAATAATAAATAGCTTATTTACTGACCTGATTATTGTTAAAAACTGGGACATGGTTATTTCTTGTGGTACTAAAAACTTGGATTTATCTAGATGAGGTAGGTGGGTTTCCTTGGAAAACCTTTGTACTATTATCTGAAAATAATAAAATTTAAATTTTACAAACATATTTCGTGTTATGAAACGTATCCAAAAGTTAGCAGATTTAAAGAAGGGATTGCAAAACTGTACAAGTTGCCTTTAAAATATAACAGATCAAATAGTAATTTTTTTTGAAATTTATAAAGAAAACTACATGATAACACGAAAAACCCAAATTTTATCACTGAATTTTGCTCAGTAAAATCAAACTTGTTGCATATACAGGGTGTGTATAAATTGGCGGAAGCGCTACACGTGACGATGTTCATCTTAAAATTCTAAGTAGAAAATCTTTATGCAAAAATGTTGTACCATGCTACGTATGGCCTCAGGAACAATTTAAAAATACAAAAATTTGGCAACATGCATCCATTGATTTGCGTTTGGACATTTTTTTATTAGCAATTTTTACTTAGATATTTATAATATTTGTTCGAACTGAAAGCCTTCAGTTCTTAAACATAGCTGCATTCTTTTAGGTATCGTCTAACACAAACTAGAAATAATTACGAGAAAAACAGAGATGACAGCTAATGACAATGTTGTTATGTGTATTATTTTCATTCAAATCAGTGATTAACATATTTTCAACACCAATTTTTGAAAGGAAAAACAATATCTAGGAAAAAATATTATTAAAAATTTATTTTTATTCCAAATCGTCAAAACTTTGAGGACTTCTTGCAGACCCAGCAAGAATGGTACAACATTTTTGTATTAAGATTTTCTACTTAGAATTTTATGAAGAACATCGCCACGTGTAGCGCTTCCGCCAATTTATACACACCCTGTATAGTGTTGGGGAAAGTGAACTACTGTTGTTATTTAAAAAACTACCCCCCAAACCTTTCGTAGAAAAACTGAACAATTTTTGTAACTTGAAGTACAGGGTGTTTCAAAATAATACCATAATGTTCTAGGAGGTGATTCCTAAGCACAATAAACGGGTAGGAATAAAATCTTTTGGACTCGTACTAAAATACTTCTGGATTCTAACCTCCTTTATTTTGGGTTAAACTGTAAATTACATTTTAATTTGTTTATGTATTGTTCTTTAGTAAATGGAGGATCTTTTTAACTGCCAAGTGTAATTAAAGAACACCATAAAAATTAAATCACGCTAAATGCAAAATTTTTGTCGATTTTTAGCCATTTTTTAATCTTTTATTATTCTTGAAAGAATTATTGTACTGGCTTTTTTATACAAGAAATACTTCGTTATTTTTTAATAATATTGTCGAATCGGATTTGAGCTCTTTTGAGTTCTATATTTGTTTGTTAAAGTTGTATAAATTTTGTTTTATTATTAAACAATAATACATAAACATTATTTCTAAGAATCCTGATATTTTAATTTCAAAAATTTTGTATTTACTTGAAAAATTCGTCTTTGATGTGAAAACATGTTTCAATTAAATTTTTTGTTGGGTTAGGTTAGTTTCACGAAAATGTTTTTGGAGTACCATTTACAGATTTTTTAAAGGTAAATAATTTTATTAAATTAAAAAAATTAATGAAAATCAAAGGTGCAATTTCTAAATTTACATTACGAAATTTTATTAAAAAGGTGTTGGGTTGAAGATACATCACTTCTTTAAAAAAATCTGAACCAGTTTCTAGACTCTCGTCTCTTCGTGGGTAGATTATTTTCTTATACATTCTAATAATTATTAGTAAGAAGTCTTAAAACTGGTATACAGGGTGTGTAAAAATTGGCGGAAGCGCTACACGTAGCGATGTTCTTCGTAAAATTCTAAGTAGAAAATCTTAATACGAAAATGTTGTACCATGCTTGCTGTGTCTGCAAGAGGTCCTCAAAGTTTCGACATTTAGTCCTTTAATAAGCGTTATTATTTAATACTTGCAAATGAAAAAGCTGCAATTTGGAATGAAAATAAATTTCGAATAGTATTTTTTCCTAGATATTGTGTTCTTCCTTTCAAAAATTGGTGTTGAAAATATGGAAATCACTGATTTGAATGAAAATAATACATATGGCAACATTGTCATTAGCTGTCATCTCTGTTTTTCTCGTAATTATTTCTAGTTTGTGTTTTACGATACCCAAAAGTTTGCAGCTATGTTTACGAACTGAAGGCTTTCAGTTCGAACAAATATTATAAATACCTAAGTAAAAATTGCTGATAAAAAAATGTCCAAACGCAAATCAATGGATGCATGTTGCCAAATTTTTGTATTTTTAAATTGTTCCTGAGGCCATACGTAGCATGGTACAACATTTTTGCATAAAGATTTTCTACTTAGAATTTTAAGATGAACATCGTCACGTGTAGCGCTTCCGCCAATTTATACACACCCTGTATATTAAAAAATCTTGTCCAGTTTCTCGACTCTCGTCTCTTCGTGGGTAGATTATTTTTTTATAGGTACATTTAAATAAGAGACTAGAAGTGCCAAAACTGTTATAGATTTTCTTCAAGAAGCAATTATTTTTAGACACATAAGCCATGACTGAAATTTAACTGAAGCCTATAGTTGTGCTAAAAATGAATTGATTGAGTAATTCAAAAATCTATCAACTTTTCTTGTATAAAAAAAAATGCATAAATCTTCAAATTTTGCGTGGGTATTTACTTACCGGTATTTTAGTGGGAAATCTACTTCTAATGGCCATAACTTCTTCTTTTCTAATTTCTGCAAGAAAAAATAACTTTGTTATTATAAATAATACGATAATAATATTGCAATGGTTGTTTGTTTAAGTTAACCGATCATCAACGGATATTGAACGATTTAATCGAGAAAACGAATATTTATTATCCAAACAAACACGATGTTGTTTAAATTTATTAAATAACTTTTTAAAATAATCTTTCGTGCTAGTTTTTTTTTTTAACAGCAACGCTCTCTGATTGAAGAATCTGTTCTGATGACTTATTTCAGAAAATTACTCATTTAATTATTCCATTGACTGACAAGCGGTTGCTCAAATGTGTAAACAAATTGAAAAGTGTCGATATTTGATCTCGGCATTTATTTTTTTAACGTTGAATAGCACGCTTTATTTAAGTTTAAAAATGAAATAAAGTGGAAAATATTTGTTTTACAGCCAAATCGTAAACATGTTTACCGATTCCGATTAATATATTGTTGTTTCAAATGATAAATGATGTATAAAAAGTGATTTTACGTTGTCTCGGATCGGATATTTGATTTATAATATTATTTATTGAGTAAATACTGTAGAAGCACGGTTTTTAATATATCTTCTTTTGAAATGATGTACTATAATGTAAAAAAAAAAGTTTTTTAAGGCGCTTATATTTAAAATGAACGCGAGTTTGCGATTTTGAATAAATTTTCAGAAGATAAAAAGCTATAATCTCCAGGGGTTTAGCATTGCAGCATATTCCATCCAGTCGGCCTTGCTTTAAAATCATTATTTCGCGAGCGGTTTTCAACTCACTGTTTTTAAAAATGAATTTTCGATCTACTTATATTGCTGCTTTTTAATTTATATGCTAGTGCTTAAAGAAAAGTTAAAAATAGATTTAAACCAACAACTAACAAAATGGAACGAGACAAAATATAAATAAAAATTGGATGAACACTTTAAGTGCACAGTTTTAAACGTAAATGTTGTCAAATATTCAATTATTTTTATGTTTCATTTACATTGTATTATGCTAACTTAATCAAGCAGAAGTGATAATATACAGGGTGTCCCAGATTACATTTCCAGCATAGCTAACTTAGAATAATATTAGTGAAATACGGTTTTTCTAGATTTTCAGAGGTATTTATTTAAATAGATACAACAAAAGACATATCGTTAGAAAGAGGTGAAAAAGCAACTATTGCAAAGCCAACTTGACGGGCCATAAGAAAAATTGAAGTTAGGGGTAATATCTAAGAAATGAAAAGTGATCAAAAAAATCTAAGATAATAGTTACATTCTACATAAAAAAGTACCTTCAGAAGGTACAAATGAAACTGATATAATGATTAAGACAAAAAACTTATGTGAGAAAAACGAAATTCTACATTTTTATATTGTTTGTTAGAGCAGGGGTGCGCAAACTTTTTATATTATGCCCCCATTTTTCAGCATGTCAACTTGCGCCCCCCACAATTTGTTTTTTGCTTTGAAGTTAGCAGGCATCAATAATTTTCGATCAACCGATACGAAATATTAGAGAAATACAACATTGTTAACAGAAAAATTATATGAAATGTGAAATAAACATAATTTTTTCGTTTAAAATTATATCATGGCTGTCATTGCGCTCCCCGCATCATTCGTCGCGCCCCCAAATGGGGCATCCCTGTGCTAGAGCATCTGAAGTACGAGGAATTTTGTACTTTAAAAATTGATTGTGGCTCCTCTTATACTAAGGAATAATCATCTAATTTAGACAAACCTGTATCTCTTATAATAAGAGAGATCCCCATGCTGGAAATGTAATCTGGGACACCCTGTATAGTGAGAGTGATAATTTGTTCCCTAGTACAATTATTATTGAAGCATTTTTCTTCTAGAAGCACCTACAATACAGATATTTATCCGTGACTGCTAGGGTAATTCTTGTCAAGTTACTAGAGAGATTGCGTTAGATAAGCCCTAATTTGAAATATATGTTTTGGGGGCCCTGGCAAAGACTTTTTTTAGAACTGACCAAGTTAACTTCAGTTTGTACAAAAAAAACGTACTTTCCATTAAGAACAGAACATTTTTGAGTATCATTCGATGCAGTATTTTTTTTTGTAGAGCCACAAAAAATACTTAAGAATGACCATTTGTTACAAATATTAAACTAACTAGAAATGGTCGCAGAAAAAGGTATATATTAGAAAACTAAAGGTATTTAACAATAGATTTTACACAAAACGATAACACAAAAGGTATATTAAGTCTTTGGCCAGGTGATATGGGGAGCGTCAAATGGAAAATAATCAAAATAACTCGAAAACACTTATTATTTTTGATGCCCGTACACTTTAGAAATACAGAGGGGAAAATGGCTGAAGGGCAGATGAAAGATCGAGCATCCTCCATTGTAGAAAAACATTAATTTACATTACATTATCCAAAACCTTCAAATACATAAAAGTTGTCTAATAGTACTTACAAATATTTTTGAATCTATTAAAACGCAACCCTTTAAATATTTCGCAATAACATATAGGGACTTGCCCCACTATAAAATAAACGGCTCAATTCTTAATTTTCATGGAGTTGATAACCCCCAAATCACCACTTATGGGTAGGGATTGTAATAACCGGTTTACCGGTAAATCGCAAAAAATGCTCTTCAAATTTTACCGGTAATTTGCCAGTTTTTTACCGGTAATTCCGGTAATTTTACAATGTCTTTCTAATCAGGATAAAAATCTAAATCAAATAATCGAAAAAAAATTGACGTATTTTCAAAGAGAAAAAATAAGGGGAAAGCATACAAATGGCATATGATTGTTTGATTGTTTACTCACTACTCGACCAACAAGTGTAGTAGAATCCGAAAAAGCTTTTTCCGCGGCTGGATTATTTTGTACAAAAATTAGGTCGCAATTAGGAGACGATAGTTAAGATAAATTATATTTTCTACGTGGTTATTTTTTAAGAAAAGTTTAAAATAAAAAATGTTGTTAATAGCTTGACAACATTGGTATATTATGTTAAATCATTTTTTATTTTATGTTCTGAATAGTTTTATTTTCATGTGTTTTTTGTAATGCTGGATTATATTTTTTGTAATATTTTTATTTTATATAATATATATTGTCATTTTATATTGTGTTATATTAATATTACATAAAAATATATTAGATACATTAATGGCTGTTAACTAATATATTGTATGAAACTAATTGGGATAGTTTAGGCTTCAACTATCTCAATCAGTTCCATAATAAATAAATGTATATAAATATATTTATTTTTAATATGGTTTTCGGAGTTTATCCGGGTAATATTTAAATTGGCTCGACGTTTCGGCAAGCTCTCACTATAGGAGAGACGCGGATAAACTGCGAACACTACATTAAAAATGTTAGTAACCGTAAAAAATCTAAAAAGAAACAATATAATATAAATATATATAATAATATGATTTACCGGTAAACCGGTTTTGATTGACAGTTTTACCGAATTACCGGTAATTCAAAAAGTCGGTAAATTTACAATCCCTACTTATGGGTTAAGATTTAAAAATTTGGTTATTTTAGCTTTTTGTCAAAATCTAGAGCGCCATGAATTATTTTACAAAAATTTAAGCTTCTACAAAAAGTCTTCAGAAAGAGGAGCATTTTGCTCTATTGCTTCCGCCTTTCAAAACATTTTTTTCGAAACTTTTATGGTAGCCAAAAAAATAAAATAGCCTGAGTGTATATTTCTTTATTTTATCAACGTGTTTTATTCGTATTATTGAAATTTCTGGGCGTGTGTTGATGATTTATGGGGTACAAAGGGACACATAATCATTATGCTGGTGATTGTCCTGAAAAATAGGACTCTGTCACCATTTATAACGCGAAAAGTCGTCTCATTCCGTTGATAACGTCGGATAACGAGAAAAATATGAGGCTAACTTTTTATTCAATTAAGAAATTGTGTCTTTTGCGCGATTAAAGAGCATAATTAATTCATTTCAGACAATCTATAAATAGTAATCGTTGTAATGTGACCGATTGTGATAATGAATTATTAATTTAAATTTATGTTCCTTGCACTGGTCATCCTTTATCTTGGCAACAAAAAATGCCGCTGAAAATGAGAGCTGCCTCTATCCCAAGTCACATGAATTTCTTATCTCTTATCAGTTTAATGTGTGTAATTCTTTATAATATTCAATTTATGTATTTGCATATTTAATCAATTGTTTACCAATTATTATTGTTAATGTATCACTTACGACACCACTTATTGATAGGACCTTCTTGGATATCTCAAGTCTTTACACTTTAAATGCATCATGTGCAATGTACCAGGCGTATTTTTATGTAATTTACCTAGCCCTGAAAGACCCAAAAAATATTTTTCTGCGTGACTATCTTCAACACTAATACACTTAATCCAACGTTTCTTGAGTTGCCGCATCCCTTCAGGGAAAAACTCTATCGGAAACTCCTCAAAATAAGCATCAACAGCTGTCTTTAGCTCATTATTGGCGGTAAATTTTCTGCCCATAAGATTTATTTATAGATTTCCGAACAGAGATAAGTCGAAGGGTGCTAAGTCGGGGCTGTAAGGTGGAAGACGCAGCTCAGTAAATCCACATTCTTGAACAACAGCCTCAACATTGCGTGCTCTATGGACCCTGCAATTGTAGTGCAGAAGCAGATTCTTTTGCCGCCACGATGAAGGCCGTTTCAATGCTTCAAATAGACCCCTCCATTAATTGTAGTGCATTTTTCCATATGTTCAATAAGAACTTCCTCCTCGTCCCAAAAAATGGTTGCAATTCGTTTTCCGGACGAAGACTGTGTTTTTGGCCTTTTTTTGGTGGAGGCGAACTTTTGTGAACCCACTGCATAGATTTTTGTTTGCTGGGAGGATCCCAGTGATACTCCCAAGTCTCGTCCTCGGTAACGATTCGTAAACAAAAGCCTGGGAAACGATAAACATTTCTTGGGAAATTTCTTTCCTGGCAAGTTTTTGCTCCAGCGTAAGGAGCCTGGAAAAACAAAGCGCAGACACTTTCTTCATACCCAAATCGTTGTGCAAAACTTTCCAAACAGTTGTTTCGGATACCCCAACTTCCCTGGCGATGAAAGACAACTTCACCCGTCGATCTTCGATTTTTTTAACCGCGTCTTCAGTTCTTGCCCTTTTTTGTGAGAAATTTTATTACGCTTCGATGCTCGAGTTGAATTTCACTCATTTTTGCTTAGAAAAAATTGTAGAGACTCAATATATTTTGATGAAACTTTTCTCTTAACGTTCAAAAGTATTTAATAGAATAACAATTTTGATTTTGACTTTTAATTTTCATGGCTAGGTAAATAACATGATAATACGCCCCCATACATACAATTTCATTAGAAGATAAATCTTCAAAGTTGCAAATTTTTTTTTCTACTCTATAAAGACAATCCTTAATAAGAATTTTCTCATTACTATTTCCATCGTAAAAATTCAATATGGCGTCCTCAAGAATAAAGTGGTTGATGGTGCAAGACTGACGAAACGTCTAATACAAAATATAATCGTGTCAGCTTATAAAAATATAACGCTTGGAATTAAAAACGGGTTTTAGTTTTCCATAATTTAGTGTGTCTACAGTAAAGCCAAAACACGCTAATTTTTTTAGTTTTCCTGAAAATTTTCCGAATTAATTTCGTTTTCAGAATTTAATTTAGCAAAAAATTGCGCAACTTTCAATTTAACAAACTTTGTAGCTCTTAAGATAAGCCAGACCCCAATGGTAAGATTTGAGAAATAAACCACCCTGCATACAATAAGGATTGCGTAGAAGGTATAAATTGACCCACCTTATTAAACACAATAAAGATAACAAATTTTGCTAAACTTTCCAATTTGGCATATATTTTAAGCTTACTTCAGTATCGGATTAACTAATGAATACACCAACACGTGTTTAGGGCATCCGGGGTAAGAAGACATCACAGTTTTCCCCTTTCACACTTGGCTTTGATTTTGTAAACTCAGGCATATTTAAAAATCCCAAAGAAACAACTATGAAAATATTTTACAAGCTGTATACATATGTCAAGAAGACTTAGCAATTAGAACATATGAAAGAAAACCCTAAAAACTAAATACAAATCAACGTATAGGTTCGTTATTATTCTTACTGATAGCAAGTGTTTTTATTAAAAATATAAAAATTTGGAAAACCCCAACTTTTTACTCAATAAATCGAAAAAGCTTTATCAATTTTCGAAATTTTATTCCACGTTCGTAATTCTTTGTAAGTTATGCGATTGACAAGGTAGGGGTCACCATTGTTGAGCTGTGCTTTGCCTTAATCCGGCACTGGTGTATTTACAATTTGTTTGTACAAATACAAACAAATTACCAAGTTTCTGTGAATTGTTTTTCTGACTCATAATAACTTTACCGTTAAGTTGGTTAATCTTCTTATTATTCGATCACTTCTCGGTTATTTTCAACTTAAAGATAACGCTGAAGAATCTCACGTAGGCTATGAAATGGCAAAACGTCACTTTCAAACAGTAGATTTTAAAGTTTGGGCTTAATAAAGTCTTATATTGTGTAAATTGCACGATAAATGGGTTCGTTTGCGCGATCGCGCCACAGCGCAGTTATACATTGCAAAATCATGTATTTTGAAAATCGTTGAAGTTTCTTACCATTTCACAACTAATTAAAATTAATAAATGTTAAATATTACGTTTGTTTGGATACATTTTTCTCATTTAATTTGCTACAATTATCAAAAACCCGAAAATGAACCCTATGTTTAGTATTAAAGCTTTGACAATACTATTTTTTCTACGACCACTAATTTAAATGACTTATCGTACAGCCTGCATGCATAGTAAGTGGGTCCTTACGCACGGTAAGCAAAAAGCACAGTTTTTTAAAGATATGATCGAAATAGACTCACGTTAAACACTTCCTGCATGCCTAGCAAGTGAGTTATAACGCACGGTAAGCAAAACGCACACTTGTCTAGAAATGTCAAAGTAGTCTTAAGTCAAAATCGACATGACAACGTAATTACATGTGTATATTAGCCAAAAAGTCGTTAAAATCGTAGGTATTATGTGTTCGTAGAAAAAGTAAGCTCCATAACACGAGTTGTAAAGCAATTACGCACTCGCCGCTACGGGCAACTTTTCCACTCGTGCTTTTTACAACTCTTGTTATGTAATATACTAAAAAACGCTTTGAAAAATTTGATTTTTCCGCTAAATATTTCTTAACACAAGAAATAAGAAAGCTGATGATGGCCCAAAACAGATAAAACGTGTGATACAAAATCTAGTTACGTTAGTGTATAGTTTTCTTTAGAATGGTTTTTAGATTTTCAAAGTCTCTAAAAATAAAACAGAAAAAACAAGCGAATACATTTTTTTGGCGAGATCAAAGAAGTTGTTATTTTATTGTTAGATTTTAATTCGGCAAAATGCAACTAAACCCAAATTGAGTCGACTTTGTATAACATGTTGGACCTCTAATTTGGGACACCCTTTATTTAAGTTTAAAAATATACATTTCATAAAAATTGTACAATAATTGTTCAAACCCCTAGTTTACAGTAATTTTTACGTTTCGTTGCAAAATCTTAAAATTATAGTGTTTTGTAATAAAAATCATTGTTAACCCTTGTTTAAAAATGGCGCAAAATTAAGGGAAATTAATTTTCCATAATGATGCGACTTAGATCTCAGTGTTCGACTGTATTTTTGAACTTTTTGTTATTGGTAGATTGTTTTTTCTTCCTTGCATCAAACCTCACGCAATATATACGATATTGTGTTGTTTTTATTGTTGTTAATTTTTGTATCTTTTATATTTGTTTTGTTAAACTTGATGACCGGGTCATCTTTACAAATAATCATACTTGACTTTAACGGGTCACAAAACGCCAAGAATATAGTCTGTGACTCCATTCTGTAAACATTATCACCTATAAAAAATGGTCTGTTTTATCTTAATTTGTTTTATAATCACAGCCACTGTTCCATGTACAGATTGTACCAAAAGTAACGAGCCAGCAAATACATTTATTATTCTCGCGGATATTTTAAACTGATTAATCGTCATAATTAGAAGCCTGTATGACGAATTTTGGTATAGTATATTGTACAAACTATCAGCAAAATTAAACACAGTTAAGTTTGATTAACAAGAAGACGTTAAAAATAATCATGAACTTAAAAAAGAAATGACGGCGAATAGAATTTAATATATGAAAATATTCTAGCAGTTTTTTCGTTTCGTAGTTTTAATAACATATTTTTAAAGTGATATTCCAAATTTAAAATAAATTACAACTTGGGTTAGAAAATTTTAATTTTTATCAAAAAATTATTTGAGGTTATAAAAATTAACTAAAACAGTGCAGCTGTATTCGGAATTGCTTCGTCTTTTCAAAAATGTAAAAATATACACGGTGTTCCGTTTGAAATAACAAACTTAGGGTAATTTCCAGCGAAACCGGAATTGAAACAAAAGTGCACATGTTCAGACAATCGTTTTTTTGCACATATCATACGTTTAAAATTTCGTGTCGAAAATCAAAACTAAAGAAAAAAAGGGGGTGAGCCTGATTTCAGTTACACCCGGTATACATATGTACTCACATTTTTTTTAAACGACTGGATAAAATATTCCGTTGATCAAACCTTCACAAGAACATAAAATAATCACTACTTTATGCTGTGGATATAACTCCTGAAGGTAACACAAATCGCTAAACATGCATAAAAAAATATGTTTTTGTAATAACCAATATGAATCACTTCCGTTTCAACTCAATTGCATTGTCCATGAAAGCACGTCAAAATAATTTTAATGCAGTAGAAAAATTCGTTGCACCGCACAATCAACTCGTAAACCATTCACAAAGCATTCTAGATACTAGCCAAGTCCACACGTAAGGAATGGTCTTTAATTTGTTAATCTAACAATTTATATTACAACGGTGATAATACTGTGACATTTAAGACAAACATTGTTATAACAAAAAGAATACACCCGAAAATCTATTGTAGATAATAGTAACCGATGCGATAGGGTATACGGAGTCGGTTCCAAAAGTTGTCGGTTTTGTTTTGTTCCTATACGAGGCGCGTTCGAAATATGTGTCTTTAAATTAGTAATGTTGTCTGTGACGCCGACATAATCATTATATATTCTTATTTATTTATTGAACTAGGTTCTCGGGCGCTGAACCGCGTCTGTTGCTGGTCTCTAGAGAGACCCAGTTCTCGACGTTTCGACGAGGTCACACTCGTCATCTTCAGGAGTCTGGATTGACTTATTTATTTGTTTATATACAGCTATTGTTTCATTTTTAAACTATGTTGATTTAGTTAAATACTTACAATTTTATTATTAAAATAGCTTCTTCCAATGTGTGCCTAAAATACATTCTCCTTTCGATTCTTACAAGAGTTTTTGGGTTTAAAAATATTCATGACTCCCAAATTGCTCTAGTTTTTCTACAAAGTAGATTCTGCATATACGATGAGTAATTTTAACAAAACGTATTTATCCTACATTTAGTTTAATGTAAAAATTATTTATTAACAAATCACTCGTTTTTTTATTAATGCATATCTGTCTTCCTTATTTTTTCTAATATTAAAACTGCGTACTAATAAATAAACATGTCGAATAGCATTGAAAATATCTGCAAGTAATTAGTATAAGTCTGGATACGCTATGTTTGATGTCTGATGAATAGCTAATGCGTAAATTTTTTCTAATCAATAACAAATTTCTTATCAATCTCATGATTGAGGCTTAAGACGATTCCGTTAACCTTTGGGGGGTATTTTTTTACTACTTTTTAACAAGTTTAAAAATTTTTGTGATTAATCTACAAGTAACACGTTTTGCACAATATTTCGTTATATGGCATGAATGGATGACGAAGCTATTTTAGCTTTGCAAGAAACTATTTCCGTTATGTAGAAATATGACTTCCACAATACAGAGAAAAGTTGTGAGATAGATGCCTTCTTCAATAAAAATAACTGATTATTATATCAGTATGACTTGCATTTCAAAAACGAAATACTAATGAGTAATTAGAAAAAAACGTGCAATATTTATGGGAAAATTACAGCCTCCTACTATTTCTGTATTGTATGTTTACATTCTTTGTAGAAAACTAAACCGAAAATATGCTTATTGTACTCAGTTCCTGAAATATCCAGAAAATTGTTAAAATTTGTTGTATAAATTGTATTATTAACAGCAAAAATTTCATTTTGGAAATCTGACTACTAGACAAAAGGCATATTTACATATTAAATTTGACACAGCCAGCTACGTTTTGGAAATGCGATAGTCAACTTTTAGAAAAAATATTATTATAGGCGCCATATTAGATTTTTTTAAATATACTGTTGTAGGTATGTGGTGTTCTGATTTATTGGGGAAAATATTTCGTGTATAAGAGAAGTTATACAAACAGTAAAACTACATTATTAACTCAAATTCGTATAAGTAAAAACGAAATAAAATATTTTAAATTTTTTGCATCTTATGAGCTGTTTATTTTGAAATTACATAAGTAACTTTTTGGGAAAAATGATTTAAAGCTGTTCGTGATTACAAAAATGTATGGTATTTAATTAATTCTAAAACATTTTACTTGCAATGTTTTTCAAAATCATTACTATTTTCATCAATAGAAATTTTATTGTTAAATATACGTGCAAAAACCTTAATTTTTGGAATGGCATAATGATATATTTGCTTTTCTATTGTACTCTCAATTTACCAGGGGTATTTTAAAAATTAAAAAAAAAGTCATATTTCCGAAAACTTCAACGCTCCTATCAATGACAATGATTTCAATACATGAATAAACTTTTATACAGGGTGTTTCGTAAAAAATGCGAAAAAATTTGGGAGGTGATTCCTTATCGAAAATTAGGGAGGATCTTTTATATAATTTTTTTCCTTCAACGTCTCCTTTCGGAGTTACACCCCCCTAAAGGGGAGCGGTAAAATTAGTTATTTTATTTCTCTTTGGGTAAATCTGGCAGAATGATATTTGGTAGATCTTTTATACTTATTAAAAGGTTTCATATAGTAATATTTTCAATCATCTCCCACCTTCACAGGGGGCTGAAAAGTGCGACCCCTGTTGGATTTTTTACCAGAACTTTTTGGTGGGTTGAAATTTTGCAATTTAAAAATTTTATTTGTAAGGCTGATTTGTTTAGAAACTTTTTTATTCTTGAACTTTTCACGTAAAACCTACAGTTTTTGAATAAAAAATAATGTAAGTGAAGATGTACCATTAAATATTCCAATATAAAACGATTCATTTTGGTGGTTACCAAACAAACCATGGTAACGCATTTTTTACGAAACACCCTGTATAAAATACGTTATATAAATAACTTATAATTATATTTTAAAATGTACAGATGAATTTACTTATTACTAAGTATCCGAGATAAAAAATCTAAGTGAAACTTCTCTATAGTTGGCATAAATATTTTTATGTACATTGAAATACAAAACATTACATAAAAGTGACTTTTAAAATAAACTGCTGATATGTTCATATTATACGTATAAGGAAATACCTACATAGATAGAACTGTAAAAATCAAATTCCAATAATTTAAGAAAATAATCCAAAAACTTGTGATAGGTAAATGTAATTTCTTCCCAATATATTTCATTAACACAAAAAAATACGAAACACAAAACTAAATCTACTTAGCAAAAAAAGATATCACCATTAAAAGAAGAATTAAAGAAATTATAATTTTCACTGTTGATAATAAGCAAATTTTAAATAAAACTCGAAAATTTAGTTTATCGAACTTTTCAGGATATTTTAGGAACTGGGTTCAGCATTCAAAATTTCATTTAATATTCTTACTGAGCTTATAAAACACTTCTTTGCTAATTTAACCATCTTTGTATCTTTAACAGTTTACTAGAACCCCATGTTTTCCAGAATTATCCAAACACCCTGTATGTTGTTAAAAAAACACTAAACGTAAAGGGTGTTTGTGCCTATAGGCTAATTAATTAACTAAAATAATAGTTCTGCTTAATAAGGCACTCAAAAATAGTTGACAACACATTATTTTATAAATATTTTGTAGCTTTTAAGTTATTACCATTATTTTTTTAAATCAGAGCATCTATCACAGAATCTAATAAGAAGAAATGTATTTGCTATTTAGTAGTAACTTTAAGAAACGGTTAAAAGCAAATTGAAAGGCTTAAAATCGCTCATAAATTGTTTTGTTGTCTTAAATTTTAAACATCAAAACAGCTAGTAGGTACCGTATTAATAGCCATCTCTTTGTTTATTTACGATTTTGAAGCACATTTTGGACAAGTTTATGAACTTATTATGTACATGGCAAATATACAGCAATCATTTACCTGCAATTTTGACGATTTACACCTAATTTTTCACCTTAAAACTGCACTAAATTTGTTGTTGTAAATCACTAAACTCAAACGTGTGTTGCGTACCAAAATGTCTATGATCAAAACAATGTTTTTGGCAAGATAACAGCTGTAGAAATGTGCAATTAAAATTCGATTACCAATAAGCCTTTCCAATCGGTAAATTTAAAATGCATGTGAGATTATGATTGTACCTAATTTGACAGGGTAATAAAATAAAATGCATTGTTTAAGGAAGCAAATAGTTATCAATATAACCACGAAGAAACGAAGGACGTAAAAAGTATTTGTGTTTAAATGTTTAGATGATTTAGATTAATTTAGAACATTCATATTGTGGTGATTCCAAAATTGATTTATCGTATTTTCCAGTTCTTATTTAAACCAGTTTATTGAAATTCGAGTTTTAGCATGGGAATCTTGCTTATTGTTAGTTTGAAAACATAGATATATGGGAAATGTTACCAAAGTTTTACAACAGCATGGTTTGCGTATAAATCCGGCCAAATCTGTAGCATTATGCATAACGACACCTTCATACAGAATGCGTATTGTGGAGCAATATAGTTTGGTGGTGAACAGTACCGATTAGGGTTTCTTTCCCGGGATCCCGGTCCATTTTAAGCTATTTTATATTTCCCGGGAAATGCTTTTTGTCCCGGGAATTCCCGGGATTTAAAAAAAGTGTTATTTTCGTTTATTTTGTGCTAAGATCTTTGTAATACTATCATAACTTATCAGAATTTTATACTTAAAATATCTTTACTAACAGTAAATTATGGAAAAACTTTATTTTTATTTCAAAATAATTTTTCTCTTTTAGTATGGCGCAAAGAAGCCCGGTCTACATGACAAAGTTAATATCTTCAAAATACTTTTACAGTTTTATTTTTGTGTACCCTGATAATTCAAAGCAAAATAGCTTATAAATGAAATTTTATTGATGAGAACGATGTTTCTTTGGTGCTAGATGCTCTTAAGACAATTTCACCTACGTCAATAGAGACTGAGAGAGCATTTTATGCAGCAGGACTTTTTCTTATAAATTAAGAAAAATACTAATTGACTGAAGCACAGATCACCTTTGTTTTCTTAAATCACATTACAAAAATTCATTGTAAAAATTATATTATTGTATTCATAAATATGAAATTCCAATATAAAGGGTATAATTCCCTAATGTATGATTCTCTCACCAATATTATTGAATTATTTATAATAATCATGGAGCAAAATGTATTACATATATGACTTGGAGTTGTTTTTAAGTAATAAACCGCTCCCTTAATTTTTTGGGTTATTTATTTATAAAATATTGACATAATTTATTACATCCCGGGATCCCGGGAAATCCCGGGACAAAGGCCGATTTCTTCCCGGAATCCCGGGACAAGCAAAATGGTCAAATATGAGAAACCCTAGTACCGATATTCAATGGGTCGATAGTGCCAAAAATCTAGGGGTCATAATGGATAGCAACTTTTCATTTAATGATCATGTCAATCATATATACAGGGTATGTTTTTCTAAATTAAAAGCGCTTCAGTCACTAAAACACGCTTTAACAAGTGAGGTAAAGCTTATGATGATAAAGTCACTAATCTACCCACACATTGATTATTGCTGCTTTGTGTATTTTAATTTTTGAGTCAACTGAACAAACAAAAACTACAACGAGTGCAAAATGCATGTTTAAGATTTGCTTGCTGTATTCCGTATAGAGGTCATATTACTCCATTTAGACTTAGCCTCAACGAATTAAATGTAAAGGAGCGCATACGCTATCTAAATACTGTCTTTTTATATAGAATCTTAAAATCTCACAATCCACCATATCTTTTTAATCTTATAACACGTAGAAATGATGTTCACGATGTCAACATTAGATTTAATTCATTTTGTATTCCAAGACACTCTTCACTTAAATTTAGAGGAAGCTTTTCTTATCTAGCACCGTTGTACTTGAATACTGTTATGCATCAATTGCATTTATCTGCTTTTCAATTTAAACGTATGTTAAAAAATGCTGTTCAGCAGTAAATATGTCTTTTATTATTGTAATTATTATTTTTTTGTTTGTTAATGCTTATTTCTAATGGCAAGGTGGTAGAGAGCGCGAGCTAACCTTGTCCATTTGTGTATTATTTTATTTAATTGTATTGTAATGCACAATAAATATTATTATTATTATTATATGGATTTGGAGAAGTTGATGATAAATTTGATGTTAATTAATAATATCAAAACAAGTATTAGATATCTAATACAGTGTTCATGCAAATAAAAAAATATCAAAAGCTTGACTTATTTTAAAATTTCGTGAGAAATTACTTTTGGCAACTTTTGATTATTATATGAGAATAAAGTCGGCTTGATATTAGATACGACAAAAATTAGGTAACGAAAATAATGTCAATATCAACGTTCATGTATTTTTTAATCCCTTTAAGTGAAAGTTAATAAGCAAATTTTAAATAAATGTCAAAATCTAGAAGAACAGCCATTCAAGGTATGAATAACAAAAATGATTAGGTAATTTTTGTAATTAAAAAATAAATATCATTAAAGCAACATATTCAAAAACTCTTAAAACACGAAAAATATTGAGTTTTTAAGATTTAAAACTTGAAACTGTTGGGAAGTAACTGATAAAGATTTTGAAATTGTTAGAGAGTAACTGATACAAATTTTTAATTAATTGACAGGAAAATCAATCGACTTTGATTCAGAATTAAATATACAGAACGCTAATTATGAAAGCGCTATTATTTTTTTTCGATATATTTAAAGATCTGTTCGCAACCCTTATTTAGAGGGGTGGAAAATTTAGGGACCACCCCGGGCGACACAAACGCTTTAATACATTAAAATAAATCATAAATGTGATATCTATAAAAATATATGTAGAGTAGTGCCCTAATATGGAATACTTTTTTGTATTCGGCAGTAATATTCACATTTATTCAACAAAATTTTGCAAAACAAATTATAAGGAATTTGTAATGAATACGCAACACATTACTCGAATTCTGGTACGATATTACGGTAGATATTTCTTATATAGCTATTTTTTTTAAATGTTACTACTATTCCATATTAAGCTCCCGGGGAACCTAATATGGAATACTAGAGGTTCTTAATATGGAATATAGAATTATATAGGAAATACACATTCAAATAAACAACTGCTCATAGATTAATCTTTTATTTCTTTCTGATTTGCATCATTACTTAAACCAAACCAAAACTGTTATTTATGTAAATTAAATTATAATTCAAGTGTCATTCGAACTAAATGTTGATCATTTATTTATTTTTTACAGGTAGGACAATAGAATTGTTTTTTTTTGGGTATTTTGCACATTTTTCGACTGCCCATTTCTGACACTTTTGACACTGAACCCATATTGCTGTACTTAGTGACCATAATCCTATTCATTAAAAGGCACCTCTATGTATTCCATATTAGGCATCAATGTGACATTTCAAAAATCGGTATATGTAAAACATGAAATGGCCCCAATCAAAATTTTGGTCTATTTAATTGAAATGTAAAGGCTCATGCTAAATAAACATGCAATAAAATATTTTATATCATTTACCCTAGCATATAATATTTTGCACTGAAAGATTTAGCCTAAAAACTCAGTAGCACGTCAAAAATATATTTGAATCTGTTATGTAATCTAGTGAATATTTTTTAACTATTTTACATTTGGAAAAGTGTGTTCAATGTACAAATAGATACATATACTTTTCAACAGATATCGCTTATTCATTGTCATAAAACTGATTTATTCCATAATAGGTAACTGTTCCATATAAGGGCACTTTACTCTACCTGTTTTAAGAATTCTTAGCTTTTCACAAAAGGTTAAATACAAATTAGTAAAGTAATTGACACAACGTTGATTATTTCTATCGAACTACATTCGAAAGTTGGCCGCTTCAATGTATTAATTTAAATGCAATTTCATAACAAAGCACCCTTGAAAAACATAAAAAATACATTGTACAAGCATGTGTAACAGTAAATATACTGCCAGAATATCGTTTATCGCTTTACGTCCTTCGCAATTTCTATACAACATCTTCAAAATATTTAGTTTACTTATATCATTGCATAATTAGCCAGACATCTTCAATGTGCATTTTTGTAGAGATGTAATCAAACTCAGATTACCAGCTTCCAGTAAAGTGTCTGGAATTGACTCTTTATTAATTCACAAGTAACGCATTTACACATTTTAAGTGTTATTAGTGAAATATGCGAGTATTTTCCTTATTTTTCTTGGGCCGTTATCTCGTCAACTCGTGAAATGATGTCAAAATAATATGTATTTGTTAAAGGAATCGATAAACGATGCCAATTAAAATTGTAATTAGACAAAAACATCTTTAATTGTATAAAATTGCATATCTTACAAAAATATAACTGTTTTTCGTTTAAAAGCAATTTGGCTTACTCGACGTATTAATATACATAGTTGACTCTGTACTTTTAGATTTGGGTTCCTGTACTGATTAAACGTTAATTTGGACTCTAAATTTGATTTTTTTAGTCGTTGAAACTAAGGGAACTATTACATAGACAAAATCTAATCAAATTTTATTCAATATGTAATCCAATTTGAATGTGGGTTTAAATTTAGTAGTTTTGAAATATCCAGAGTGTTCCAGAAATTTTTAGAGCTAATTATCTCGAACCAGTTTAAAAATAACCCCAACAAACTATTTAATAGGGAGAAAACTGCACACACTGGCTAAAAAAATATACTCGATATTTTAGTGCATGTTAAAAATACGTTATTTATTAATTTTTTGTCACAATAATTTGCTTTTAATCGTAGAAGTTTTTTTTTAAATACTATTGACAGTTAATTTTTAAAGAAAAATATCAAAATATATAAGATACCGATTAGCTATGGAAACTTTATGTCTCTAGATTAAAGATTTTTGCGACAATTTTTGGGTTTCAAGGGCTAAATGGAGTAATTTATGGCCATTGATTTCCAAATTCTCACTTTTGCAAGAAGTTTATCTTGATGATTTAGTGATACACTGTATAAAATTTCTGAATATTCTAGAAACTGACTGACAGACACATGGACGAACAGACATTCAGTTAATCTTGGGTTAAGAAAATAACATATGTGGTCAATATCCCTAAAGTTCTAATTATAAATTACACCTTTTCAATTTTTCATTTCATAAACGAAAGGAATTCTTTTATCATTCTGAAAAAATATGCAGGTGAAAAATGGCTGCCTATTTTTCTTTATTTATGTATACAGGGTGTTGCATGACCAAACGGCCAAACTTAAGGAGCATGTTCCTTGAGTCAATCTAAGCAAAAAATGTTATATACACCATAGTTATAGACCTTTAAAGTTAATAAAAAAAAGGTAAATTTTAACATAAAAAAGTATGAAATACCGCTTTTATCTTCTAAAATATTGATTTAACAACAAAAAGTTTTTTATTATAAAAGATGCATCGCTATCTTTTTTGCGCCCTATGGTGTACTCGATTTTGTTTTGTTTTTTACGGTTTATTTGCTATGGCAACCAGCCTAGTTATTTTAAATATAACACCCTGTATATTAATACATTTTTGGATTCCTCTTTAAGTGTACTTTATAAAATGTAAAAGGTCCTATAGGCCTAAAATTAACCGTTTTCGAGTCATTCACTTGTTTTTGAAAAATTTGAACGATGTACTTTCAAAAAATTTTCAATATTTAAGAAATGTTTGGTGACAACCGAAATTCGTTTGGAAGTTATGCTTCCTATAGCTTTGTACACGATTTGTATGATTTAAAATTGTTGAAATTTAATACAGGACATTCGTTACTTTTGATCAAATTCGTTGAATTCTTAAATAAAGTTAGTTTCATTATTTGTCACACGCTTAGGTCGAATACTAGCAGATTTCACTCTTCTAAGTTGCAAAACAAATGATTCTATTCACTGAAATTTCTGTCTGGTCATTACAGTCAAATGAGGATACCTCTCACTGAACACACGGCAAGTTCTTTCAATAATCTTATGACATTCTTCATGAATATAAAATAAGTTCAAAATATTCGTGTTTGGATACTCTTGAATTTCCATTTTCATGGATGCTTCAGACAAACGCAATAAAAGTGGTTTACAGTTATTTGTATTGGCATTTGTTATCATTTCCAAGGCTTATACTATTTAAAAATGTTGCAATTTCTCTTAACTTTATCAAAAATTCTTAGTAACTCGAAAATTGTTGCAGATAGGTATAGGAAACGCTAATGCAGATTGATGCAGAATGTAATTTTGCATTAGAAAATGAAAGTTTGGGCATTGTATTTGAAATAAACGAGTTTTAGTGGTCTGAAGTTGTATTAAAAGAAAATTAAATTTTGGACACCCTGTAAGTAATGCACGATTGCAAAAATTCCAGGATGTACTCCAAGGTTTCTTCTAGGCATGGTCTAAATTTAAGCTTTTTTTCTTTAAAAATGGCGGCGTTAGATAATATTAAGCATCACGATGAAAATCAAAAAATTTTCAAAAAATGTCAAAAATCTAAAAAATGACTGCACTTAGGTATAGGGAATACTAATAAACGTCCCTCTAAAATAACGTTTTGAATCCAAATACGCAATAAAAAATAGACCATTGTATTTGAAATAAGAAAGTAGACGTCAACTTTCGGTATTTCCGGAAGTGTCGCCATATTGAAAATATTTTCAATAACAGACCAGATGCCATTATGGTCATAAACAAAATTTCAGATCAATGTCCTTTTTCATTCTTCATATATTTTTAAGTACCGGTCTCAATCAATCAATGATGAAATGAAATCATTCTAATTTATAGACAGGGCAATTTATGTGATTTTTGTAAAGCATTAACTTAAATGTGCATGTTTAATTTTGCTAAATTTTTACTAAAATCAAGTTAAAACTATTTTTAATTGTTTTGTCCACATCTAACGAAATATCTTTGATTTTGAAATACAATAACTTTAAAAATTAATGAATTTGAGTCCAGTTATGTCCGACTTGATCAAATTGTGAGAGTTTTAATTATAAATAACATTGTTTCTCTATTTAAAATATTTTAGTTCTTATTTTTAAAACGTTTATGTTCCTATTTTCACAAATTAACGTAAATATTCTTTGTCACACTCACCAATACTTTTTCCTCTCTTAATATTATTATTACAGTTGATGTCCTTTTTGGGTTTCTTGAGGTCCATTGTGAATTTTTCGATCATAGTTGTTTTTAACTTACACAAAGTCTTGTCCTGATTGCAACTGCACACTATCGTGTTTTTAGAAAACATCAAAACCTAAAACAATGTACAGTCGTCTGAGTTTGCGGTCCCCGGCGTGCGTTTAGAAAAATTTCAGTCAGTCACTAGTATTTTATAAATTTGTTTTGGTTAGTTTAAAGAGACGATCTGGTCGTGTTCCGTAACCACGATTCTTATTTACTAATCTAGAAAGTCCCCACTACTTGACTTACAGATTATTGTTATTTATATTGTTTGGGAGACAAGACCACGGTTCTTATTTTGTTTATGATAATTTAGGTAGTAGTAAAATGTTAAATTGTATTAGATATGTACGTATTTTTGTGCTGATTTCTTCTGAACTAATAATCGCTTCTTGTTTAAAATGTGAGCAAGGCTAGATTGGCGTTTGTTGACTGCATAGAACCCGCATGCAAACACTCATATAGACCTTTTCTGTTAAAAGTTATGTTTTTGTAAACTTTCCATTTACGATTAACCAGAATAGACAGGCCAGGACTCCACTGGATGTTCTTGTAAAACTGTTTTTAACGTTGCGGCAAGGATATACGGGGCATATTCGTAAAGCAAGTAGGGGAACATGGGGTAGACAGGGCCCGAGAGGAGGGGGCAGGGGGCTCCGAGCCCCAGGCCCGGATGTAATTTAAGGGCCCAGGAGTTCACATACTTTATAAATTATTCTTCTTCTTCTTAATCGGTTCCTCTTTTACCTTTTGGTAGTGTTGCCGCCGAGACGAGATAATTCTCGATCTCGTCTCGATCTCGTCTCGAATTTCGAGATCGAGACTGGTATTTTTTTGTCTCGAAAATTCGAGACGAGATTAACAATCGTTAGTTAGTTAAGTTAGCTTTATTTAGCAATTGCTATTACATTGTAACATAATTTAGGTACATAGGTAATAGTAAATATAATAAAAATAAAAATAGAATGAAATAAAATAAAAATCTAAAAATCTTCTAAATTCTAAATATCTAAAATAATAGTTTAATAGCCATCTAATACGTACTCCTTAATTAATTTAATACCCTTCTTATAATTATTACATATTTTGACTTGATGCGGCATATTATTAAATATTTTAAAACCTTGATAAAATAACGAACGAGCAGTTTGACTTTTAGTACATTTCTCTATAACGAAATCAAGCCTATTTCTAGTTTTATAACTGTGGATCTTATGGACTAATTTTACATTTTCATACAGATATTTTGGTGTTTTTTGTAATTTAATTTTTAAAACTAGCTCTAATGTTCTAAATATTATTCTCTGATTAATACCCATAAATTGAAGTGTATTGAACATAACCTTGATAGGGGAATGAATTGAACACTTTAAAATAGTGCGCATGGCGCGATTTTGCAATTTCTGTAATTGTTGAAGGTCATTTTTATTTAAATTAATAAGTAATGCAGCGCAAAACTCAAAATGAGGAGCTATTATAGTTTTATACAGTAAAACTCTAGTGTACATACTCATGTGTTTGCTACATCTTTTGAAGAGAAAAATCTTTTTGGAAATTTTGTTCATCATGTATTTTGTGTGTAACTTAAACGTTAAATTTTCATCTAATATAACACCAAGGTATTTAATTTCGGTTACTCTTTCTAAATTAGTGTTGCTAATTTTTATATTCAGATTAGCATTATAAATTGTTTTATAGATAATGTGTTTGGTTCCCAAAATCATAAATTTGGATTTATCAACATTAATACATAAATTATTATCGCATAGCCATTTATAAATATTACTTAGATCTAAATTCATCTTATCTACTAATTCAATTGTTTTAAATCCACTAACAAACAACATTGTATCGTCCGCAAACATTTTTATTTCACAATGTTTGGCGTATTTAACCATATCGTTTATATAAACAACAAAAAGCAGAGGACCCAGAAAGGTTCCTTGTGGTACACCATGTGTGGTTTTTAAACAAGATGATATAGTTCTATTACATTTAACTTTTTGATGTCTATTTTGTAAGTATGATTTAAACCAAGACAATGCTACCTCACTTATCCCAATTTTTTCTAATTTTTTAATTAATAATTCTCTATTAATCGTCTCAAAGGCTCTACGAAAATCCAAAAATACGGCTAGTGTTATTTCACCATTTTCCATATTTCTAAACCACAGATCACAAATATTCTGAAGCACTGTTTCACAAGAATGTCCACTGCGAAAACCCGACTGGTTATCCACTATCACATCATTAATCTGTAAATATTCTAGAATTTGCCTTTTAACAATAATTAGCTCTAAAACTTTTTCGTAAACGGGCACTGTATTGATTGGTCTAAATCTAAAGTTTTGACATAATTTAGTGTTAAGTACTTTCTGAATAGGTATAATAGTTGATGTTTTCCAGTTTTCTGGGAAGATCCCTTTTCTCAGCGACAAGTTAATTATGTCTAATAACCTAGTACCGATTACACACATTGCATCTTTAAATACTTTAGACTTTAGATGATATTCCCTCCTCATTTGAAACTTTGTTCTACAAAATTTTCGTTATGACATAGCCAAGTTGTGAAATATCATTATTTTTTTATACTCCTCTTTTTGTCAATATTTTTATAAAAACTAAAATAACTCAAAAACGTCTGAATTTAGATATATAAAACCTAAGTGTTTTAGAAAGAGAATTCAATTTTACGTTATAAAATATACTGGGTGTTCAGTTTTAAAAAAAACATAGTGACGTATCGGTACGCAAAAACAAAACACTGTGTATAGTTGAAAATAATTTAAGGTCATGTAGTAAATTACTACGAACAACTTTTATACAAAACTTTTTTTTTGTGAAGTTACAAGACGAAATATTCATCCGTTATGTTACTTTTTGTACACACTGTATATGCAAATATGCAATATGTTCGTAATAATAGTATAGAGCTTCTTTTGTTAAGTATAAATTATTCAAGTGTAACTTTACTATATAGTTTGCGTATAAGATGATTTAAATGAGAAACTTTAATTAATTAATATTGTAATATGTAACGCATGTTTGCAATTCTTTTTTGGATATATCCCTCCCGGTGGGCCCCGCGTGGCCTTTTTGCACCAGGCCCCGCTTATTATTGGGCCGGTCCTGCACACGGGGTAAAACGATTTACATTTGTTCCGAAAGAAAAAAAAAAAAACGTCACCGACAAGACAAATGAACGAATAATTTCAGTACAGCCCTGATTTCGTTGTTACTATGCGATCACTCATTGATGCAAAGTGCTGTCAAAGATAATAATTATTACTTTCATCTTTCTTTGAATAAAGATACAGTTTTCACAGTCGGAATCGCTGAAAAATCTCGAATTGGAAAATGAATCAGTCTATCATTAATTGTACCACTCGTTCTGTTTTTATTTACATACTAAGTGGTTCGTTATTGGCGTACTTTGTACCAGTATTATTGGGTTATCCGAGAGAATAATTACGTTTTGAGAAATAATCGTTGTATATTATGGAAGTTTTGGCTGTACGACTTGGGGTCAAGGCCACCGAATTCGAAACCAAACAAAACATCTTCCTTATTTGTTTAGTTGTATTGTTATTGTTGGGGACACAAAGAAATGAAACCGACAGTTTTACATAAGAGCAAATCGAGGCTCATCCCATATTCCAATCAGTTAGATTTTGGTTCGATATTAATTAATCAATTTTTATCTTAATCAGTATACGTCAAAATATCGTAAAATCTAGAAGCGAATTAAATTAAGATCGATATTTGACTTGAATGTGATTCGTATCAGGGCCGGCCTTAAGCACATTCCACCGATTCCCTCGCCTAGGGCCCCGCGTTTGAAGGGGCCCCGCGCTCAAACAAAATAAAAATACAATGCTTATTAATAGCATGGAAACAAAAAGCAATTCTCTATATAACTTAAAAAAGTTATCGTTCAATAGTGAAATACTAAACTTAATAAATAAACTATACCACCGTAATAAAATAGTTTATGGTTTATTCATCAAATATTATCATGAAATCAATTAACAAAAGCTTTCGTGAAACAATTCCAGTTGAAACGTTTACGGAAACGCAAAAAGTGAAGCAGAATCTTTGGCTACTCAAATGAAAGATTACAAATTCTTGGTATCTATAGTTTTCCGGTATGATTTGCTTTTCCAAGTGAACTTAGTAAGCAAAGAATTACAAAGTGAAACCTCAGATCTGTCTTCGGGAATACTCACTTTTGAAAAATTGTGCAAATGGCTAGAGTGTACCGAGAAAAAAGTTTTACAGATGTATTAATCGGTGCAAATGATCTTGCAAAAGATTTAGATGTTGTTCCACAATTCCAGTCGAAACGTTTACGGAAACGCAAAAGGCAATTTGCATACGAGTTCTCAGACGACCCCGTTGTTGATGCAAAGGTAGCATACAAACTAAACGCTTTTAATCAAGTGTTAGATAAAACACTGCAGTCTCTTCAACCTCGATTTAAACAATTAAAAGAGACCATAGATTTATTTAGTTTTTTATGGACATTTCACAGTCAATCCCAAGTACATTAAAATGTGCTGCTGATTTACAAATCGCTTTAAAATACGGCGAATCGGTGGACTTTAATGGATTCATGTTGGCGGAAGAAATATAAGCTTTAAAAGTAACTATTCCACAAAGTTGTTGCAATGCTTTAAATATACTTAAATATTTGGCTTGTAATAATCGTCCAACCTCGTTTCCAAATTTATTTATTGCACTAAGGATCTTCCTTACTATACCGGTAACAGTATCTGCGGGCGAAAGAAGTTTTTCAAAATTAAAATTAATTAAAACGTATTTACGATCCACTATTTCTGAAGAACGTTTAAATTCACTCGCAATTATGTCAATTGAAAGTGAAGTCATGAGGGAGATGGACTTCGACCACCTATTAAAAGATTTTGCGGAAGCAAAATCTGGAAAGATTAATTTTAATTGAGTTTCTATTTCGTTTATAAAAATATGAGTTGTTTTGCTTTCGTTCGTTCATAGTAAATTTGTCAAATGTTATGTTTGTTATAACATTATTTTAGCTTGTTTGTTCAAAATTCTATTAAAAAAATAAATTATTTGTATGATAGTATATAAATAATTTTTTTGTGGGGAGGGGCCCCGCAGCTTGTCCTTGCGTCGGGCCCCGCACTTACTAGGGCCGGCCCTGATTCGTATAGTAACGTTTTCAAAATGAGAATTCGACTTCATATCTATTACTTTCTCCGCACAAGAAAGTTGGCAAACGTTCCTTCTCTGCATTAAAAAGAATCAAAAAATATTTACGAAATAGCCTTAATCAAGGAAATTAAAACAATTTTCCCATTATGTTCATAGAAAATGTTATTTTACGAACATTGTGACAGAATTATTGATAACTTTGCTTCTACAAAAAATAGAAGGAAATAGCTATCAGATTTCACTTTCGCCGAAGTGTCTCTAACTCGAGTGGTACTCGTAATACTACAAGCACGTAGAATTCGCTTGAAAGCATATTGATTCCCATTTTTTAGAGCAAAAATTATTACAGGAAGTTTAAGGCACTTTCGGAGTCCTAGTCACTTTAATTTTCCACTCTATTTTACTATATATATTCGCGTAGTTAAACTCTGCAACGAGTTTTTGCCTAAAAGCTGAAATGGGACCGGACAAGTTGCGAAAATCTAAGTCCATAATTAATCTACGGGAAAAAAATATTATAGACCCTTATGGTTCAGATTTATGCAGAAATTACCTAAAAATTATCTTTGTTTAATGTTCTTTATTTTTAGAAATACATATATGCTAGCATTTTCTACTATTGGTGTCAAAAATTACTTGTGCAGTCTCTACCTTCTATATTTTATGTATTTATTTTGTCTCTTCAAGATCGGGACTAAGCAAACAAAAAACCACAAAGAAATTAGGGATTCCTAAATAAATGATCTCCTTTTTTAAAAATTCTACCAATTGCAAATGCATCGAAAAACTTGCTAACTGCTGGGTTTTTCCTTTGCTTTATGATCCAAAATACGTTGTTTGGTATTGATATAAATACGTAGCGAAGAGGCGGCAAATGGGGGACAACCCTTGAGCAACGACCTTTTAGGATACACCGCCAGGGCATCAAAAAAATTTAATAAAATTTTAATTCCGCCAAAAATGGGTTGATACTGGCATGAATATTTATTAAACGGCAAAATATTTGTAACACAGTACACTCTAAAATGTTTTAAGTAGTGCCACTATTTGTTACCATGGGTATGTGTAAAAAAATGAACTTACGATAAGTATAGTCGTTGTAGAAAACATTTACGGACGGAGAGTTTACAACAAATTTTACGTTGGACTGTATGTAGTTACAGAAGTGACAGAAAAGTTACTAAGATCCAGATTGTAGACTTTCTAAAGTTGCCAGCTGGGTTTTATACACATGTACGTATTTTTTTAGAGAATAATCGTAGTAATTTTGCAAAACACGTCATTCGCTTAAACTGTGTTATTGTCTTATGGTATATTTACACTGTCCAACAGTTTATAAATATAGTTGAACCTCTGTATTCGCCATTAATCCATTCCTGAGGTACAGACGAACACTGACTCATTGTCAGACGAATATAAAATTAGTTTTTTCCGAATTAATTAAAATTTAAATAATCCGTTTTCAGCTGCGTATATAAACAACAATTTTACCTTTACTAAGGAGTTACGATGGCAGAAGCCGAAAAAGGAGTAAAGAATTATTGCTTTGAAGGGAAGTCGCTTTTCATTAAAACATGAGGTAACTCTAATTCTGGTAATTGATGTCTTTTTTTGTCTCTTTCTCGACGGTTTACTAGCACCCTTCTGTCTGTTTTAAATTTCGTGACAAATATTGGAATTTTGGACAATATCGGAGCTTTTTTTGGCGAAAAAAATGTAGCGAATACAAAGGTTTCGCTGTACGTATAGCTGATAGCCTCAAATATGTTCAGGGAAGTGAATAATTAAGGTGGTGGATTTTGGTTTGTAATTTTTTTGAATTGTTAGGGGCGCGGAAGAGGGGGAAAATACATAAAGTAGCCCCTTGGCGCCAAGTACTTTTGCTACGCCTCTGTATTGCTTGCTACCCTTTGGCACGTCTCTGAGATTGCTACTATCAAAACAGTTTGAGAAATACATACTGATTTTGGCAATGGATATTTACGAATAGAAAGTATTGGGTATTGAATTGTGAGAAAAAATGAATCCTTTTTTTTTACCAACCCCTATTTACGACTAAGGTTGCCACACGTCATATATTGGGTAGGTCAGTTCTACAATCGATAGTTTGTACCCCCCATGTCTTTGTTTTTAATATCATACACTGAATTCATACAATGTACTTAATTTTGTTTATTATTGGTTCCTTGAAATTATAAATTAATTGTAATTCTTACAATATAATAAGGAAGAACTTAAACAATAATACTGATGAAAGCTTCAAGTCAAAGGATATTAGAAAATATAATTGCAAACGTTAAATCGTTCAATAATGACTGAGGCAACAAAAAAATAGACAGTTCTTTCTGATAACTGTCCCAACAGTTTACAAATACAGTAGAACGTCTATATTCGCCATTAATTCGTTTCTGAGAAACGAACGAATATAGAATTAATTTGTTCCATAGGAATTAACTAAAATTTGAATCATTTGTTCCCAGCTCCAAATCTATGTTCTGTGCTCCAAATTTGATACATAAATAAATAAAAATTTAACAAAACTTCAGCTTACTGACCAGGAAGGGTCACGATACGTTGTCGCTAGAATCTGATCAAGGCTGTGTGTATTGCATGAAGAACATCAAAACTAAATGTTTTGCAGAGTTATAGTGACACTGGCCATTTCCTTCGGAAAAATAGAAGAAAAATAAAATAATAAAGGTAATTTTTGCGATCGCGTTGGCCATGAAACCGTCAGAGATAAAATCGAAATTCTTCTATTTACCAATTCGCGCATCCTTTGCAAGTAAAATGTTGCAAGGTTTTTGAAAAAATCTCAAACGGTTCCGTAAAAAAACGCCAAAAACGAAACCCCTGCAAAAGCGCTATGATTTGAGTTGTTGAATAACTAAATCTATGCGACTTGCATAGGCGTTTAACATAGGGAAAACCGTTTTTACAAGGGCCTCGTTTTTCGCGTTTTTCTCCGGAACCGTTTAAGATTTTTTCAAAAACTTCGCACCATTTTACTTGCAAAGGATGCGCGCATTGGTAAATAGAAGAATTTCGATTTTATCTCTGACGGTTTCATGGACAACGCGATCGCAAAAATTACCTTTATTATTCAGCTTTTCAGTTTTCTGTCTGCATTTTTTTAAATTCACATGACGAATATTGGACTTTTGGAACAATATCGAAGCGTTTATTTCCCAAAAAAAAAAAAACTAATATAGGGGTGGACGAATATCTCTGTATCTCTGAATGTATAAAATATTAAGCTTTTACTTTTTCAATACTTTCAGCATTAAGCTGTGAAAATAGAAATTCAAATACCGTGTCTACGACCCTGGTTTGAATCCAGAAAATTTTTCGCTGCTTGAGATTTTAATTAAATTTTCATAATTCAGGAAACTGAATTTACCAACTTCTTGTCTGTTTGCTGTATTTGTTGTTTATAAACTAAGTTAGTTTATGTACGTGCACAATTTTTTTAATTCAATACGTTGTGTAAGAGAATGTTATATCATTAATTAAAGATTAAAAAATATAAAAAGCAAATTAGATTTATGATATATTATTTATACGACTTTGTTTGGCTCATCAGTTTGTTATCAGTTGTTAGTTCATTGGCCCTATTAGTAGTGCATATAATAATCAGTGTTCGTTGTTTGAACTATTTTTATCGAAAGCCTCAAGGATTTTTGTAACCGTAGATAGGAATGGAAAAATTGGCAATGGTAATTATTGTTTGCTTTTGTCCCTTCCAGACGTGGCCGTTATAACGTACAATCGAAATGAAATAGAACAGCATTTGTTTGATCTCGTGGCTCATAATCAAAATATTTACTGCAAAATTCTCAGAAAATCGAAAATCACAGAGTTTTTAAACGGACAAACACGATCAATAGCATGCAACTTTATCTATTAAATTAAAAATCATTTATCTTGGGAAGTATTAGACATTGATACACTAAATATGAAAGGAAAACTTTTAATAAATATAGCATTTCCATGTCGAAACTAGCTAATTCGTATATTTCACGTAAAGGTAAAGCATACTCATGACGTCATGTAGCATGCTCTCTCTGATGGGTTAAAAAGTAAATACGTCGGAATATTGCCAAACTAAATTTTATACAGGCTAATTTTGTTTTTTTAAATTTAAATTAGAAACAATCTTCGCATTTTTTAATTAAATAAATTACAATAAATACCGTATTACTCACTTAAATCAATCGGATATTTTAAAACATAGTTTTTGTTTAATAAAAATCACATAATGTAAAATATAAAACAATTTTTTTGTAAAGAATTGTGTACAGGGTGGTCCAAATTCGATGGGATTACATGGGTATCTCGCTTAATAGTCAACATAAAGAAACTGTTAAATTACCAAAGAAGTGCAGTTTCTAGGGACAAACTCAGAACAGTTCTCAAATATATTCTATCATTTCCGGTTTTTCTTGTTTTTTTGTTTGTTTTCACAGCCTGCTTTTTGTTTTTTATCTTTAAAAAAATTCAAAAAAACCTTTGTAACTTGCGTATTATTGAAAATAAATACATCAACCCTTGTATATTTGGAATGGGAAAAAAATAAGAAATTAAAATAGGTCATAGCCAACTATAGCTTCCATTTAAAAAAAGGCAAGTTTGTGTAATAACTTTTTAACGGCGAACGCAAAAAAAAATATTTTTAGTACTATCAAAATCTACATAAAAATATCTAAAAATAATCTTTATAAACTTTTTCGATATTTAAAACAATAAGGGAGATATGACACATTATAAATATAACAAATAAAAACAGTTTTTCTCTATTAATTTAAAAACCGGAAATTATAGGATATTTTTGGAAACGGTTCTGAGTTTGTCTCAAAAAACTGCACATTTTTGGTACCTAATTTAACCGTTTCTCTATCTTGACTATTAAGCGGGATACCCCATGTAACCCATCGAATTTGGACCACCCTGTACATAATTCTTTACAAAAAAACTGTTTTATATTTTGTATATTGTGATTTTTATGAAACAAAAATTATATTTTAAAATATCCGATTGCTTTAAGTGAGTAATGCGGTATTTAAGTTAATTAATTTAATTACACATTGCGAAGATTGTTTCTAGTTTTAAAAAAAATTCACTTGATGAAACAGCGCAAAACTCTGAACTTATATTGAATTAAAACTTAAAAAAATAACTTCTCTCAAGTTTCTTGTCTATTGATCATTGGATTTTTTTAATGAACCAAAACATCTAAAATTGGCAATTGGTTGTTCTTTTTAACTTGTACTTTGAATTAATGCCTGTAAGTAAATTATATACAGGGTGTGTAAAAATTGGCGGAAGCGCTACAAGTGGCGATGTTCTTCGTAAAATTATAAGTCGAAAATCTTAATACGAAAATGTTGTACCATGCTTGCTGTGTCTGCAAGAGGTCCTCAAAGTTTTGACATTTAGTCCTTTAATAAGCGTTATTATTTAATACTTGCAAATGAAAAAGTTGCAATTTGGAATGAAAATAAATTTCGAATAGTATTTTTTCCTAGATATTGTGTTCTTCCTTTCAAAAATTGGTGTTGAAAATATTTAAATCACTGATTTGAATGAAAATAATACACATGGCAACATTGTCATTGGCTGTCATCTCTGTTTTTCTCGTAATTATTTCTAGTTTGTGTTTTACGATACCCAAAAGTTTGCAGCTATGTTTACGAACTGAATAGGGATTCTGAGTCTCGACAATTTTCGAAGTCCCGGGACTCGAGACTTTTTTTATCAAAGTCCCGGGAATTCCCGGGACTTCGAGACTTTTACGAATGTTATATATGTACTGGAAATTGGTGGTACAACCTGCCAAAAATGACGGAAGATTTTATAAATTACAAGAAATATGATGCAATATTCATATACTGAAAATTTAACGGCGATTTTCACAGTAAAAAATAAATTATTTCTTGACAGTGACAGTTTCGGAAAGCACCCGCTACATACTTAAAATTGCTTCTTTGAACGTATCGTGATTGTGAATCGGTGGTGACAGTTGACAGAACTTATACGTCACACATCCATAAACAAAAAATGATAATTTTTTAGAAAATCATACCATATTCACGGATATTTTTTTTAAAGCATTTTTTCATGAATAAAGTATAGTATTAATAGTAGTAGTATTATTATTTTTAATTTAGTCTTCATTCTATAGTAAATAAAATATATACATATTTCCAAATAAATACCTATTTAAAAAAACCTAACAACTTTCCATGCACTTTAAAACATAACAGGCATAAGTAAAATATATTTTTACTAATAAACTTAGCAATTTTCCTTAAACTTTAAAACATAAAAATATATCTAAAAATATTTTTGCTAAACTCGTGGCATTAAATTTAAAAAAAAATAGAAGTAGAAACATTTAATTTCAGTGTTCTGTAACATTAAGTCTCGTCTCAAGTCTCGAACTAAATGTCCCGGGACTCGAGACTAAGAAAGTCCCGGGAATTCCCGGGACGAGAGTCCCGGGAATTCGATTAATTTTATTATTGAGGTTTTCGTTACTGTCTACAATTATTCCTTAAACACCTAAATGAAACACTAATTTTACTACATATTGCTCAATTATTATTGTACTTAAATTGTTTCTTTTTTTGTTTCAGTTAAAACTCTTCTGGGCAGCATCATGTTCCTAGCTATATATTACATGTTCGCGACTGCAGTGCAGTGGTGGAGATTGGGCCACCTAAAAAATAAACTCTACGGCACTATCAACAGCCACAATGCCCTGGTAGTGTGCACTGGAAACACCATATCGGATCTGAAGAACAAGAGATGCTTGGAAAACTTACTTTTTCACAATGAGGACAGGATAGCCTGCACCGTAGTGCCAAAAGTGAGAATTTTATTTTAACAATTTAAAAGAAAATTAATCAAAAAGTTTTTATTTTAATTGTGGTAGTAGATTTTGAGCAAGTTTCAGGTTATAAGATTTCAGCTTTGGTTTTTTTTGACCGATGTTTCGTTTTTAAATAAAAGCCCATCATCAGGGTACTTACTACTAAGCCTTTAGAATTAATGTAAAATCAAAACCTGGATATCTAGAACACTTGTTTTCATGCTTTTCTATTGCAAACTGATAATTGTGTTAGAGTTAGGCAGTTTCTTTTTTCGACCTCTGTAAGTGCGTGCAATATGTATTGATGACTGATGTTTTGTTTCCAAATACAAGCCCATCATCAGAGTACTACTAAGCTTATCGACTTTTGTAACTTTTCAAATAATCGAAACCTGGATATCTTATAACATTTTTGTTTTTATGCTGTTGTCCTCTTACAAAGCTCATTGTTGTTTTAAGCAATTTATTTTTCTTTCGACCCCTGTAAGTGCATTATGTATTTATGACCGATGTTTCGTTTCCAAATACAAGCCCATCATCAGGGCACTACTTAGCTTATCGACTTAATGTAACTTTCCAAATAATCTAAACTGGATACCCTAAACATTTTTGTTTTTATGCTGCTATTCTCTTACAAAGCTGATTATTTTTTTAGGCAATTTATTTTCTTTCGCCCCCTGTAAGTGCGTGCATAATGTATTTATGTATATTTTCAGCAAAAAGTGGACTTAAGTCAGTGGGTCTTGTTTCCAAAGAACTTGAATTTTTAATGCTTTTCTATTGCAAACTGATAATTGAATCGGTCATTATTAAAAGGGGATATACAACAAATATAACATCATATTATATGCAGTGGTGAGCTGTAGGGGGCTCGCGGGGGCTCGCGTGAGCCCTTTGTTAAATTATTCCTTAATTTGCGAGCCCCTTGTTCTTCTTGTTAACCATTTTCTCAAGAAAAAATATATCTTAAAATCATTATCAATTCATACATTTGTAAAGCGACGAAGTCATGCCTATCAAGCAATGACGATTAAATTTAGAATAACCCGTCGCACAATAGAATTTTTTGAATTATGTACAATCACTCGATTATTCACGTTTGAATTTAAAATGCCATTTTTTTTCCAACATAATTTTTTTGTTTTTATTTAACTATGAGCATATACATTGGATATCGGCCGCGGAAGCCTACAACATAGATTAGCGAGCCCTTTGTTAAAAATTTCATAGCTCACCACTGATTATATGTGTCACAAATCCCCTTTTAACAACGAACAAACATTTTAAAGCCCAATAACTCCATGTACGTGTATAGGACATATCCTGTTTTAACATTGACTATTCATCTCCTTACCTAAATATGAAAAATACCGAAAACTCCATTTTGACCAAAATATAACATATCCCCTTTTAACAATGACCGATTCAATTGTGTTAGACAGTTTTTTTTTCGACCCCTGTAAGTTCATTATGTATTTATGACCGATGTTTTGTTTCCAAATACAAGTCCATCATCAGGGCACTACTTAGCTTATCGACTTAATGTTTTTATGCTGTTGTTCTCTAACAAAGCTGATTATTTTTTTAGGCAATATATTTTTCTGTCGACCCCTGTAAGTGCGTGCATAATGTATTTATGTATATTTTCAGCAAAAAGTGGACTTAAGTCAGTGGGTGTTGTTTCCAAAGAACTTGAATTTTTTCCCCATACATATTCACGATGCTAATACGAAAATAAACACTCCAAGAATGTATTTGTTGGTCCAAACTAACTTAAACGATTACAGCCCCCATCAAAGTGAAGTTATACAGGTGTGTACTTTTATTAATTTTGTTCCTAAAAGCCTCCATGTAGTAAAATACTCACAAGGTTTATTAAATATTTATTAAAAACGTACCTGTGCCCCTACTTTTGGGGGGCTTGATCTCCCGTGAGACATGGGTTAACGAAAACTTTTTTATTTTAAATAGATTTAAAAAATTTTGCTTATGAGTGTATTAGCCTAATTTTAAAGTGTAAAAATCAGTTAAAGTAATGCTACAATTTTGGGGGTTTTAGGTTGAAAATTTTGGCGAACTGGTCGCATGGAGGGCCACAGATAATTTCGAGCTTGTACTTAAAACTGACATGGATCACTTAACCAGGTTCATAAACGCTTTCGCCGATCATGGTCTCGATATCAACCACGAACTGCAAGTGATAAAAATCGAAAGTAAGTCGAGATGATTGACTTATAATAACAATCATTAATAAAGACATTTTTCAGCTGTCGACGTCGAAAATAATCCACTTAGAATAAAATACGATACAAAATATCCGCTGGAATACAAAACTAAATATTCGTTGGCACCGGTACACTGGAAAAAATTCGCACAAGAAGTCAAGGGAATCTACTCGAAAATTCACGAACTCGAAGGTAAAAAGTGAGTATTTGTTTATTTATTTATCGAAACCATGTACTTCTAACGTACATTTTGCCACAGAATGTTGGAAAATCCCACAATAACGATCGAAGTCAGCAATAAACCGGAAGAAACGAAAAAAGTGCCCGTATCAGAGGTGAAACCGATAAAAAAAGAGCACCATCGCAGGTCGATAGAACCGGCAAAACGGCACGAAAAGGAAACGAAAAACAAGCTGGAAGTCTCGAGCGGTGACACCAAACGCGTAAAATCGAGTGACCGTAAAGTGAAATCCGAAAAAGCCGAAGAAGAAGAACAGAAAACGTCCACGGAACCGAGCAAGAAACCACGGGAACATAGGAGAAAAGAGCACACCAGCAAACACAAAACAAAAGAAAACGATGCAGCTAAATCCGCCGGATCGGAAGTTGAACATAAAAAATCTGATCACGTC
This sequence comes from Elmis aenea, assembly GCA_947652605.1. NCBI lineage: Eukaryota > Metazoa > Arthropoda > Insecta > Coleoptera > Elmidae > Elmis > Elmis aenea. The sequence goes on along the minus strand of OX393583.1, from coordinate 6,334,334 downwards.
GTCGAGAACGATCACCGTCAAACAAAAGAACATCAAGGCGAACACCACAAAACAGAAGAGCATAAAAGCGAACATAAAACAAAAGAAGGTCAAGATGCACATAAATCAAGGGAACATCACAGTGAACACCACAAAACAAAAGAGCATCTAAGTGAACACAAAACAAAAGACCGTCAAAGTGAACACCACGAAACGAAAGAACATAAAAGTGAACATAAAACAAAAGAAGGTCAAGATGCACGTAAATCAAGGGAACATCACAGTGAACACCACAAAACAAAAGAGCATTTGAGTGAACATAAAACAAAAGAGCATCTAGAAGATCATAAAACAAAAGAGCATTTAGGCGAACATAAAACAAAAGAGCATCAAAGTGTGCACAAAACAAAAGAACCGAGACCCAAATTGAAGGATATTTACAAGTCGAGACGAAGCGAAAATGACGAGACAAGAACAGAATCAGATGAAGTAGAGAATGCCCCGATAGTAGATGAGAAAAAGATGTCGATGGCAAATGGTGCCGTTAAGTGTGCCACAACAAGTGACAATCATTGCCAAAAGTCAGAACCAAAGTCTACTAATGAAACAAGAGCCACAGGTAGTAGTTCAAATACCAAGCCGACCAACGTTTTAGTGTACGCAGACAGTTTAGAAGCTAAAGATAATGTTAAAGAGGTGCTGCACACGATACTCAACATCCATAAGTAATTTATTAATTAAAAAAACGTTACAATTACTTTATTTGATGTTGTTATAGGTACACAGTGTACGACTTTCCAGTTACGGGGACGAACAATGAGTACTGGAATGATTCTACGAATTTAATTGTGGTTTGTGGGAGTGTGCCAGCAAATTTAACTTCACAGTTGTTGCAGTATCTCGTGACTGGTGGAAAATTACTTTGTTTGTGTAGCGATTTATTGTATAGTGTCCTCCATACTTTTACCACTGCTGAGGTAAGTCATTTTCCAACATACTATTTTTTCCAAAGCAAATATTTACTTATCTAGTTTTTCATTAAAAAAATGTATCTTAAGGAATTTTTCACTTCAAATGTTTTTTTTTTTTTAGTGTAATCTGATTAAACTGATGTCAAAAAATTGCTATTTAGGGTGTAAATAACTTGTGTGTAAAGTTTTGAACCAATTGCTTTAATTTAAAAATTTTCCCTAGAAAAAAACGGCGAAGATTATAGTCTTTGAATTTTTTCCATATTTCACAAAAAAATTTCATTAATAATTTTACTGAACTTGGGGTTAATTGTTATTTGTTGACTTTGTTGTGTAAATAGTTTGTTTGTGAAGATTTTAACCAATTGTTAAAAATTAAAAAATCTTCGATTTTCCCCAGAAGAAAATGCAAAGATTTACAGTCTTTGGTTTTTTACAATTTTCTTGAAAATTAGAAAATCATAATTTAACTGATTTGAGCGCTAATAATCATTATTTGGGGAATAAATTATGTTGTAAGTTTTGAGCTATTTTCTTTGGCTACAACATTTTTCGATTTTTCCTTGAAAAAGTGCTAAGACTATACAGGGTGTTCGAAATTTGAGTTTAAACATGAGAATCTCGCTTATGATTGCTAGAGTATAGGTTCAAATTTGGTGCTCATTAATAATCCCTAGAGAAACTGGAAATATTTCAAACGGTATCCGAGAAAATTATGAAGAACCGGAAAATACCTTTTTTGAAAATTGCCTTTAACGCCTTTGAAATATAAAATATTTCAGGTATGTTAAAACATTGCTGAAACAACTTTTTAAGCCGAATCAGATGATAAACACAAATTTTTTCTAGGTCCATTCGTTTTCATTTTATGGCAACATTTGATTGTGTAAATAACAAAAATTGTGCCTACAAGAAAAAATAGTTGGTTGTCATAAAACAAAAACGAATCAATCTAGAAAAAATTTGTGACCACTATTCGATTCGGCTTTAAAAGTTGCTTGGGCAATGTTTTTACACATTTAAAATATTTTATACTGCAAAGGAGTCAGGGTTGAGCAGATTTAAATCACGATTTAAATCATGATTTAAATCTAGTGATTTAAAAAAAAATCATCAGTTTAAATCAAGTGATTTTTTTTAAATCATCAAGTTAAATCACTGATTATATTGTCGCGGTCGTATGAATTGCCGGACTATTATAATTAGAAATACTGACGTTTGTTTACTATTCGCGAGTTACGGGGGCGTAAACTCTACATATACTTCATAAAACACTCAGATTAACTCAAATAACACTCAGATGGGAACACTCGCTTTGCATAAAACTATTTATTAACCAATAACTTAACACTTGGCTTTACATAGAACTACATGGGTCTCACATTACAAGAATCATTCACCAATAACACAAATCAAACAATAGTCAAACTATACAAAATAATAACTTACATTCGATTTACAGAAACACACAGACCACGGGCCAACCGCCCCCAAAAGCGGCCGGCGGGAGTAGCCGCAGCAAGTAGAGTAGACAGATAAACATTAAATCTTTGCTTAAATACTACCCCGTAGCGGGGGTCCTTCCGCCTGAGTTTTGGGTACATAACGGTAAATGAACAAATCTAACGAACTTTGCAAGTACATACAGCATTACAAAATTTACTTCAAAACTCTGATTGTGACAATATGAGTACAACATAATATTTATAATAAAACAAAATTTTATTACTATTAGTAACTAAATACACGAAATGGTGAATTCATTGTGGTAATGCAATAATTTAAGAAATAAATGACAAGTTTTTGATGTTAGCGAAGTGAACAGTCAGTTTTTTCGATTTCCACGGCACTCTATTTGCTTCAATAACGATTTGAAGAAAAATGTCGAATATCTCGAAAAGTATGAGTTTTGGGTATAGGACATACTTAACAAAACATGAAGCTCTCTTAAAGACGAATTCGATGACATAAAATAATACAGGGGTTTGCATTTGAAAAAATCGAGTTACGAGCTTTTGAAAATCATAGAAGTTTTTCATATCGTGCGAATAGAGCAATGTTTTCTGCATGTCCATACCAAATTACATTTCTGTACTTTGAAATAACTTCAAGAGAATTTTTTAAATAAAGACTTAAAACCTTGAAAAATTTTGAAAATTAATTTTTTTTGACAGCGCTCTATAAAAACCTGTAGTATTTTATATTGATGCAAAGCTAAAATTAAGGCGGTCAAAAATATTAAATAAAAAATGGGGTGTTGTATTTGAAATTCACAAGTTGCTATTAGTTCCAGAGAGGTGACACCCTGTATATTTGAAAATATTTTTATCGTGTTCGGAAGAAAAAAAACTGTATAAAATAGCTTTTGAATCAACTTTCTATCTCAAGCCGTTTAGCCACAATCGACTGATCCCGCACTAATGGCACCCTGTATATAATTAATTAAACATCACTATTTAGCACTGATTTTTTCAAAATTGTTAATCATATTTAATTTTTCATTTTAACAAAAATTCACCACTGAATTAAATATATTGGTTATTAAATATATTAGCACAAAACAGAAATAGCATGACATGATTTGAATCATGATTTAAATCAGCTAATTTAAAAAAATTAAATCGATAAGTGAAATCTCTACGTTCAAACTCGAATTTCAAACACCCTGTGTACAATAAGTATGAAAGTTCTAGCTAAATGCTTCATTTAAAAAAAATGTATAATATAAAATACCCCAACATGCAGCACTTTATAGATGGAAAAAACTAAATTTACACTTCTAAGTATGGCAGATTGCCTAAGTGTAGGGGTTGATTTGTTTAATTTCAAACCATTTACAGCTTCTTCAATAAGTATGAGTTTCCTGAAGTATTTTGTTGTCCTAGGTCCGCGAAAGAGAGCTAGTTCGATTTTCTTATGGCGACTGGAAAAGGGTCAAAATGATGCATCACGTTTTTTGTTATCAAGCATCACCGGCCAAAAAACAGTTTTCGAAAGATTCCGACCAATCTAGTCACAGGTTTGTTGATCTAATGCCACTCTTATTATTTTTTTTGTTTGCACCAATTTTTGGAAACAAATGAACGCTAGGATAACAACTCGTTCAAACCTATATTTTTATTTTTTCCACTAACATTTTTTTAATAACTATCCAAAATAATTATTGTACTGTTTTGAATGGCCTATGGTTAATATCATACATTCCCATCATGGAGTTTTGAAGTATAATAGCATTGTTTTAAGATCCCTTGAATCGGTGCTGCAACTGTGTGGAATTTTCTTAAAGCAATGCAATAGTTCTTAAAAAAATTTGCATTTTGTTACAGTAACGGATCGAGGGGCTCAAGTCCAGTGGCTCCTCGAACTCCGTCGGCTGTTGAAATCCAACATAACAACAACAAATACGTAATACAGGTCCAAGTGCTTGGTACAGAAGAAACCTGGCAGACACCCAGTTTGCTGCTTGCGTCTGTGAAGAATTCCAAAGGACAAGCAATATTTTCACAGGTAATGATTTGCTAAGCTTAATTCACCAGTTACAGGGTACAGCTTCTACCATGGGCGTCCGCAGAAAATTATCCAGGGGGAGGCAAAGCTTCCAAAGGAATGCATTACTATATTAACGAACTTTTAACTTGACCCTCTTTTATTTGGTCATTAATGGAGTACTCGATTCCAGGGGGGGGCAAATGCCCCGTTTGCCCTCCCCTGTGGACGCCCATGGCTTCTACCAAAATAAGAATTCTGTAGAAACCAGAAAAAAACTGTAATCTAAAGATGTCAGGTCTGGTGAACTGGGCAGACTACAGCTAGAGTTTAAGAAAAATGTATATAATTTATTATTTGTTTACCCATAGGGTGTAAGGGTGGAGTTTTTCTATACATCTAAAATTATTCCTTTATAACATTTTTCCGTTCCTTTCTATTCTGAGCTAGATTCTTTGCTTCTACCCATGTTTTCCCTTTTTTCTCTAGGATTTTTCCAATTACGTTGTCCCAAGTTTCTCTTGGTCTTCCTCTTTTTCTTTTACCTGACATTTTACTTTCCCATATTCTTTTAACTGGTATTGAGATGTCCAATCTTGGTAAATGTCCCCACCACCCAAGTGTCTTTGTTCTGTGAATTCTTCTATGGTTTCTATCTTTAATTCTTCTCTTATTTGGACATTTTTAATTCTATCTTTTTTTGTTACTCCTTTCACCCTTCTTAAGTATTTCATCTCGGCTGCTCTAATTTTACTCTTGCTTTTTTTACCAACCATGTTTCACAGCCATGTGTGCCAATTGGTCTGTAGATTGATCTATATACTTTCATTTTTTTTCTTTTGAGATTTCTCTTTTGTTTATGTCCTGCATAATATACTCTATTAGCCTTTTGTATCCTATTATTCAGTTAAATATCTTGTTTCCTGTTTCCTCTAACATAATGCCCAAGTATTGAAAGCTGCTAGCTTGTTCTATTAGTTTTCCATCCACTCTAATTTGTATTACATCTTTTCATTTGATACTACCATGATTTTAGTTTTATTTTTGTTCATTTTTATTAAATTTTCCGTTGAAACTTGGTTCCAGATATTTAAGTTTTCTTCTAGGCCTCTTTGACTTCCTGCTATGATAGCTATATCATCTGCGAAGGCGCATTCTGATATATTAATACGTTCTAGTTGTCTGTATCCAACATAGATGGGTTTTGTTCTTTGTTTTGTTTCTCTAGTTAGTTCATCCATATAAGTAATAAAAAGCATTGGGCTCAAGCTTCCTCCTTGTCTCACTCCTCCTCGTGTTGTAAAAGCCTCTGACTTCATGTTCCTACTTATTACACAATTTCTTGTTTCTTTGTTTAGGTGACTGTGATTAGTTTGCTGCTAATTTTTGGTCACGGAACTTTATCAAAAGCCTTTTCCATGTCTAAAAACTCTAGGTAAACCGTTTTTGATCTTGTCAAATTTTTATTTTTTTTTAATGTTCACATAATCTTAAGTACTTCTGCTTTTTTAAAGGACAAGCAATATTTTCGCAGGTAATATTTCCTAAGCTTAATTCATCAGTTACAGCCTACAGCTTCTACCAACTTGAGAATACTGTAGAAATCAGGAAAAAACTGTAATCTAAAGATGTCGGGTCTGGTGAATAGGGCAAACTATAGCCAGAGTTTTAAAAATCTATTATGTAAACAAAAATGTACCCATGTTTATTAAAACAAGCTTTGAAATATTTGTAGAGGTCCCTAATACGTGTTAAAAATTGCTTTGAACTTTCCAGTCAGCTCAGCATATTTTAAAGGACGTTTAACAACACAGAAAATTTGTTACTGTCTTTAAAACAAAAGCTAAAAAATTTTGTTTTGTTGTTGTTTTGTAGGCTTTCCCAAATTTTTGTTCGCACGAACTTTATCAAACGCCTTTTCCATGTCTAAAAAATCTACGTAAACCGTTTCTGATCTTGTCAAATTTCTACATATGATTTTTTTTAATGTAAACACGTCATCTTGAGTAATTCTGCTTTTCCAAAGGACAAGCAATATTTTCACAGGTAATATTTCCTAAGCTTAATTCACCAGTTACAGTGTACAGCTTCTACCAATATAAGAATTCTGTAGAAACCAGAAAAAAACTGTAATCTAAAGATGCCAGGTCCGGTGAACTGGGCAGACTATAGCCAGAGTTTTAAAAATATATTATATAAACAAATATGTACCCATGGTTATTAAACAAAGCTTTAAAATATTTGTAGAGGTCCCAAAAACCTGTTCAAAATTGCTTTGAACTTTTCAATGAGCCCAGCATATTTTAAAGGACGTTTAACAAAATTCACCTAAGAAATTTGTTACCATATTTAACCCTTTCGGTACGGATTTTATTTTTTTAAATTAAATAAATGTTAGTGGCAATTTTGCAATATATATCGCATAACTATGCTTTTACTTCATTTTTGAATTTTTTTGCTTCATATATGTTGATTCAAAGTCAGACAAATGATCCACAAAATACTGCAATTCTGGTGCCGACAAAGGGTCCTTTTTCTAAAAGTAATTTATAAAATTATTACATTACAGAACAGCACATATTCATCCCAAACAGAATAGGCAAAGCAATTTATATAAATAAATGAATATAATAGAGTTTCTACCAGTGGCGTAACTAGAACATTTGGGCCCAGACGCAAAGTTTTATAGCAAAGATAATAATACTATGTATGGATTAAAAAAAAAACACAAATTAAGTTGAAAACACGTATTTATTTTCAAATTTATTAACAAAAAACTATGAACTAAGAACTAAATTATTACAAAAACTATTTTCTTCTAGATTTCATCGCTGCAAATTTACTTATTAAATTTTTTAAATTCATTTTCTTGGCCTCACTGCTTTCAATTGCTAATATAGAAAGATCATTCAGCCGCGATTGTCTCATACTATTTCTTTTATAGTCTTTTATTAATTTTAACTTGCTAAATGATCTTTCTACAGAAGCAACTGTTACAGGGAGTGTGAAGAACAATATAAAAACAGAAAATACATCCGATATATCAGTTTGTAAGCAATTATATTTGGTCATTACTAAGTTAGCAAAATCTTTTACACTTTGCAGTTCTTTTAATTCATCTTTTAAAAGCGAATGAACATGAATAAATTGCAATGGAAATTGTTCACTTAAAAAAGTAGAATACTTCTTTTGTAATTTTTCACATTCTTTTAAAATATCTTCGTCTTTTAAAGTTGATAATCTTTGTGGATCCAGAAATCCAAAACAATTTCCTAATTTTTCCATGCTTTTAAATCTTTCATGTAATTGATATGAAATAGTATCTATGACAACATTAAATATTTTAATTCTAAACATTTCTTCTCTTGTAGAAAAGTGATCATTCTTCGCCAATTCATCAATATGGTGTTTCACTTTAGGGTGTCGGTTTCCTTGAAACTCAGGGGCAACATTCCAAATTCTTGCAATTTCTGCAGCTACCAAAAAATTGACTTTGAATTTTTTCAAAATTCGTGGACCCAAGGGCCCTCAGGATCGATGGACCCCGTAGTTACGCCACTGGTTTCTACGCTATATACATCTAATTTAACAATAATCTAATGCACCTGCTCATATTTATATTTTATTTCACAAAAAAATACACACAAAACCATACAAAACGCGACTGGAGTTCTCTAAGTTATGTTAAAAACTTAAAAACTGCAGTCAGCTGATGAATTTCAGTTGCAACGACTTGGAATACTACTGGGACATCTTATTAATTTTAATGACTTTAAAACCTAACAGTATTTTTTAAACACCTTGTGGGACACATACGTCCCATCAGTACCGAAAGGGTTAAAACAAAAGCTAAAATAATTTTGTTTACATGTTCATTTAAAAATGAAATTAGGACTCTTTAACAAACCTATTTGTTAAACCTATGTAAATCAATTATCTGAATATTTTTCTTTGCAGGTCCATCTAGAAATAGACCCCAACCAGTACCAAGACGACGAAAACAAATACGCGGCGTTAAAAGAAAGCAATCAGGCCAGGCTACAAATTCTGAAGCACATTTTGTCCAATCACCTCAACATGGACTGCACGAATTCACTGTGCGTTGCCGATTACAGCCCCGCATACTTCTTAGGTCGACATGATGTGAGTTTTTTTAATTTTACTCTTAAAAAAGCCTTCTTGAAGAACTTGAAATAGAGCAAGTTCCATTAATTTCAATTTTGTTGGTAGTTAAAGCAACGAGTGCTGTCCGAATGCGATTGTATAGTCGATAACAAATTAATCAGCGATAAAATTACCCTGAAATTCTGCGGTAAGGGCGTGGAACCGGAAGCGGCATCTGCAAGTCATTTACCCATTCTGATACACGCGTGCCCAGCAAATTTTTCTACCGTGCTGTACTTTGAGGTAACTTCAGTGATAGTTTTGTAAATTCTGGAAAAATAATTCCTCGTTTTGCAGACTTTGCAGACGCAGGCATTTGGAAGATTAGTTATTTACGCGGATGTCTTAACGAGTTCGCAGCTTTTGTTGTCTAAAACGTTGTGGCATGGAATTGTTGTCATACCTCAGCAACAAACGCAGGGTGCTGGTATGTATAGCTCTTTTGTTTTTGGGATGTATAGCTCTTTTGTTTTTGGGCTGATTGTTTTGAAATGGTGCGTGCTCTTTGGGTAAGTAATATTGGCAACATCAGATACCATACAGCAGTGGTTTTCAACCTTTTTGTACCTCCGCCCACCTTTTTTATAAAAAAAATTGTGCGGCCCCCTCACTTTTCGTAACAATCTAATTTCATAAATACTGTCCTGATATAATAATTATTTAATGAATATACCATATTCTGTATAAATAAAGTTCTTTTTGTTTGTTTGTATTCAAAAATTATATTTTGGTAGCAGCTGTGCGCCCCCCTTGCAATAGTCTCGCGCCCCCCTTAGGGGGCGTGCCCCACAGGTTGAAAACCACAGCCATACAGTGTCTAAAAACTGTGTACAAACTTTTAAGTGTTGTTTGAGTGAATTATAACCGGTAAATCGTTTTTACTAATCGTAATTCGTACCAAAGAACGAATGCATTATTTTTTATTTGAATGGACCAAATTTTAACAAAATAAAACTTCATACACAGTAGCATTAAAATCGGGGGTGCAGTGAACACGGACCCACGAGCCAAGGGGGCCCATGTACAATATTCTTTTTAAATTCATACTTGAGATATAAACAGCTTTGTTTATTTTTTATTGGATTTTTACTCATAAATGCCGTTCGACACCGAGGATCCAAATAAAATTTCTCAATAACTTTTTCATTACAATAAAAATTTGGATTTTTATTTAAGTATATGATTTGCCTTTGTGCAATATATTTTAGAAATTCATATTGAAGTCGTAAATAAAGCATCATTTTAATTTTATTGATTTTTTACACATTGTCTATCGACAGCCGTGGTTCAAAACAATTTTTTTTATAACTTTTTCATTACAGTAAATACACACTGGATAATGCAGAATCAAAAACGAATTGATTTAATTTTTTTTAAAGTCGGAAGTTTTAGGACAATCTTAAAATTTTTGAGTACGCCCCTGTCTTTTCTAGTATGAAATCAATTGTCATGCGCACTAACCAGTTAAAGCGACGCTGTCCGTAACGTGGCGCCAATGCGGCAAAAATCTCAAACGAATCAATGGGTAAATCATACAGGAGTTCGTTAAAAATCTTGTAACAAATCCTAAAGGCAGGCACATGAAAACAGTGCTTGTTTTTGTGTAAGTACTTAAGATAAGGAGCCACGATGTAAATTATAGTTATTTTTAATAATGTTAATTTAAGAAATAACGCTTAAGTGTGTTGAATGATTCGGTAAAATAATTTTTAAGCGTCCCTCGTATACAAGCAAGTTGCTCCGCCCATTTGAGTAAGGTCAAGGAGGTGGCGTCCTCAATGGTGGTATTAAGAAACACAACCCAAGTAAATTTCTGTCTGAACTTGAATGCGCAAACGATTTGTGTGGGTGGGGACTTAAGCGCCACTGAAATTCCATGTGTACACTCGTTGCAATTTTTGATTGGGATTTTTAGAAATTTTTACGTTTTGGTTAAATATATTCTCGAAAATCACCCATAAAAAAAATATTATATTTGTCATTTGCGTATGCAATCATGTACTTAAAATAATTTGATTATTATGTGTGATATGTACATTCAAATTCAAAACTTTTGTGGTCAAGTGAACTCAAGAATGTGCTCTATTAATACACATGCTATCTGCGTCTAGTGGTTCTCTTTCTTTGTCACGCTTTAGGCATTTTAACCCACCAATTTACTTGCTAAATATTATATGTATATTTACTAATATGCCTCCAAGAATATCAAAATAAATGTCTTTGGTTTGAGTTGCAAAAAAAAATTAAGTCGATACAAATTATTTCATAGCGTTGTTATTGGAGAAGATACAAAACAAAAGTTGTTTGGCATCACAAGCTGCATAATACAAAATTATTTTCAAATATACCGAGTGTTTATTTTCCGTGGAACAATATGCAGCTTTATTTTAAATACAACATTTTGTATAATTTTATGTTTTCTTGTAGATAGTTTATTATTCTTTGAAAACTTTAAACATATGCAATGTCTAAAATTAATATTACTTGCATTATAAAATATCTTAAAAATATATTTCTTAAGTTGAAAGACTTGAAAATAGTCTAACATTATGACAAGAGATCTTTTGATACAATGATACATTATTAATTAGTTTATTTATATTAATATATCCGAAGGGTCCATTAACTCTGCTTGCACACGGGCCCATTCTTTTCTTGATACGCCACTGTTCATACACATTATATTTACCCCCTAAATAACAAATATCTACTCTCAGATGGTTTAAATTATTAATACAAAATGTTCAATAAAAATGGAAAACTTGAACGAATCGACCAGGGAAAAATTTGTGATTACTATCCGATCTGGTTGTGTTGTTTTCACTCACAATATTTTATACTCCAAAGGAATTATAGACTATTTTCAAAATGTTCTCAATTTTCTCTCGATTATTAATAAGCACCAATTTTAGCAACTTTGCCAAATTTAAACCTACACTCTAGCTATTATAATAAGCGATATCCCCATGCTTAAACTTAAATATCAAACACCCTGTGTAGTCTATGCACTTTTTTCAAGAAAAAAAACGAAAATTTTGTATAATAAAGCAATTTATTTAAAACTGCAATCTATTGAGGCCTTAAATTAAAAATTATGTACACTCAGCTCATTCAAATTACAATTAAAAAAACAGTGTTTACACTTTTTTCGAGTAAAAATGAGAAAACAAAGTTTGAACTAAAGCAGTTAACTTAAAACGCAGACATTATTTACACACTAAATAACAAGTATCTACCCTTCGATTAGTGTTTGCCAACGTTTTTTGAATCATGCCCCAATGAGGCTTCAAACATTTTAATGCCCCCTCTAGCATAATAGTCGAACAAATTCTAAAAACGGATAATATAAATAGATACTTCAAATATTAAAAAAAACTATAAGTAAAACTGTTTTATACTGACTTGTTTCAAAGGAACATAAATTATATATTAAGTCTGTTTTATACTATACTATTTTTTCGTTTAAGAAAATCGTATACGATTTTTAATACAAAAATTTCGTTCAAGAATTTGGCATGGAAAATATGAACCATTTACATTGTACTATTTTTTGGTACGAAAACTCCAATATATTTTGGTTACTTTTTAGTAACTTTTATCATATTTTGTACTATACGATTTGTACTATACGATTTTCTTAAACGAAAAAATAGTATAGTATAAAACAGACTTTACACTTTGTATATTATAGAATCCAATATCATTTTCTAATCAAAAATTTCTTAAACCAAATCAAATTGCCTTAAAATTGTATGTACACATTATTTACACAATAAATAACACACCCTTAGTTCATAAAAATGATTAAAAAATTTAGTTGGAAAATATACTTTTTTGGGGGGAAAATTAGAAAGTGCAGTACTCTAATACGTTGAGTGACGGATATAAAGAAATTGAAAGGGAGGGGGTACTGAAGGATTTTTATCCTGAGTGTAAATACTTTTCAATTGTTTTTTTAACTAGCTTTTTTTAATTTCTTCGGTTCTCCCTCGTGGCTGGTAGGGGCACAGATCCCCCCTCTTGTTCCAGTTATTATATTCACAAACCTACAGTTGTACAAAAAACTTATAATAATCTGAAAATTATTAATATACAGGGTGTCCTGGCTAAAACTCTCCGTCTTGTAACTTTTTCATTGCTGTATAGCCCTACTCAATATTTTCAAGTAATACACCTTTAAACCTTAATTAACAGCGTTTGTTTTTGATTTGTTAGGACGATCTGGTAACTCCTGGTTAAGTCCATTAGGTTGTGCCATGTTTTCCTTACAATTACACATTCCACTGGATTCTCCACTAGGAAAATCTTTACCATTAATCCAGCATTTAGTGATGGTTGCCATTGTGTCGGCCATTAAATCATTACCGGGATACGAGGTACGATTATTTTAATATTTTCGGTTGCTTGTGATACAGTTCGATGTATTGTAGGAAATCGATATTGGAATAAAATGGCCTAACGACCTTTACGCGTATTCATTCGCCAAGATTGGGGGCCTTGTTGTAAATTCTACTTGTTATTCGGATAAAGCAATTGTAAATATAGGTAAGATTACTTTTTTCTGTACTTAAAAAATATGTCCAGACAGTTGGGTTTTTCTATGCATCTTCATAGATAAAACTCAACTTTTTAATATTTCTTGAAAATGTTTTGAGGACCCGTTTCAAAGGCTTGATTTAAACATGAGTCTTCGATATCGATGTCCGTAATTAAATTTTTTTTTAAGGTTGTGGTGTCAATTTGAACAATAAAGAACCCACTACGTGTTTGAATGAAATTATAAAGAAATATAACGACCAGAATAGGGTGGCTCTGGCAGAAATACCGTATGAGAAATTTTTTGCTTTGGTTTTGAACGAATTGGAGAGTTTGTACAACGTAGTTCAGAGTGGAGACGTCGACCTCTTTTTCGATTTGTACTATGAATATTGGCTGCACACGTGAGTAACTGAAAATTATTTTTCTCAAATGATACGTTGCTTTTTTTGCACCTGTACAAAATATTTCGACTGCCAAGAGGATCTCTCAAAGTATGAGCAGCAGTTTGACCTGATTTCAAATTTGTTTTAAACACTTTAAATAACCCAAACCACATTAAAAATTAACCAAAAAAAATCAAATTACTTGTTTTTCTTTGTTTTTTGGAATGATTTACTGATTATAGGTTCTTTCGTTTTTGTTTTTTAATGTCTGCAATTGTTGTTAATCGATTTATTAGATGAACAATCAATATGACTTCATTTTTACAATATTTCTAGCTACAGCTACACTTTGATAAATTTTGTATTTAGTATTGGTATTTAGAATTCATTGGTGTAACATGACTTCCATAAGAGATAAAAAGATGACTATGTCGTAGAAAACATTTGAATAGGTATATAAAAACAAATGCCACCCTTCCATTGCTGGCACTTCATAACATAAAATTATCAATTCTAAAACATTTTCTTAAAAAAATCAGATATCAAGGAAAATAAAAAATAGAATTTTTTTGTTTTTGCCACTATTGTTTGGAAGTGTTTAAGTTATCTAAAACTTAAAAAGAATTCGAAATGAACTCAAAATTTGATTTGTTTTTGCCAATTAAACTGACTATGTAGGTGATTCATATATTTTGTGAGATTTTCTTGTTGGACACAGTGGCACGTTATCTTATGGGCCAGGGCCCCAAACAAATTTACATTAAATTTGCGAATTTTTAGTGTTTGTTTTGGGAATAATTGTTTCTGTTTAATTGAATTTATAGAAAGTTATTTTCATTTGTTTAATTAAATGACTGCAGTTTATAAATGCATATTAGATATTCTAATTTTTGTTTTTTTAATTTTGTTGTTTAACATAGTAAATGTATAGACTTATTTAATTAAGTATTATTTATGCATCTTTCTTGCAGATTACATTTAATTGTTCACAAATATCGCTATATCTAATTTGTTTTGTTTTTAATGAAACTTCATCTAAAATTGTTGTTTAGTTTTTTCTATATGGGCCGTGTTGGGTACAACTTATTGGGCTCTCCTATATTTATCTTTGTAAAACAAATAAATATACTCTGTGTCACAAAATTTCCAAAATTGTCATTTTGGGGCCCCTAAGTCAGAAGTCTGGGTGCATTGCATTTAGTGACCAGCCCTACTTGACCGGCCCTGCCCAAACCAATTTTTTAGAAACTCAATACTGTACAGGGTGGTCTCTTTTCGATGCCCATACAGGGAGGGTATCTCGGTTATTATAAGAGATAGAAATAAACCAAGTACATAGTCGCTATTTCTTTTTTCGAGAGGAAATCATTGCCATAAACAGATTTTTGATATCTTTTTTAATTTTCGAAATATAGCCAAAAACCGGTTTTTGTCAATTTTCTAAAATGTTAAATATCTCGCTTAAACGAAAAGATAAAGAAAAACTTTTAAGACATTTTTGCCATGGTTTTTTGTCCTCAATAAGATAGCGATGTTCAATTTTTTTTTTACTCATAAATATCGATATATTACACCCAATTTTCTTATTTTAAATGGCAACCCCAACCATAAGCAAATTATACATTTTTTAAAATCGCAAAAAGTAAGCTTTCGATATATGTCAAAGCCAACTATGGTTGCCATTTAAAATAAGAAAGTTTGGTGTAATAGATCTATATTTATCTGAGTAAAAAAAAAATTAATATCGCTATCTTATTAAGGACAAAAAAACCATGCCAAAATGTCTTAAAAGTTTTTCTCTATCTTTTCGTTTAAGCGAGATATTTAACATTTTCGAAAATTGACAAAAACCGGTTTTTGGCTATATTTCGAAAATTAAAAAAGATATCAAAAATCTGTTTATGGCAATGATTTCCTCTCGAAAAAAGAAATCGAGACTACGTACTTGGTTTTTTACTATCTCTGATAATAATCGAGGTACCCTGTATGGGCATCGAAAATAGGCCACCCTGTACTATAGATATCAAAATTTAAATTTAGCCATATCAGGGGACCCGTAGTTGCTTGGTTTTACATGGGGCTCCCAAATACAATTTTCCCAAGGGTCCATAAATGTATATCGCGCCACTGGGTGCACAAGCAATTTTGTGTGATAAAGTTAACAAAAACCATTGAAATTTCTGCAATTGTTTTTTGTTATATTTTTTAGGGGTGCCGAAATAACCGTCAACACAAATGACTCGCAGTCGCGAAAGGTAACGATCATAGGCATCGACGATTTTGGATTTTTGAAAGTCCGTGCGGCCGATGGCAGCATAAGTAACGTCCAACCCGATGGCAACTCTTTTGATATGTTAAAAGGTCTTATAGCACCGAAAATTTTCTAAAATCGTAAGTCATTTTCATTCCAAATCTGTAGCAGATCTGAGTTAGGCCCTTAAAGAGATTGCAGAATAAAAGACTAATTCGGTAGTAATCATTAATTAATAAACTCATTCAAAGGTGACGTATGTAAAAATGTGAATATCAGAAAGTGATAAATTTGTGGATTTGCTACCACATGTTTCTTATTTATGGAAGCTA
The DNA here is from genome assembly GCA_947652605.1 of Elmis aenea. NCBI lineage: Eukaryota > Metazoa > Arthropoda > Insecta > Coleoptera > Elmidae > Elmis > Elmis aenea. The sequence goes on along the minus strand of OX393583.1, from coordinate 6,318,229 downwards.
ATTAAGCGTTTTAATTAGTTTTACGAAAAATAATTTTCTTTGATTGTTATCACGATGTTCTAATAATTTTTGTTAATGTGCTTAGCTTATGACTTAAATAAATGCAGACATTCCTTATGTAAAATAATGAAAAGTTTAGTTACAGGGTTCTTTTTTATTTGTCAGCTCCGTAGTTATTAGGTATGTTGGTATGTATGTTGATTTTTTTTGTCCAAGTCGTACCCAATGTGTGACTAGGCAATGGGGCTTCACGAGTATTAAGAGCTAAAAGTCTGTTTCATTTTATGTGGGGTAAAAATCTAAAAATAGAATAATGCTTCTTAAGAATGAAATTATGGAAAAAAAATCTGAAGATCGTTATTCTGCTTGATTTGTTTTGTTTAAAAACAACCCCAAAAAAAAATGCTTTTTAAGATTTTTTGTTCACCCCAATTTTGTTTAACTACTACCAACAATTAAAAATAATTCAGTTTTGATTTCGTTTCAAATTATGACTAATTAAAATTGTAAAAATTTGTGCCGATGATAGCAACAGTGTTTTTTTCAGTTAATCAATTTTGTATTTATTTCTAAGGTATTAAAGAAAATATTTTGGCCTAAAATTATCAAAAAGTTTATAAAAAACACTTATCAATCTAAATATTTTACCTAAATGGTAGTTTTATCACTACACACCCCTGAAACAATCCGCGAAATTCTGTAATCGGTGGCACGCATTACAAACCTTAGAAATGAGTATTTCAAGCTTATAAGAGCAAATAACCAATAGGTTTTGGCTTTAAAACATGAAAAATAACTGACTTCCCATTACCCAGTCGAATTTTGGTGTAATAATAATTTTTAATTGAGTTATAACAGAATTTTAACAAAGTGAAAAAACATAACCTCAAAACGTCAAACCTGTTTTCGGTTTACTAATGAATAAATATTTTATCGATTTAATTTTCAAGCTATGTACTGTGTGTTTTGTTTATTAAAGATTAATTTTATGATAAGGTCATTGAACTATAAATTAAAAATTATTTGCGTTGACATCTACTCGTCGACTTGCATAGGCCTTAAATATAAATGCGTTAAAATCTTTCAGAATTTTGCTCTTAATATGACCAACTGTTGTTGTAATAAAATTACTTGTAGCGTGAATATAAATTTTAATAATTTTGTTAACTATTACTGACAATTTTAATTAATAATAGAATTAAAGAAATCGTTTATTGATAATAGCAGCAGAAGTTTATTTTTAATTTGATTCAAATTATTGATAATAATTAAAATTATAAAAAATATATTTACATGAAGTATCATAGGCCTCTTATGGTGCCTGTACACCTGAGAGTAAAGTACTCTCGAGAGTAGCGTCGCCAAGGATACAGCCAATCGCGAGTTACTCTCAGGGGCTGTATCCTTGGCGACGCTACTCTCGAGAGTACTTTACTCTCAGGTGTACAGGCACCATTAGTCCCATTGCGTTATCATTTGCTGATAATAACAGTAGTATTAATTTTTGTTTTATGTTTTGCATAATATTTTACAAATATATGACTTTGTTATCAACAAGTACCTAATACGACAACCAAAAAATATTTCAAACCTAAAATTCAACTACAAAATGTTATTAAATGCCAAAGAACAGTCTAGTGCCCTATTAAAAAAAAAACTGGTCGTTAAACAAACGTTTTCCAAAAGATGTATATGGCTCATAATTATACAGGCATTAAAAATTGTAAGAAAGTATAAAATTACACAACTTTGTCCCAATTTTATAGATTTTGTAGCTCTTAAAACAAACGAGAAACCTCATTAAGTGTTGATTATGAGACACCCTCTATCTATATTTACTGAAAAGAAAGTGTGATAAATTCCAGTGAGTGATCATCGCCATGTAACTTGTACGATTTTTGATAAGCTGTCACTGATACGTGACACACATTGTTTCCCAGAAATTAATGGCACATACTACAGTACTACATAACTTCTTTTTTGCTAGATGTATACAGGGTTGTACAAAAGGCTGTATATTTGATTTCTTTTTAAAACTAAATATTTTAAATATACAGTCCTTTAGTTTGGATTACTTTATAATTGATTTTGAGTATTTGAAAGTGATAACTGGCACACACATGTGCGGTGTGATTTCAGGATTTTTTATTTTCGTGTTGAGTGCATTTTGAGCTACTGTGAATAATATATCAAAGACTTCTAAAGCCTCTATGTGTAAAAAAAAAAAACGTTTATTGAGCTCTATGGATGTTAAATTGTACTCGATGTCTGTGTATTCGTTGTACATTTATAAAACTTTTTTTTAGGGCTTGTTTTATACATTTTCATGCACAGGTTCATTAAAAACTCGGAGGCCTTTTTTATAGGGTATACATTTAAAAGATCTTGTAAGTTTTTTTTTTTAATCATTAAATGTAGTTGGATGTTTAAAGTTTTTTTTTGTTCCTGTGCACTTTTTAGGTGTTGCCCTGTCCGCCAAACCGAAATTTCGAATACTTAAGTGTAAATAGAAATTGTGTGGTTTTTGTTGGTCATAAGATGTATTTTTTTGTTATCCTCTGCACATTTCTAGATGTTGTATTGTTCCCCAAGTTGAAACTTTGAATTCTAAACTGTTAATAAAAACAACATGTAAGTAATTTTATTGTGCATTTCATTTATCTTTAGATATTTTTAGTACATGTTCAAAACATTTGAACTACTAGATGAACAAAAGCATTTGTTTTTTGAGCCTACTATAAACTTTATGACTTGTAATTAATAAACAATAACATTATTTGCACATATTTTTGTGAGTATATTAAAAAGGTTTTGGCAATACATATACAGGGTGTCGTAGTAATCGTGAACAGCTTGGGGATCGCGTTAACAGTAACGTTGGTTAAGTGGGTCAAAATGATTTATGATATAAGAGCTACTATTCTATGAAAAATATTTTGGATTTTTTTTATAGCTTTTTCCTATAACTTGTCTATTTGAAATCATACTCGAAACACTTTTCAATATTATTAGGACGCTTTTTTGCGCAGATTTAAAATTTGTTTATAAATTTTACCTATCTTCATTTGTTTTAGTTATTTTAACGTCGACTTATTTTAAATACATAGAGTATTTTCAGGTTTTATTGATGTATGGGTTGTTTTTTTTTTAAACGGTCATTTTAATTAAACTTAATAAATACTGTAATAACTTGCTTATTTTTAAAGATAAACCCAACAACCCATACATCAATGAATCAAGATAAAAATTCTCTTTAATGGTGTCACAGCCAACTATGACCCGTATTTTGATCTTAAAATAACAAAAACAAATGAAAATGGGTAAAATTTATTTACAAATTTCAAATCTACGCAAAATAGTGTCCTGATAATATCGATTAACGTCATTTTTTTGTGTTTTATCAATAGCGCAAAAACTATAAATTTTTTTCAAGATTCGTTGCTTTTAAATCATGGACCATTTTGATCCGCTTAACCAACTCTGTATCTCTTACCGTTGACGAGATCCCGATGCTATTCAATGTTCACGATAACTGGGACACCCTGTATAAGCTGTACGTATATCAATAGAAACAGAAAAAGTAAAAGTTTTGAAAGTTTTAAAGCTTACTACACTGGCCATAAAAAAAATTGTTTCTTATTAACAATAACGTAAAGCAACTACATACTACAACCCATTCTGTGCGTTCTTTTTTTTTCTTGGTGAAAAAGAGCAAGTTAAAAATATTACTGCACTATGTGTAATTTTAACGTGCCGCCTCGTTCATTTATTGATCAATACTAAGTTGCTGTAGCTTGGGCTGCCTACGTCTCAGGCGCTTTATCACCTTTAAAGAGTTAATTTGATTTTTTACCTTTAAATTGTGCATTAACACTTCAAAACTGATTAACTGTGATGCAAGTGAATTTTTTTCATTGTGTTAAACTAATAGAAAACATTAACAAATTCAAAAATAACCCGACAGAAATTTCCATGAAAAGTTGTGAACTTAAAAGTATAGACTAAAATCTTTGCACTTTTGTACAAAGTGTACCAAAAACATTAATCACAAACTAAATTTTTACAATAATTGTCTACGCTCAGATGGTTCAAATCATTAATAAACAATTTTTATAATAAATGGATATTTATGGAAATACGAGGGCTATAGTCTATTTTGTAAACTAAAAACAAATTTAAATCGCTCATCCGTTTGGTTTTTCACAAGAAGGCTCCATGCTTTTCACTTGTCATTCCCTCATTTCCACAAAATCTGCAACAATAATATTTTCTTAATGATAATATTGACTAAAACCACCGTACGTTTACAATTAGTGTAATAGATACCTGATTTTATAACAAATCTTTTACATAAATTATATTATACTGATTAATACCAGATCCCTGAAATATTTTAAAAAACATGACATTATTTTTCATTTGTTCATGAACGGAAACAAAATTGAAACTATTCAGTACCGATTTTCCTTAATAAAAAGACGAGTCGGAGTGGATTTTCAAAAATACCAACTCGGGAGTCGCCTATTTTCCTATTGACTTGAAAGTATTGTGTACAATAAATAATTGAATTAACATTTACAAAACTTACAAAAAACGATGAAAAAGAATTATTTATTAAAAGTAATAAATTAACAATAATTGCTCTTTTGCATTGAGCAATTTCAAGACTCTGGTCTCATTGACGGTAGTTCGCAACTGGCCTAGCAATTCTACAAGAAATCAGTCGTCTAAAATAAACGCTATTTGGATGGTGTCTTGTTTTGTTTTTTAATTAAAAGTCATGGACTACTTGATTTTATAGCATGAAAAACCTTATTCAGATGTGATGGAGTGCCAGTTACGGTTTACATGCTACTAAAGATCGTTTTTGTTAAGTTATAAGAATTAAATTGCAGTGTAAATCGAGTTGTTTTTAATAGGATCAATTTTTATAGATTTATTATTATTTTTTATTTAGTCATAAGTCCTTCTACTGTTAGGTCTAGGGTGTAGGACTGTTGAGTTGTGCTGTTTTTTTTTTTCACGTTTTTCTGTCTTGTGATAGCTTTTTAATCCCCTCCCATTTGATTATTTTGCTATTCGTTGCGCCTGTTTTAACTTTGTCTACTTCTTTTGTTTTTTTCCCTGTGACCATACTTCATAGGCTTTTCTGTTTAACCTTTCTTCTTTCATTCTATAAATGTGTCCCAACTCTTGATTGTGTTGAATGCTTTTTCCAAGTCTATAAAATCCTAAATGTATTCTTTTGTTTTTGGTTAGGCGCTTTTCAATTATTGTTTGTCTTGGTATAAAAACTGTGTCTCGTCTTTAAAATTGTATTGACCTTAATTCTATAAGTAAATTACTGAGCGCTGACTTTGAATATGCCTTTAGAAAAAATATGTTGTTTAATAGTTTTGATTTTTTTTTGCTCCTTGTGTACCAAAATGAGTTTGAATTTAATAATTGAATAATTTATTGCAACTAACTTTTGTCATAATACTTATAAAAATCAGCACCAAGTCAAGACGATATTTATGCAAAATTTTATCATATTTCAGTTCAAAATTTGTTTTAATAAATCATCTCTCTTCTCTCTTAATTTTTGTTTGAGATTTAAAAATTCCAACAGTAACACAAAAATTCATCATTGTAAAATGGTACTTAAGTTAAATTAAAAGTATTTGTGTGGTTTATAGGCAAGCCATGCTAAGCTTTTAATTCCTACTACACTTCAACTAAAAGCACTTTTGTGGAAATGGTCAAAAATGTCTTAAAAGGAGAGATATGTGTTAATAATCTTCTTCTTTTTAGCTTGAAGAGCTTCGTAGTGTAAACCACCATTAATATCTGATCGATGATCGTTATAGTCTTATATAGTTACTAGATGCCGCTCTTGCAATATTAAACTGTGTCATAATCGTACGATAAATTTTTCACCCGTACTGTAATGCAGCTGCTAAATTGTTGAAAATTGGGCGTTGGATCAATCAACCAAGTTCTATTCGAGGTATATATTTATATACATAGAGAAAATATATTATTTGAAACGTACAAGATGTTTTTAATATATTTAATTTAATTTGTGCCAATCAATTGGAATAAAGTTTATTTAGGTTTTATAGTTCCTGGTTTTATTTTGCTTGCAATTCTCGCTAGTCCAGAACTTGTGCAAAATAATTTTCTGCAACACTTATAAATTAGACTCTGCAGGTTCTTTTTTTTTCCCCCTATGATTCTAGAACAGATTTAAAAAATGCTTTTGCTAAACGGACTTTTAACGAATTGCTTATTTTTGTCATGAATTAATTGTGTGTTGTTTTTAACAATTGGTAAATTTTGAACAAAGAGAATCCCAGGGGTTTACAAGGGCAAATTTAAAACTTGTTACAAACGACATTTACACCCGAAATAGCCATTGTTGGCCCCCAATATTATTTGTATTTTTAAATACTTTAATCTGTTTATTTTTGTGCTATTTTAATTGGTTTTTAGCTTTGTAATGTGATTAAGTTTGAGATGTATAACATACAACGGGGTTGAAGTTTGCATTATTTATAGTTAAAAATGAATCACGTATATAATCTCACAGTTGAAGGGTATGCTGCAAAAAAGAGGTAGCTTCAATTTTTATGCGTTTTGAATTGAAAATCCTATCTTGTGCAATAAAAAAATCTCTTACAATTGGTACAAGAAGCAGTTCAGTTCCTGAGTTATTCAATATATTGAGCCGAATCTTGTTCGTCTGGGACAAAATACGATGCAGTTCCTGAGCCCCCTCTTTCTTGCGCCAAATTACTGTTGCAGAGGGTAAATTTGACGAATGAAAAATGTAATTTTGCTTTTGACAATATTAAAAGAATTTTAAATTGCAATTTTCAGTTTTTTTAAATAAAATACTTTTCACGGTAGTATGGAATTGGGGCTAAATCAAAATCATATATGGCTAGACAAACGTAGCTCTAACATTGAAAACATGACACTGCAATTCAGAAGAGATATTTTTTATGCTAATAGAGCTGAATCATGTGAAAACTCGTGTACAATAAGCGAGAGAAAAAAAATCATGTGACTTTGAAATTTGAAAACGTTTATTTTTAGTTTTACAGGAATTTATAAAATTGGAGTTCCTTTTTTTTGCAGCATATCCTTATTTATACCCTTCTTCAAATTATGAAGGAACATTTTAAAACTGTTTAGAGGACGGATCTAATCTAAGTGCATTTGTGTGTGAATTTTCATATAGGTAACCATTCAAGGCAATTTCTTCAGCGAGAAGGTAAATTAATTGTTTAATTGTGATTATTTCAAAAACAATCAAAGGTGCTTAAAATTTGACTTGATAAACGGACCATTTTTTTTCACTTATGCGGCATCCGAAAAATTTATAATTAAACTATACTTAGTGGTATGTATGGGAAAAGTCGTAAAAAAGTTGTTTAACAGTTGTAAATGTATTTTTTGAAAGAATGATCTCGAATTGTTTTCCATTCACTGCATGTATTAAACGTTGCCTATATTTCAAAAACAATCAATGGTGCTTAAAATTTGACTGGATAAACGGACTATGCAGTTTTTTTTCACTTATGCGGCATCCGAAAAATTTATAATTAAACTATACTTAGTGGGATGTATGGGAAAAGTCGTAAAAAAGTTGTAAATGTATTTTCGGAAAGAATTATCTCGAATTGTTTTCCATTCACTGCATGTATTAAACGTTGCCTAATTGTATACTCCATTGTGTTTTGCAATGTAATTAAACTTGAGATAAACTTGAAGGTGATACCGTGATATAGACGCACTACCATAGATCCTTCATAAATGATAGAGTATTCAATTTTCAATAAAGTCGTTTTTCATTTATGTTAATACATAAATAATCGGATATTTTTATCATATCAAGTTGCCAAATATATTATCAAGAACGTGTTAACACGTTTTAGAAAGCTGATCTATCTAACTAGTACAAAGTAAATGTATTTTCGTTTATGTAAGGCATTTAGACACAATTTGTTTAGCAAGAAGGAACATTAATAGTTAAAAATTATTTATATATATGCATGCTTAGTGGAATGGAAGATAAAAGTTGTTAAAAAAAAGTATTTTCCGAGTTCTAACGTATTTTTCCAAGTTTAAATTTCGTCAAGGATAAACACTAATATACCAAATAACTTTACACTATCATAAGTTGTGGTTAGCTGAACGGTTAAACTCCTGTTTGTCATGAGCAGGGTCCTACGTTCAAATCCACCTCCGAGTGTAAAATTACACTCGGAGGTGGGGAGGAATTGCAAAAAAAATTGAAATTTTTTGCGTTGAAACCGCGCCGTAATGCGCGGACGCAAGTTATGACAAAATCCTGAGTGGCCAACCAACCATCCTCCTGGGCTCGATCCCAGGACCCAATCTCGTCCACAAATTAACAAAGTTAATTTGCTGACGGACCCACTCAGCTATTGCCACAACTCTGATAAGCCAGTACAGTTAAGTATTTAAAGTGAATTGTACAGCGGAATACATACATACAAACTTACGTACTTATCAGCAGTTACATGCCGATTATCGAATAGAATAGACCGCAGTTTGGTGGTTATTCGTGATGTGTTTAAATAAATATTACCTTTTTATGGTGTATTTATTTTCAAAAAGTGTTGGTTGCATTAAAATCAGATCCATGCATTTAAACTTCAAGGAAATCGCTCTAAAAAGGTAAAATTCTTTTTGGTACAAACCCCCCTGCCTTTACTTCTTTGAAAACGTTAGGTTTTGCTGCATTATTTAAATGAAAAATTTCGTTGTACACCCCCAGTTGTTTTAAAAATGTTAAATAACAATGCATAACAGCTTTATTAAGAAAATGTATGTATATTTTGTACGTAAATTTAATGTATTGTATAGCTTGTTATTTATTAGTAAGATATAACAGTTGTTCGTGGTCATTTATACAATTATTTTCAACTATACAGTGTGTGTAAGAAAACGAAATATCTTCATTTGCTTTAGTTTAAAAAGTTTAAGATTTTGCTTAAATTGCTTTCAGTAATTTATCAAGAGTCAATACTTGTTTAGGGTTGTATTATATGTATATAATTTGTGTGCAAAGTTTCAATTTAAAGTGATTACTTTACTTAAAAATAATCCTGTACATATATTTTATGCCTGCTTTAGTACATCATTCACATGTTATCGCATCATAGGTCGTTCGTATATGAATATGACCCCAACATTCTGTTAACAGCAAAAAAGATTTTTAATGTCGTCAAATAGATAATGCACCTGTTTGTTCGGTCAATAATGTGAGTTGCGCGCTCTATCGCTCTCTTTGTGATTTTTGTAACATCAATTGTCGTCAAAACTAAATTAAGTATCTAATGGTGCCTGTCCACGTGAGAGTAAACAACTCTCGAGAGCAGCGTCGCCATGGATACAACCAATCGCGAGTTAGTCTCAGGGGCTGTATCCTTGGCGACGCTGCTATCGAGAGTAGTTTACTCTCAAGTGGACAGGCACCATTAAAAACATTTTGGATATTAGCAGTTGCTCGTCTGAAAAAGGTAATATACGTATCTGTTTTTTAATTCAGTAATTTAATCTATTTAGGAACTTAAAGTAATTTTTTGTAAAAAGTCTTGGGTATTAAATTTACATGCTTTATTTAAAGTCAGTAATTCTGTTCCTGCTAGCAAAAATCCCCTTAATATGTTAATATAATTACTGTTTGAAACTATTTCCTAATTTTAGTGCTCCATGCGCATCAGAAAATATCGGTCAAACATGGACGTTTCTATTATCTCTTCACTCGGTTAATAAATCGTGTTTGTTGTATTCCTTTTTTTTTACGACAATGTGAAAAGCCTGACCACTAAATATAACTAAACAAATTGAAACGGCCCCAGAATATACTTGTACAAAATGTCCATATCTAGTTATGACAAATTAATTTCATAGCTCTATTTGGAAAAGATACAGTGTTCGCGGAAATTAATTATGTGTTTAATTAATAACCACGTGAACTTTTTGGCTTTGTTATTTTGATTTCAAATATATAAAAAGTTGTTTTGGTACATAAAATCAAACGTATCGAATAAATCGCTGTTCTGTTTGATAATATGTGCCGCCTCGTTCATAATTGCGACCAGTACTATAGTATTATTCTAACCTAAAATCTATGACATTTCGCGGTAATATTCATGTAGTATTTATAATTATGTTTTATTAACCAAAATGATCAGTTAATGTTAGTGTCCCGTGTAAAAATATGTAGTGAATGTAAGGATGGTCGTGTTCAAAGTTTTCTCAAATACTTTTTAACATCTTATGGTTGCACGTCACATTATTTGGGGCTTGAAACTGAGTTATGCGAATGAGGCAGGTCCCTTTTTACATTATTAAGCTGCCCATTTGTAAGTTATAGTATTATGGAATGAATGTTAATTGTATATAGTTTTTACAGATATTGAAATTCAACGTACAGAGCTGCGTTCGTCGATGTCGTCTATCAACCATCTGCATCCCCACCCACAAATCTTCAGCGATTGATTTGGAACTGTTGCTTGTCTGTTTGTTGTTTCCTCATATATACTTCAATATGTTGTGGAATTCATGTCCAGAGATTGTCGATATCGTACATCAGCCAGGAAATGCTTTAGAACCCTTACTAAAATTAACTGTGGGTGTCATCTTTATTATCTTCAGTCGTAGTTCGAAGAGTGTTCTTGCTAATGGAACATTAAAGGTAATTTTAACATCGTTTTTGAAACGAATGGATTGTTAACAGTAGGGGTGGACGATATTGAATTTATATCATCGGCTGTGAATGTTGTATCATAAAACTACTGAAAAAACTGGTGGCTTATGTTGTCATCGATGTATTGTCCACCTCTAGTAAAAAGTTGTTGTCTGTCACTAAGTCTTAGTTTAAAAATTAGTCGGTGTCCTAAGTGTAATTTGGAGTAGCTTTTATTTGCAATTGTTTAGAAATAAAAGAGTGACCTTTCTTGATCGTTTTTAAATCTTTTCACTCATGTTTAGGGTTAAAAAGGATGTAATTTATTAGTGCCGTTTTAATTTCAGGTTGTCCTTTGAGGGTCTGGTCACTGTTGGACCTGATGACTGGATGCTGCAGTTTTATCTACATGTCGAGCATCATCGTGTAGTGCTGTGCTTGCTCGGACAACGGCGTGGTTCGAATTCTTCTGGTGAGACATTAAAATTGTTTTTTTCCCCCTTTGATTCTGTAATTTTGTTGGTGGTTTCCTAGGAGGAAATTTTGGGTGGCATTTAAGCAAGGTTTTAGTCATTGTTCAATATAAATAATTATAAAAATAGCACTGATTTTGGATGAAGGATTTCTTGTAGAAATGCCAAGCCAGTTTCGATCTACCGTCAATGAGACCAGAGTCTTGAAATTGCTTAAGCATCTTTAAGAAAATCCCTTATATAAATTAGCAATTATTATTAATTGTAATAATTCTTTGATGATTTCTGAACAATTTTTTCATAGGTTTTTGATAAGTTTTGTTAAATGTTTAGGTATCGTTCAATTATTTATTGTTCGCTATACTCTTGAGGTGAAACGAGTTTTGTTTTCCCTAAAATCAGGTATCTTATTAACTATTGTTATTAATAAAATATTGTTGTTGCAGATATTTCGATGAAAATGAGGGAATGACAACAGGAAATCATGGAGCCTTCTTGTGGAAAAAAAAGGGTGATTGGTTTAAATTTGTTTTTAGTTTAAAAAAATAGACTAAAGTCCTTGTACTATATCCATTTTTTATAAAACTGTCTGAGAGTAAATAATTGTTATAAAATTTAGTTTGTAATTAACATATGGTCGTAGATTTAATATTTTTTGGATTGCTTCCTTACAAAAGTGCAAAGATTTTGTTCAATACTTTATAGTTTACAATTTTTCATGGACATTTCCAAGTGTTGGGTTGTTTTTTGAATCTTTTAATGTTTTCTATCAGTTTAACAAGTTCACTTGCATTACAGTTAATCAGTTTTGAAGTTTAAATACCCAATTTAAAGTTCAAAAATCAAATTAACTCTGAAGGTGATAAAGCACCTTAGATTTAGGCAACCCAAGTTACAGCAACTTAGTATTGATCAATAAATGAACGAGGCGGCACATTAAAAGTACATAATGGATGAAATTATTTTGACTCTTTGTTTTTACATGTTATTGGATGTGCCGCCTCGCTCATTGACGATCACCACCAATACTATTTAACCTAAAAACTTTGACGTTTCTTGTGATCATTTTGCAAGTTTCATGTGAAAATAAATGATTTGAGCATTTTTTCAACATCTGCGTGGTTGAATGTTTGCAGTAAAACATTTTTATGAATGAGGCAGGTCACTTTTTATATTGTTTTATCTTAAGCTGCCTTTGTGTTGGTTTGTAATACTACCTTATTAATTTTAAAAGTTAAACTTGAAATATCAGGCGTGTTGAAATTCAACGCATTTCGTTGTAGTCGTCCCATCAGTCGTCTGATCGGAAATTTTCAGTGAATGATTTGGAACTCGTACTATAATTTAACGCATATGTACTACCAGTCGTGGTTCAGAGAGGAAGAAGCTTTTTCTCTAATGAACATTAAAGGTAATTTTTATGTTGTTTTTTAAGGATTTCTAAGCCAATTGCCTTCTTCATTTCATGGTTTAAGCCAACTGCCTGTTCCGCCTTCCCAATACGTATCAGTGGTTTCTGCTTATATTCTCTTATTATTTTTTGTTAATCTCTGTTGTTTTCTTTATTTTGTCTCCGAGATCATACATTTCTAGACCTTCTCCCATAACTTGCTTTCTTAGTTGGTCTATGTGACAATTCTTTTATTCTTCTTTCGCATTTCTGCTGTTTGTGTGTTTTACATGTCTGAATGTGTGAAAATCGAAGTTTCTCTGCCTTACATCAACATAGGTGTGACCATTGTTTAATAAAATTTTATTCTTCTTGTTAAGCGTTCGAACATGTGTAATCAAATCGATGTAATTTTAATTCTACGTCTTATCCTTCTCGTAGCTGATGTCTGTTCCTAGATAGCAAAAATGTGATATTCGTTTGTTCGTGAGTTATTATTTTGGATCTTATATTACTGGGCAACTTTTTGCAATTCATGTACAGCTGTTTGTAAGTTTTCTTCCCTATCGCGTGTTGTCATGAAGTGTGTGTTGTCGTGACAGATTTTTTTTTGGAGTTCACTTCACTCTTTCTGGTCAATGTATGTGTTACATCCTAGTCTGGAAGGTCCATGTTGCGAGTTCTACCGGTATTTAATGTATCGGTTGTTTCTTAAATTTATTATCTGCCAAAGCTTCGTCCTATTCACTTCATCGAAAGCTTTTTTAAAATCGATGAGTGCTAAATGGATGTCGGCATTTTTTAATTTAAAGGTGTTTTCTGCAGACGATCTTCCTACTCTAAATCCCCAAGTCTCTGGTTGTTTATTTTCGAGTGCACTTTGTAGGTGGAAATAAGTAAATTAATCCCTTGGTAATTATTACAATTTATCTCCCGATCTATTAATGCGATACATATTTTTTATAAAATCAAGTACACTTAATTTTAATTGTTATTAATAAAGTTTTGTTGTTACAGATATTTTTCGATGAAAATGAGGGAATGACGACAGGATGTCATGGAGTCTTCTTGTGAAAAACCAAAAGGGTGAGTGATTTAAATTTGTTTTAGTTTAAAAAATAGACTATAACCTTTGCACTTTGCTCATTTCTTATAAAAACAATTAAATAATAATTTGAACCATCTGAGAGTTAATAATTGTTATTAAATTTAGTTTGTAAAGAACATATACTCGTAGATTTAATATTTTTTGCATGCTTCCTTACAAAAGTGCCATGATTTTAGTCTATACTTTATAATTTACAATTTTTCACGGAAATTTCTACGTGTTAGGCTGTTTTTTGAATTTGTTAATGTTTTCTATTAGCTTAACACAATTTAAAAAGTTCATTTGCATCACAGTTGATCAGTTTTGAAGTATTAATGCACAATTTAAAGGTAATGAATCAAATTTACTCTGAAGGTGATAAAGCGCCTGAGATGTAGGCAACCCAAGTTACAGCACTTGAGATGTAGGCAACCCAAGTTACAGCAACTTAGTATCGATCAATAAATGAACTAGGCGGCACATTAAAATTTCATATTGGATGAAATAATTTGAACTTATTGTTTTTACTTGTTAGAGGATGTGTCGCCTCGCTCATTGACGATCACGACCAATACTATTTAACCTTAAAACTTTGACGTTTATGTGATCATTTTGCAAGTTTCTTCTGAAAATATATGATTTTGTGAGAGTATTTTTTCAACATCTGCGTGGTTGAATGTTATTATATTTGCTGTAAATCAGTTGTATGAATGAGGCAGGTCACTTTTTATGGCATTTTATCTTAAGTTGCCTTTGCGGTGGTTATTGTAATAATAACTTATTCATTTTAAAAGTTGAAATAGTGTATGATTATTTATTTCTAATGTATATTGTTTTTACAGATATACTTGATGCGTGTTGGAATTCAACGCATTTCGTCGTTGTCGTCCCATCAGTCGTCTGATCAGAAATCTTCAGTGAATGATTTGGAACTCGTACTGTAATTTAACGCACGTGTACTACTAGTCGTGGTTCAGAGAGGAAGAAGCTTTTTTGCTAATTAACATTGAAGGTAATTTTTATGTTATTTTTTAATGAATGCTGTTGAATTTCTAAGCCAAATGCCTTCTTCATATCATGGTTTAAGCGAACTGCCTGTTCCGCCTTCCCGATATGTCATTATAAGTGTCCCATTAGTTTTTGCTTATATTCTCTTATTAATCTTTGTTGTTTTCTTAATTTTGTCTCCGAGATCATACATTTCTAGACCTCCTATAACTTGGTTTCTTATTTGGTCCTCTATGTTACATTCTTTTATTCTCCTTTCGCATTTCTGCTGTTTGAATCTTATTTATGAATGAACGTGTGGAAAATTGAAGTTTATCTTCCACTAATCAACATAGGTGTGACCATTGTTTAATAAAATTTTATTCTTGTTAAGCGTTTTTTTTAATTGTTTCACACGTGTGTATTCAAGTTGATATAATTTTAATTCTACGTCTTATCCTTCTCGTAACTGATGTCTGTTCATAGATAGCAAAAATGTGATATTCGTTTGGTCGTGTATTATTATTTTGGATCTTGTATTCTTGGGCAACTTTTTGCAATTCATATACAGCTGTTTGTAAGTTTTCTTCCCTATCCTGTGTAATCGTGAAGTGTGTGTTGTCGTGTTAAACAAAGTTGATGATATGCTGCACCCTTGTCTGGAAGTTCCATGTTGCGAGTTCTACCGGTATTTAATGCTTTTTTTTTCCTCTTTAAAATGAGATATTACTTGCTACGTTAATTTTTATAAATAAGTTACAAAATCAAGAAAAATCGTATTTCACCCATCACTTATCAAGCTATCTATGAAAATAAAAACAAAAAAGAACTAATTATGTGTCAAATGACAGTTACCATTTGTCTGTGGTATCATTTATTAGAATTTTATAGTATTGTTGTATAATTCGATAGTCTTTGTAGCAAATTTGTTATCATATAATTTTGGGCACATTTACAACTAATTAAAAATGTTGAAATGCCACATTATTTACAATAGAAACTGTGTAAAATAAATAATTTTAATTAATTATTGATTTGTTTTGGATTTTTGGTTGGTTTGTCGAAAAAACCATATACTTTTAAATTTATTTCCAAATTTTTGTAATTACGCATCCTTCGTTGCCTTTTCTCGGGATATAGCTCTAATTGTATTCGCTCAGCTTCTTTACAGTTTTTATGGCAAAGAATGTAGCATCTCAACATGTAAAATTAATCGCTATTTTTAAATGTTGCTTTCATTATAACAATTACTACAAAGACTCTCAAATTACACAACAGTACTATTAAATTCTCATAAAAGATACCGCAGACAAATAGTAACTGTCATTTGACACTTAATTAGTTGTTTTTTGTTTTTATTTTCATAGATAACTTGATAAGTGTTGGTTAAAATACGATTTTTCTTCATTTTGTCATTATTTATAAAAATAAATGTAGCAAGTAATATCTCATTGTAAAGAGGAAAAAAAAGCACATTCAACTATTCCATAGCCAACTTCGCGGGCCATAAGAAAAATTGAAGTTAGGGGTAATATCTCGAAAATGGTAGGTGTTAAAAATAATCTAAAATAACTGTTACATTCTCCATTAAAAAGTGCCTTAAGAAAGTACAAATAAAATTGTTCTAATGATTAAGACAAAAAAGTTATGAGAGAAAAAAGAAATTGGACATTTTCATATTTTCTGCTATAACATCTGAAGCACGAGAAATTTTGTTCTTTTAAAAAATGATTGTAGCTCCTCTAATACTAAGGAATAATTCATCTAATTTAAACAAACCTGTATCTCTTATAATAAGCGAGATCCCCATGCTGGAAATGTAATCTGGGACACCCTGTATAATCTCACAATTGAAGGATATGCTGCAAAAAGGAGGTAGCTTCAATTTTTATGCGTTTTGAATTGAAAATCCTATCTTGTGCAATAAAAAAATCTCTTGCAATTGGTACAAGAAGCAATTCAGTTCCTGAGTTATTCAATATATTGAGCCGAATCTTGTTCGTCTGGGACAAAAAACGATGCAGTTCCTGAGCCCCCTTTCTTGCACCAAATTACTTTTACAGAGGGTAAATTTGACAAATGAAAAATGTAATTTTGCTTTTGACAATATTAAAAGAATTTTAAATTGCAATTTTTAATTTTTTTAAATAAAATACTTTTCATGGTAGTATGAAATTGGGGCTAAATCAAAATCATATATTTTGTGGCAAGACAAACGTAGCTCTAACATTGAAAACATGGCCCTGTAATTCAGAAGAGATATTTTTTATGCCAATAGAGCTGAATCATGTGAAAAGTCATGTACAATAAGCGAGAAAAAAAAATCATGTGACTTTGAAATTTGAAAACGTTTATTTTTAGTTTTCCAGAAATTTATAAAATTGGAGTTCTTTTTTTTGCAGCATATCCTTATACCCTTCAAACTATGAAGAAACGTTTAAAAATAGTTTAGAGAACTGATCTAATCTAAGTGCATTTGTGTGTGAATTTTCATATAGGTAAACATTCAAGGCAATTTCTTCAGCGAGAAGGTAAATTAATTGTTTAATTGTGATTATTTCAAAAACAATCAATGGTGCTTAAAATTTGACTTGATAAACGGACTATGCAGTTTTTTTTTCACTTATGCGGCATCCGAAAAATTTATAATTAAACTATACTTAGTGGGATGTATGGGCAAAGTCGTAAAAAAGTTGTTTAACAGTTGTAAATGTATTTTCTGAAAGAATGATCTCGAATTGTTTTCCATTCACTGCATGTATTAAACGTTGCCTATATTTCAAAAACAATCAATGGTGCTTAAAACTTGACTTGATAAACGGAGCAGTTTTTTTTCACTTATGCGGCATCCGAAAAATTTGTAATTAAACTATACTTAGTGGGATGTATGGGAAAATTCGTAAAAAAGTTGTTTAACAGTTGTAAATGTATTTTCTGAAAGAATTATCTCGAATTGTTTTCCATTCACTGCATGTATTAAACGTTGCCTAATTGCATACTCCATTGTGTTTTGCAATGTAATTAAACTTGAGATAAACTTGAAGGTGATACCGTGATATAGACGCACTACCATAGATCCTTCAAAAAATGATAGAGTATTCAATTCTTTAATAAAGTCGTTTTTCATTTATGTTAATACATAAATAATCGAACATTTTTATCATATCAAGTTGCCAAATATATTATCAAGAACGTGTTAAAACTTTTTAGTAAGCTGATCTATCTAACTAGTACAAAGTAAATGTATTTTCGTTTATTTAAGGCATTTACACACAATTTGTTTAGCAAGAAGAAACATTAATAGTTAAAAATTGTGTAAAAATTGTGTAAAAATAATCTTGGATGCTTAAATTTGACTTGCAAAGCGCTCCATGCTGCTTTTTTCTATTTTTTTGCATCCAAAAGTCTATTATTTTTATTACCACGTATATACTAACACATGACGCGCGGTGTCTATTGAGAATTGATCTAAGTGCATTATTCATGTGTGAATTTTGGTGAAGGTTTTATAAACATTTTAGACAATTTGTTTATCGAAAAGAAACATTAAAAGTTATTTTAACAAGTCTAACAATTGTGTCTACTTTAAAAAGTTTCAAATTCTAAAAATTGATTTAAAATACGGGCCCCCATTTTTGCAATTTTTTTCTCTTCTGCGGATCAAAATTATTTATATATATGCATGCTTAGTGGAATGGAAGATAAAAGTTGTTAAAAAAAAGTATTTTCCGAGTTCTAACGTATTTTTCCAAGTTTAAATTTCGTCAAGGATAAACACTAATATACCAAATAACATCACATTATCATAAGTTGTGGTTAGCTGGATGGTTAGACTCCTGTTTGTCATGAGCAAGGTCCTACGTTCAAATCCAATCGCCTCTGAGTGTAAAAGTACACTCGGAGGCGGGGAGGAATTTCAAAAATTTTCAATTTTTTGAGCCTGGAGTCGGCCGAAACGCCGACCCCAGGCGGGAGCCCAACACAGGGAAGGTAGCACCCTCTCGAACCACCCTGATTCTAAACACAAAGTTTAGAACCAATCGGATTCGAACTGAGGGATACTTGTACCGGACTAAGCCGCTACACCAACTCTGCTATGGGGCCGCACCTTATCATCGTTGCAAATTAGCATAAGAATCAATTGTATAGCGCTGAAGGTTAAAACACACATTCCACAAAATCTCAACAGTTAGGTATCACCTATCGGGCGGAAAATACGTTCGTTATTCGTGGTTGTTAAATAAATATAACTTAATTACATATACAACAATAACTATTGTGAGTGTTGTTTTTAAATCTACATAACATAATATTGAATTAGTGCAGTGGGATGCATCAAAAACTTAAAAAACAGGCGGAGGAACAAATAACAAATGATCTCTCTTAAAGGTACAGTTCTTTTGCAAAATATATTAAAATCGGCTTTTTGGTACATTTGTGTTTTTAAGCTTTGATTTTGCTGCAATTTTAATAACAAAAATGTATAATTCCCCTTATAACCCCCTCGAAAATTCAAAAATTTTGCTATGAACCTAATTGTTTTCGAAAATGTTAAACAACACATTTGATTTGTCCTATGTTGTCGTTCAGAAACTGAAATTTAAAGCTCTTTGTACGTATAAACAAAATTAATGTTTTTTTTTACAAATGTTACGTTTTTAGTCTTAAAAATTAATTCCACAGCTCTGTTTGTTATTAGTTTTAGTTAAGATAAAACAATATTAAATACCTAGTTGTTCGCGGTCATTAGTTGCATTGTTTAAATTAAAAATTTCGTTGTAAACCCAATCCAATTGTTTTAAAAATGTTAAATAACATTTGTTGTGCAATGCAATCAGCTTTATTAAGAAAATGTATGTATATTTTGTACGTAAATTAAATGTATTGTATAGCTGTTATTTATTAATAGGATATAAAAGTTGTTCGTGGTCATTTATACTTATTCAATTATTTTCAACTATACGGAATACAGTGTGTGTGTAAGAAAAAGAAATATCTTCATTTGCTTTAGTTTAAGATTTTGCTTAAAAAATTGCTTAAATTGCTTTTAGTAATTTATCAAGAGTCAATACTTGTTTAGGGTTGTATTACATGTATATAATCTGTGTGCAAAGTTTCAATTTAAAGTGATTACTTTACTTAAAATTAATCCTGTACTTATATTTTATGCCTGCTTTAGTAAATCATTCACATGTTATCGCATTATAGGTCGTTCGTATATGACCCCAAGCAACATTCCGTTACAGCAAAAAAGATTTTCAATGACGTCAAATAGATAATGCACCTGTTTGTTCGGTCAATAATCTGAGTTGCGCGCTTTATCGCTCTCTCTGTGATATTTGTAACATCAATTAATTGTCGTCAAAACTAAATTAAGTGTCTTAAAAACATTTTGGATGTTAGCAGTTGCTCGTCTTAAAAAGGTAATATACGTATCTGTTTTTTAATTCAGTAATTTTATCTATTTAGGAACTTAAAGTAATTTTTTTAAAGTCTTGGGTATTAAATTTACATGCTTTATTTAAAGTAAGTACATCTATTCCTGCTAGCAAAAAAACCCTTAATATGTTAATCTAATTACTGTTTGAACTATTTCCTAATTTTAGTACTCCATGCGCATCAGAAAATGTCGGTCAAACATGGACGTTTCTATTATCTCTTAACTCGGTTAATAAATCGTGTTTGTTGTATTTCTTTTTTTTACGATAATGTGAAAAGCCTATCACCACTAAACATAACTAAACAAATTGAAACGGCCCCAGAATATACTTGTACAAAATGTCCATATCTAGTCATGACAAATTAATTTCATAGCTCTGTTTGGAAAAGATACAGTGTTCGCGTAAATTAATTATGTGTTTAATTAATAACCACGTGAACTTTTTTGCTTTGTTATTTTGATTTCAAATATATAAAAAGTTGTGTTGGTACATAAAATCAAACGTATCGAATAAATCGCTGTTCTGTTTGAAAATATGTGCAAAATGTATGTGCCGCCTCGTTCATAATTGCGACCAGTACTATAGTATTATTCTAACCTAAAATCTATGACTTTTCGCGGTAATATTCATGTAGTATTTTTAATGTTTTATTAACCAAAATGATCAGTTAATGTTAGTGTCCCGTGTAAAAATATGTTGTGAATGTAAAGGTGGTCGTGTTCAAAGTTTTCTCAAATACTTTTTAACATCGTATGGTTGCATGTTGCATTATTTGGCATGAAACTGAGATATGCGAATGAGGCAGGTCCCTCTTTAAATTATTAAACTGCCCATTTGTAAGTTATAGTATTATGGAATGAATGTTAATTGTATATTGTTTTTACAGATATTGAAATTCAACGTACAGAGCTGCGTACGTCGATGTCGTCTATCAACCATCTGCATCCACCCAAAAATCTTCAGCGATTGATGGAACTGTTGCTTGGTTGTTTCCTCATATATATACTTCAAGATGTTGTGGAATTCATGTCCAGAGATTGTCGATATCGTCCATCAGCCAGGGAATGCTTTAGAACTCTTACTAAAATTAACTCTGGGTGTTATCTTTATTATCTTCAGTCGTAGTTCTTGCTAATGGAACATTAAAGGTAATTTTAACATCGTTGTTGAAGCGAATGGTTTGTTAACAGTAGGGGTGGACGATATTGAAATTATATCATCGGCTGTGAATGTTGTATCATAAAACTACTGAAAAAACTTTGTGCTTATGTTGTCGATATCGATGTATCGTCCACCTCTAGTAAAAAGTTGTTATCTGAATGTCACTAAGTCTTAGTTTAAAAATTAGTCGGTGTTATTTAGAGTAGCTTTTATTTGCAATTTTTTAGAAATAAAAGAGGATGTTCCTTAATCGTTTTTAATCCTTTTAACATCTGTCAATCTTTTCACTCATGTTTAGGGTTAAAAAGGATGTAATTTATTAGTGCCGTTTTAATTTCAGGTTGTCCTTTGAGGGTCTGGTCACTGTTGGACCTGATGACTGGATGCTGCAGTTTTATCTACATGTCGAGCATCATCGTGTAGTGCTGTGCTTGCTCGGACAACGGCGTGGTTCGAATTCTTCTGGTGAGACATTAAAATTGTTTTTTTCCCCCTTTGATTTCGTAATTTTATAATTTTGTTGGTGGTTTCCTAGGAGGAAATTTTGGGTGGCATCTAAGCAAGGTTTTAGTCATTGTTCAATATAAATAATTATAAAAATAGCACTGAGTTTGGATGAATGATTTCTTGTAGAAATGCTAGGCCAGTTTCGATCTATCGTCAATGAGACCAGAGTTTTGGAATTGCCTAAGTGTCTCTAAAGAAATCCCTCATTTAAAATAGCAATTATTATTAATTGTAATAATTCTTTGATGATTTCTGAACAAATTTTTCATACTTTGTCGACAAGTTTTGTTAAACGTTTAGGTATCGTTCAATTATTTATTGTTCGCTATACTCTTGAGGTGAAACGAGTTTTGTTTTCCCTAAAATCAGGTACCTTATTAACTATTGTTATTAATAAAATATTGTTGTTGCAGATATTTCGATGAAAATGAGGGAATGACAACAGGAAATCATGGAGCCTTCTTGTGAAAAAAAGAGTGAGTGGTTTAAAAAAATAGACTAAAGTCCTTGTACTTTATCCATTTCTTATAAAACCGTCTGAGAGTTAATAAGTGTTATTAAATTTAGTTTGTAAAGAACATATACTCGTAGATTTAATATTTTTTGCATGCTTCCTTACAAAAGTGCAATGATTTTAGTCTATACTTTATAATTTACAATTTTTCACGGAAATTTCTACGTGTTAGGCTGTTTTTTGAATTTGTTAATGTTTTCTTTCTATTAGCTTAACACAATTAAAAGTCAAATTAAGTCTTTAAAGGTGATAAAGCGCCTGAGATTTAGGCAACCCAAGTTACAGCAACTGCGATGTAGGCAACCCAAGTTACACCAACTTAGTATTGATCAATAAATGAACGAGGCGGCACATTAAAATTACATGATGGATGAAATAATCTGAAGTCATTGGTTTTACTTGTTAGAGGATGTGCCGCCTCGCTCATTGCTGATCACGTCCAATACTATTTAACCTAAAAACTTTGACGTTTCTTGTGATCATTTTGCAAAGTTTCCTGTGAAAATAAATGATTTTATGAGTATTTTTTCAACATCTGCGTGGTTGAATGTTATTATATTCGCCGTAAATCAGTTGTATGAATGAGGCAGGTCACTTTTTATGTCATTTTATCTTATGCTGCCTTTGCGGTGGTTATTGTAATAATAACTTATTCATTTTAAAAGTTGAAATAGTGTATGATTATTTATTTCTAAGTGTATGAATATTTATTTCTAATGTATATTGTTTTTACAGATATACTTGAGACGTGTTGGAATTCAACGCATTTCGTCGTTGTCGTCCCTTCAGTCGTCTGATCAGAAATCTTCAGTGAATGATTTGGAACTGGTACTGTAATTTAACGCACGTGTACTACCAGTCGTGGTTCAGAGAGGAAGAAGCTTTTTCTCTAATGAACATTGAAGGTAATTTTTATGTTGTTTTTTAATGAATGCTGTTGAATTTCTAAGCCAATTGCCTTCTTCATTTCACTGCCTGTTCCACATTGCCGATATGTCATTATAGGTGTCCCATTAGTTTTTGCTTATATTCTCTTATTATTTTTTGTTAATCTCTGTTGTTTTCTTTATTTTGTCTCCGAGATCATACATTTCTAGACCTTCTCCCATAACTTGCTTTCTTAGTTGGTCTATGTTACATTCTTTTATTCTTCTTTTGCATTTCTGCTGTTTGTGTGTTTTTCATGTCCGAACGTGTGAAACTCGAAAGTTTATCTGCCGTACATCAACATAGGTGTGACCTTTGTTTAATAAAATTTTATTCTTTTTGTTAAGCGTTCGATTTATATTGTCACCACACATGTGTAATTAAATCAATGTAATTTTAATTCTACGTCTTATCGTTCTCGTAGATGATGTCTGTTCATAGATAGCAAAAATGTCATAGTCGTTTGTTCGTGTATTATTATTTTGGATCTTGTATTACTGGGCAACTTTTTACAATTCATATACAGCTGTTTGTAAGTTTTCTTCCCTATCGTGAAGTGTGTGTTGTCGTGACTGATTTTTTTTCGGAGTTCACTTCGCTTTTCGTGGTCGACGTATGTGTGTTAAACAAAGTTGATGATATGCTGCACCCTTGTCTGGAAATTCCATGTTGCGAGTTCTACCGGTATTTAATACGAGGGGGACCCCGGAATTATGTTCTAGAGGGCGTGCCTCTATTAGTAAATGCTTTCCGTGTTAGTTGAATATTCTTTAAACCCTTCTGCATGAGTGTGCCATCTGACGTTATGAGTTGCTGCGTTCGGTTTCAGTGATTTTTTTTCGAAGACTCTTTCAACGCATCTGCCTATTTTGTGATGGCTGATTAACAAGAACTTTGGGCAGTGAAATTTGGCTGCTACGTTTCGGGGTCGTAACCATAGCACCAAGATTCGTCTTCGATCATGATTTGGGGGGGGATCTGGTTAGGTCAGCCTTCAACTGCTTCTTCATCGCATGGTATGCGATTGTCTCTTTGTTGAGGCGTGATTAAGCGAGGCACAAATTTTGCTGCAACTTGTTTCATACCCAAATCTTCCAATAAAATTCGCTGATAGGAACTCCACGACACTCCAGTCAACGTCACAAGTTCATAAATGGTCCGACGACGGTTTTCCAAGATGGCTAGACGAATTCGTATCTTCAGTTGGTCAAAGGACGCCTGGGCCGAGGTTGATCGTCAGTCAACATTTCGCCTTGTTTAAAACGGAAAAACCATTTGTAAACTTGCGAGCAACTTCTTTGTAAGTTGTCTGTAGCATAACAATTGTTTGCTTTTTATTTTCCATAGCAGGAAACATTCTAGGAAAACGCATTGAAAGAGTCTTCGAAAAAAATTCAGTGAAGCCGAACGCAGCAACACACAGCAACGCCAGTAGGCACGCTGATGCAGAAGGGTTTCTAGAATATTCTCCTAGGACGAGAAGCTCGAACTAAAAGGGGCTCGCCCCTCAGAAAATAATTCCGGTTATTTTTGGATCCCCCCTCGTATATTGGTTGTTCCTTAAATTTATTATTTGCCAAAGCTTCGTCCTATTCACTTCATCGAAAGCTTCTTTAAAAACGATGAGTACTAAATGGCTGCCGGTATTTTTTACATTTTTTAATTTAAAGGTGTTTTCTGCAGACGATCTTCCTACTCTAAATCCCCAAGTCTCTCATTGTTTATTTTCGAGTGCACTTTGTAGGTGGAAATAAGTGAATTAATTAATTCCTTGGTAATTGTTACAATTTATATCCCGATCTATTAATGCGATAAATTTTTTTAATAAAATCAAGTACACTTAATTTTAATTGTTATTAATAAAGTATTGTTGTTACAGATATTTTTCGATGAAAATGAGGGAATGACGACAGGATGTCATGGAGTCTTCTTGTGAAAAACCAAAAGGGTGAGTGATTTAAATTTGTTTTAGTTTAAAAAATAGACTATAACCTTTGCACTTTGCTTATTTCTTATAAAAACAATTAATTAATCATTTGAACCATCTGAGAGTAAATAATTGTTATTAAATTTAGTTTGTAATTAACAAATGCTCGTAGATTTAATATTTTTTGCTTTGCTTCCTTACAAAAGTGCAAAGATTTTAGTCTATCCTTTATAATTTACAATTTTTCATGGAAATTTCTACGTGTTGGGCTGTTTTTTGAAATTGTTGTTTTGTATTAGCTTAACACAATTAAAAAAGTTCACTTGCATCACAGTTAATCAGTTTTGAAGTTGTAATGCACAATTTAAAAGTAAAAAATCAAATTAACTCTTTAAAGGTGATAAAGCGCCTGAGATGTAGGCAACCCATGTTACAGCAACTTAGTATTGATCAATAAATGAACGAGGCGGCACATTAGAATTACACAATGAATTAAATAATTTTATCTCTTTGGTTTTACATGTTAGTGGATGTGCCGCCTCGCTCATTGACGATCACGGCCAGTACTATTTTAAACTACGATTTTAACCTCAAAACTTTAATATTTCTTGTGATCATTTTGCAAGTGTGAGTATTTTTTGAATGTTTGCAGTAAAACAGTTGTATGAATGAGGCAGGTCGTTTTATCTTAAGCTGCCTTCGCTTATTGTAATAATAACTTATTAATTTTAAAAGTTAAACTTGAAGTGTATGATTATTTATTTACAATGTATATTGTTTTCAGACATACTTCAGACGTGTCGGAATTCAATGCATTTCGTCGTCGTCGGACCATCAGTCGTCTGCTCAGAAATCTTCAGGGAATGTTTTGGAACTCGTACCGTAATTTAACGAACATGTACTACCAGTCGTGGTCCAACGAGGAAAACCTTTTTTGCTAATTAACATTGAAGGTAATTTTTATATTGTTTTTTAACCAATGCTGTTGAATTCCTTAGCGAAATGCCTTCTTCATTTTACGGTTTAGGGGAACTGCCTGTTCCACCTTCCCGATATGTCATTCTAGGTGTCACATTGGTTTTTGCTTAAGATTCTCGTTTTATTTTTTGGCATCATGAGCTGCATAAACCTGCACTATTTTTTAATGTACAGGGTGTTTAGTTTTCGAGAACCGACATGCAACATTCTGTATATTTCTACGGTTTCTGTTAGACAATTCAATTGCCTTTAAAAAATCTTAAGCATGCCCCATAGCTAAAATCAATAAATTAATATTTATGATTGTTTCAGAATCTCTATCAGACATCATCTGGAAGATTCCCGGAGCAGCAGTTGCCTCACGTGACTCGTAGTGTGGTGAATTATTTTTAATTACTGTTCTTGTGCCTATTACTGCTACTATTCTTATGCATGGACTGTATCTTCCTTACATTTTAAATTTTCTTGGGTATCAATGCACGTGTGGTCAGACTTACTTCAATATTCAACTTAATTGGTGGACAAGGGGGCACTGTTCATCCGTATGACGTGCACTTACATAGAGGCGCCATGACTTGATATTGGTGGTTTCCGAGGTCCTTGTAGACCGAGGTCTCTTTTACTCTATGTATGCTGGAACGCTCATGCAACCGGGCTGTCCTCTTGCTTGAATGTAGACTTGATCGCACCTCGGGTGGATAGTTGCTTTCTTGTTTTGAATGCATCTTTCTTATTCATCAATGCACCTAAATGTGTGTGGTCAGACTGCGTGCCTGTCCACATGAGAGTAAACTGCAGCGTCGCCAGGGATACAGCCCCTGAGAGTAACTCCCGATTGGCTGTATCCTTGGCGACGCTGCTACGGAGAGTAGTTTACTCTCACGTGGACAGGCACCATTAGTGCACCTGGGCCCTGGTTATCGGAACTGGCAAGGCTACGGACTTGCAAGCTGCGACAAACAGGGCCCTTGTGCGTCTGGATCAGGGGGGCTGTCGTTTCCTCTCCCACTGTAGTGTCTTGATCTGCAATCTTTTCCTACTGAAGTGTCTTAATTTACTATTATCTTTTCCTACTGAAGTGTCTTAATTTACTATCTTCTCCTACTTAAGTGTCTTAATTTACTATCTTCTCCTACTTAAGTGTCTTAATTTACTATTATCTTCTCCTACTTAAGTGTCTTAATTTACTATTATCTTCTCCTACTTAAGTGTCTTAATTTACTATTATCTTCTCCTACTTAAGTGTCTTAATTTACTATTATCTTCTCCTACTTAAGTGTTTTAATTTACTATTATCTTCTCCTACTTAAGTGTCTTAATTTACTATTATCTTCTCCTAGGTTAGTGTCTTAATTTACTATTATCTTCTCCTACGTTAGTGTCTTAATTAATAAAAATTACTGTATTGTTATATTCTTTAATGTACAATTATGATTACATTTTATTAAACAATTCAAATATATCTACAGTTGTATTATTTTATTTTACATTGTTATAAGCTACCTAGTTGATTCTCCTGATTGATGATGGTCTTGTGCAGGCAGTTGATTCTTCAATTATTGTTGGGCGATTTCACAAGCAATCTGTAACAAAATATATATGTACAAATATTCCTACATGCATTAGAGCCCGGGTGCAAACCAACCCTACAATAGAGCCCGGGTGCAAACCAACCCTACAATAGAGCTCGGATGCAAACCAAACCTACAATAGAGCCCGGGTGCAAACCAAACCTACAATAGAGCACGGCTGCAAACCAAGCCTACAATAGAGCCCGGCTGCAAACCAAACCTACAATAGGGCCCGGCTGCAAACCAAACCTACAATAGAGCCCGGGTGCACGGTCTACTTACTACACAGGTTAGGAAGCCTGTCAAAAAATCTGGAACTTTTCGACATAAATTTCCGCTAGACGGCGATTAAGTCTAAGAACCATTCGCCATAAAAATCCGTTAGATGGCGATTAAGTTTAAGAACCTATTTTAAACAAACCTGACTTAAAAATTCAATTAAAACATTTTTATATACATTATCTGATTGATTAAATTCGAATTTTTTAAGCGAAAGCTTGAAAGCTTATAAATCTCGCTGATTATGTCAAAATCTTGTGCACGAACCGGTTCTTAGACGTATCGCCATCTAGTGATCATTTATGGCGAATGGTTCTTAGACTTATCGCCTCTGTGGGATAATTTACGGAACTAGTTACCTACCGGCCTCAGTCGGTTTTATATGGGAGTTTCCCAACCTGTGTAGTAGACCGTGCCCGGGTGCAAGCCAAACCTACATACAACATTAATTACGCATGTCCTACGCACTTCTAAATTTTTTTTTATGACACCTACATACGAGTACAATCCTATTGGACCTCTAAGGCAAATTTCAAAACTTAGGACTGACTAATAAACATTTTAGAGCGATTTGCATAATTCGCTAAAGGTACAGCAATTATTAAAAAATTAATTACGCATGTCCTACGCACTTCTACATTTTTTTTATGACACCTACATCCGAGTACAATCCTATTGGACCTCTAAGGCAAATTTCAAACATTAGGAATGACTAATAAAAATGTTATAACACTTTAAATATTTTTATCAAAAACGCAATAATTTTGAAATATTAATTACGCATGTCCTACGCATGTGTTAACTTTTTTGATGTAGCGTGCATGTCAGTACAACCCTAGTGAAGCACTCTTGCAAATTTCAAAACTTAGGACTGACTAATAAACATTTTAGAGCGATTTGCATAATTCGCTAAAGGTACAGCAATTATTAAAAAATTCATTACGCATGTCCTACGCATTTCTACATTTTTTTGATGACACCTACATACGAGTACAATCCTATTGGACCTCTCAGGCAAATTTCAAACATTAGGAATGACTGATAAAAATGTTATAACACTTTAAATATTTTTATCAAAAACGCAATAATTTTGAAATATTAATTACGCATGTCCTACGCATGTGTAAACTTTTTTGATGTAGCGTGCATGTCAGTACAACCCTAGTGAAGCACTGCTGCAAATTTCAAAACTTAGGACTGACTAATAAACATTTTAGAGCGATTTGCATAATTCGCTAAAGGTACAGCAATTATTAAAAAATTAATTAAGCATGTCCTACGCACTTCTAAATTTTTTTGATGACACCTACATACGAGTACAATCCTATTGGACCTCTCAGGCAAATTTCAAACATTAGGAATGACTAATAAAAATGTTATAACACTTTAAATATTTTTATCAAAAACGCAATAATTTTGAAATATTAATTACGCATGTCCTACGCATGTGTAAACTTTTTTGATGTAGCGTGCATGTCAGTACAACCCTAGTGAAGCACTCCTGCAAATTTCAAAACTTAGGACTGACTAATAAACCTTTTAGAGCGATTTGCATAATTCGCTAAAGGTACAGCAATTATTAAAAAATTCATTACGCATGTCCTACGCACTTCTAAATTTTTTTGATGACACCTATATACGAGTACAATCCTATTGGACCTCTCAGGCAAATTTCAAACATTAGGAATGACTAATAAAAATGTTATAACACTTTCAATATTTTTATCAAAAACGCAATAATTTTGAAATATTAATTACGCATGTCCTACGCATGTGTAAACTTTTTTGATGTAGCGTGCATGTCAGTACAACCCTAGTGAAGCACTCCTGCAAATTTCAAAACTTAGGACTGACTAATAAACATTTTAGAGCGATTTGCATAATTCGCTAAAGGTACAGCAATTATTAAAAAATTCATTACGCATGTCCTACGCACTTCTAATTTTTTTTGATGACACCTATATACGAGTACAATCCTATTGGACCTCTCAGGCAAATTTCAAACATAAGGAATGACTAATAAAAATGTTATAACACTTTTAAATATTTTTATCAAAAACGCAATAATTTTGAAATATTAATTACGCATGTCCTACGCATGTGTAAACTTTTTTGATGTAGCGTGCATGTCAGTACAACCCTAGTGAAGCACTCCTGCAAATTTCAAAACTTAGGACTGACTAATGAACATTTTAGAGCGATTTGCATAATTCGCTAAAGGTACAGCAATTATTAAAAAATTCATTACGCATGTCCTACGCACTTCTAAATTTTTTTGATGACACCTATATACGAGTACAATCCTATTGGACCTCTCAGGCAAATTTCAAACATTAGGAATGACTAATAAAAATGTTATAACACTTTTAAATATTTTTATCAAAAACGCAATAATTTTGAAATATTAATTACGCATGTCCTACGCACGAGTAAAGTTTTTTGATGTAGCGTGCATGTCAGTACAACCCTAGTGAAGCACTCCTGCAAATTTCAAAACTTAGGACTGACTAATAAACATTTTAGAGCGATTTGCATAATTCGCTAAAGGTACAGCAATTATTAAAAAATTAATTACGCATGTCCTACGCACTTCTACATTTTTTTGATGACACCTACATACGAGTACAATCCTATTGGACCTCTCAGGCAAATTTCAAACATTAGGAATGACTAATAAAAATGTTATAACACTTTAAATATTTTTATCAAAAACGCAATAATTTTGAAATATTAATTACGCATGTCCTACGCATGTGTAAACTTTTTTGATGTAGCGTGCATGTCAGTACAACCCTAGTGAAGCACTCCTGCAAATTTCAAAACTTAGGACTGACTAATAAACATTTTAGAGCGGTTTGCATAATTCGCTAAAGGTACAGCAATTATTAAAAAATTCATTACGCATGTCCTACGCATTTCTACATTTTTTTGATGACACCTACATACGAGTACAATCCTATTGGACCTCTCAGGCAAATTTCAAACATTAGGAATGACTAATAAAAATGTTATAACACTTTTAAATATTTTTATCAAAAACGCAATAATTTTGAAATATTAATTACGCATGTGTAAACTTTTTTGATGTAGCGTGCATGTCAGTACAACCCTAGTGAAGCACTGCTGCAAATTTCAAAACTTAGGACTGACTAATAAACATTTTAGAGCGATTTGCATAATTCGCTAAAGGTACAGCAATTATTAAAAAATTCATTACGCATGTCCTACGCACTTCTAAATTTTTTTGATGACACCTACATACGAGTACAATCCTATTGGACCTCTCAGGCAAATTTCAAACATTAGGAATGACTAATAAAAATGTTATAACACTTTAAATATTTTTATCAAAAACGCAATAATTTTGAAATATTAATTACGCATGTCCTACGCATGTGTTAACTTTTTTGATGTAGCGTGCATGTCAGTACAACCCTAGTGAAGCACTCCTGCAAATTTCAAAACTAAGGACTGACTAATAAACAATTTAGAGCGATTTGCATAATTCGCTAAAGGTACAGCAATTATTAAAAAATTAATTACGCATGTCCTACGCACTTCTACATTTTTTTGATGACACCTACATACGAGTACAATCCTATTGGACCTCTCAGGCAAATTTCAAACATTAGGAATGACTAATAAAAATGTTATAACACTTTAAATATTTTTATCAAAAACGCAATAATTTTGAAATATTAATTACGCATGTCCTACGCATGTGTAAACTTTTTTGATGTAGCGTGCATGTCAGTACAACCCTAGTGAAGCACTCCTGCAAATTTCAAAACTTAGGACTGACTAATAAACCTTTTAGAGCGATTTGCATAATTCGCTAAAGGTACAGCAATTATTAAAAAATTCATTACGCATGTCCTACGCATTTCTACATTTTTTTGATGACACCTACATACGAGTACAATCCTATTGGACCTCTCAGGCAAATTTCAAACATTAGGAATGACTAATAAAAATGTTATAACACTTTAAATAATTTTACCAAAAACGCAATAATTTTGAAATAATTATTACGCACGTCCTACCCATTATTAAATTTTTGTGTTATAATGTACATGTCAGTACGACCCTAGTGAAACTCTTCAGTTAATTTTAAAACTTAGGAAGCCTAATAAAAATATTATCTCACTAAACATATTTTAACTGAAATGAACAAAAAACAAAAAATGCAAGCAATTGTACTGTTAATAATAAAATATATAAATTGGAATTAAGTTTTCATCAAGTTTTAACTGATCCTTGCATATAACATTGGTTAAATTATATTCCAGAATTATATATTTCTTCCTTTAAATAATAAAAAAATGTCTTTTGGAACTGCAGAATTAAAAAAGGACTCACATAGTTTTTTCTTTTGCCATTTGAAGGCACATACTGTAGACTAGGAATTCCAATTATTATCGAGGAACTGCACGTCCAATATCTTAGTGATGTGGTCCTTCCATTTACGAACATACCAAACATCTGATAGTTAAAAAAAAAAACAATTTAATTGTGATAGTACCATAAGATCTACATATTAGAATTTCACAATAGAATTTTACAAAATAAGTCGGTAAGTGCGCCGTTTCAATAATTAAGCCTCTACAGGAAAATTATCTTAATACTCCCTAACTTTGATCGTCCCATATCAGCAAACAACTTTTAAACTACGAAAGAAATCGATTTTAAATTTACAAAATTTGTTTACTTCACGCATTTGTAACTATTAATACCGTATTTTAGCTGAAATTTTCAAACCGAGAGATGCGTGCAAATGGTAAAATCTTTGACTGATAAAATGTTCCCCTACGCTTATCTGACACCTAACATTTTCAGTGATAAGAGACGTTTCAGTGTCCTATAGACGGATTCATAGATAACAATCAAACCTAATTAATACAACATTATTAAGTAAGCATTGATAACTTAAACAAGGACAACTTATGAATCAAGCAAAGATGGTGCAAGCCGTTAGGAAAAAAAAAAACTCTCGGCCATGATTGGCAGACATTTTCTATTACATCGAGTACCAAAATTAGGCCAATACAAGTTTTAAAAAGTAACCATATTAGCATTCAAAGGGACGTTTGCTAACAGGAATACATGTGTGATATCTAATAACTAAGGCATATAAATTTAATACGTGACAAAACTACTGCAATTTTCTGATCAGCTGAAATTACTGAATTAAACAACAAATACGTATTTTACCTTTTTAAGACGTGCAACTGCTAATATCCAAAATCTTAAAGACACTTAGGTTAGTTTAAATCGACCGAAAATAATTATAATTACTACTAATACCGCACACAGGGGTAGCGTAAGTCCGACATCACCAAAAATTGATAAAAGACTGGCAACAAACATGGCGTATTATCTATTCATTGTGCATTGATGACATTGAAAATCTTTTTTGTTGTTTTACGTATTAACGGAATTTTTAAAGCAATGGGTAATATACGACTTGAAAACAGACTTACATTGTGATAAAAGATAATACAGGTGACCCAAAAATTTATTGTGTAATTACTGAAATAAAGTATTTTATAGCTAAGAAAATTTGCACGTTGGGGTAATTATTTTTTAAACAAAGCAATCACCTCCAGGCTTCATAAACCAATAGTAGATATGTTAACTAACAATTATTAACTATGATGAGGCTATGTTACGATTAAAAAATCTCAATGGAAACTGGAAAAATTTTGGGGGATTTCTAAAAAAAAAGCAAATACCTTAAAAATAACGAAGTTTTTTTTTTGTGAAACGAGGTTGTTCTTTTTCCGAACAAATTTCGGCTTTTGCAGGGGTCTGGTTTTTGGCGTTTTTCTCGGGAACTGTTAGAGATGACTTCAAAAACTTTGCACCGTTTTATAAAGATTTTAGGTATAGGACATGCTTAACATTTTTTAAAGGCAATTGAATTGTCTAACAGAAAACGTAAAAATATACAGGGTGTTGCATTTAAAATAACAAACTTGCATGTCGGTTCTCGAAAACTAAACACCCTGTATATTAAAAAATAGTGCAGGCTTATGCAGCTCGTGATGCCAAACAACTTTTGCATTAAACACTTTTTTGTAACTGCTCTATTAACGACGCTATTAAATAATTTGCGTTGCATTTTTATTTTTTCGAAAAAATATAAAAGTGGCAGTTACTCGAAAAATATTGATATTAGGTATAGGACATGCTTAAAATTTTTTAAAGGCAATTGAATTGTCTAACAGAAAACGTGAAAATATACAGGGTGTTGCATTTAAAATAACAAACTTGCATGTGGGTTCTCGAAAACTAAACACCCTGTATATTGTAAACTAGTGCAGGTTTATGCAGCTCGTGATGCCAAACAACCTTTGTATTTAACACTTTTTAGTAACTACTCTATTAACGACGCTATTAAGCAATTTGCGTTGCATTTTTATTTTTTCGAAAAAATATAAAAGTGGCAGTTACTCGAAAAATATTGATTTTAGGTATAGGACAAGCTGAACATTTTTTAAAGGCAATTGAATTGTCTAACAGAAAACGTGGAAATATACAGCGTGTTGCATTTAAAATAACAAACTTGCATGTGGGTTCTCGAAAACTAAACACCCTGTATATTAAAAAATAGTGCAGGTTTATGCAGCTCGTGATGCCAAACAACTTTTGTATTTAACACTTTTTAGTAACTACTCTATTAACGACGCTATTAAATAATTTGCGTTGCATTTTTATTTTTTCGAAAAAATATAAAAGTGGCAGTTACTCGAAAAATATTGATATTAGGTATAGGACATGCTTAACATTTTTTAAAGACGATTGAATTGTCTAGCTGAAAACCTAAAAATATACAGGGTGTTGCATTTAAAATAACAAACTTGCATGTGGGTTCTCGAAAACTAAACACCCTGTATATTATAAAATAGTGCAGGTTTATGCAGCTCGTGATGCTAAACAACTTTTGTATTTAACACTTTTTAGTAACTATTCTATTAACGACGCTATTAAATAATTTGCGTTGCGTTTTTATTTTTTCGAAAAAATATAAAAGTGGCAGTTACTCGAAAAATATTGATTTTAGGTATAGGACAAGCTGAACATTTTTTAAAGGCAATTGAATTGTCTAACAGAAAACGTGAAAATATACAGGGTGTTGCATTTAAAATAACAAACTTGCATGTCGGTTCTCGAAAACTAAACACCCTGTATATTAAAAAATAGTGCAGGTTTATGCAGCTCGTGATGCCAAACAACTTTTGTATTTAACACTTTTTAGTAACTACTCTACTAACGACGCTATTAAATAATTTGCGTTGCATTTTTATTTTTTCGAAAAAATATAAAAGAGGCTGTAACTCGAAAAATATTGATTTTAGGTAAAAGACATGCTTAAAATTTTTTAAAGGCAATTGAATTGTCTAACAGAAAACGTAAAAATATACAGGGTGTTGCATTTAAAATAACAAACTTGCACTAGAAACGTTCAAGTTTAGAGGTTAAAATAGTACTGAAAATAGTACTGGCCGTGATCGTCAATGAGCGAGGCGGCACATCCACTAACATGTAAAAACAAAAAGTTAAAATTATTTCATCCATTGTGTAATTTTAATGTGCCGCTTCGTTCATTTATTGATCAATACGAAGTTGCTGTAACTTGGGTTGCCTACATCTCAGGCGCTTTATCACCTTTAGAGTTAAATTGATATTTGATCTTTAAATTGTGCATGAAAAACTTCAAAACTGATCAACTGTGATGCAAGTGAACTTTTTTAATTGTGTTAAGCTAATAGAAAACATTAACAAAATCAAAAAACAGCCCAACATGTACAAGTATAGACTAAAATCATTGCACTTTTGTAAGCAAGCATGCAAAAAATGTTAAATCTACGAGCATTTATTAATTACAAACTCAAATTTATAACAATTATTTACTCTCAGACGGTTTTATAAGAAATGGATAAAGTACATGGACAATAGTCTATTTTTGTAAACTAAAAACAAATTTAAACCACTCACCCTTTTTTTTTCACAAGAAGGCTCCATGATTTTCTGTTGTCATTCCCTTATTTTCATCGCAATATCTGCAACCAAAATATTTTCTTAAAAATAATAGATAATAAGCATAGATAAAGAGAGAAAAATAATAAGATATTTGATTTTAGAGAAAACAAAACTCATTCCACCTCAAGAGTATAAGTTACCTTAACGTTTGTGCACGAAAATCGATATTTGTAATCATACTCCTCTAAATACACACAATCATTAGAAGAAAATTTCTTTAAACAACAAAAACTCCAATCATGTAAAATTACTCCGCCAGAAACATCAAAAAAGGTTAAAATAGTACTGGTCGTGATCGTCAATGAGCGAGGCGGCACATCCACTAACATGTAAAAACAAACACTTGAAATTATTTCATCCATTGTGTAATTTTAATGTGCCGCCTCGTTCATTTATTAATCAATACTAAGTTGCTGTAACTTGAGTTGCCTAAATCTCAGGCGCTTTGTCACCTTTAAAGAGTTAATTTGATTTTTTACCCTTGAATTGTGCATTAAAAGGGTCTACACACCTACCAATTTGTCGGGACAACCGGCCGACCATTCCGATAAATTGTTTAATGTGTAGTGTTTCACCCGACCAACACGACAGTTGGAATGGTCGGCTGAGCAGTCTATCCAACAAGCCAACCTCCCCACTACATTCCTTTAGATAAGGACTATTAAACTGAAAATTTAACATCAAAATGAATAAAAAGCTATGACGTTTATGCTGTTGGTTGTACTGATCGGGAGGTGTGTAGACAACACCCAACTCGGAGTTCCCGACTGTCGGCCCCGACAAGTTGGCTAATGTGTAGAGGCTTTAAAACTTCAAAACCGATTAACTGTGATGCAAGTGAACTTATTTAATTGTGTACAATAAATAATTGAATGATATCTAAATGATTACAAAGCTTATCAAAAAACTATGAAAGAATTGTTCAGAAATCATCAAAGAATTATTACCATTAATAAATTAATAAAATTGCTCTTTTACATGAGGGATTTTTTTATAAGTAGATGCTTAAGCAAGTTCAAAACTCTGGTCTCATTGACGGTAGAGATAAAAGTCTTGAAACTGGCCTAGCATTTTAACAAGAAATCCTTCATCTAAAATCAGTGCCAATTTTACATTTATTTATATTAAACAATGACTGCAAACTTAATTAGAAGCTACCGAAAATTTACCCCTAGAAAACTACCAACAATTTTACTTGGAAGCTTTTGTACACCAAAATCAAAGAAGTCAACACTACACAAAAAAAACAATTTTAGTCTCTCACCAGAATAATTCCGACCATGCCCAATGTGCCGGTGCCATCTTGCCTGAGCAAACACAGAACTCTGGCGATGCTCGACCATGCAGAGCAGACTCCAGCATCCAGCCATCGGGTCCAACAGTGACCTGACCTAACTGGGTGAAAAATCCTCAAGACATCCTGAAATTAAAACATTAGTAAAACAAAGTTATTAAAACACATTTCAAAACTAATTTGGAAATTGTTTTTTCGACTCTTAACATGAAAAAATTAAAACTACAAAGGTTTCAAAAGGTCTTTACAACTAAAAACATCACAAAAACATTCAAAAATAAGAGACTGAAAAGATTTGAAGGCGTTATCAAGACTAAAATCGATTTTCAAACGTCGTCTTTACCTCCAAACATTTAATAAGAAAAGCGACTCTAATTTACAACACTATGACTGATAAATGCCTTAAACAATTAGTTCTTACGACACTGACTAATTTTTTAACTAGGGAGATTTGCTTAGACGTTCATCCCTCAATAATAACTATTTGCACAGCATTCGTTCCCAAAAACAATATGAAAATTACCTTAAATGTTCCATGAGCAAAAAAGCTAAAAGCTTATATAACTCTCTGAACCAAGACTGGTAATAAATAATAAAGATGGCACCAGGACAACCAACGATAAATTTCAGTACGAGTTCCAAACCATTCCCCAAAAATTTCTGAGCAGATGACTGATGGACGGACGACATCGACATAAGCTCTAAACTTGAAGTTCAACATGCTAAGTATAGCCTGATTTATAAACTAAAGTTCAGTTGAGGTTCGCAGTTGCTGTCAGCTGCGGTTGAGTTTGGCAGTAGCCAGTTCCATATCTGTAAAAACAATATACATTAGAATTACCATTCATTTTGGAGAAAAGTTTAACATAAACTACAATAATCCTTACATTTACATATACATCTACCAATCATTCAGTTACAAATGTTCATACTGGATGCTTACGTTAACTGATCATTAAGACTAATAAAATAATGTATACTGTTACCTTAACGTTTGTGCACGAAAATCGATATTTGAATTCATACTCCTCTAAATACACACGTTTATTAGAAAAAAAATCCTTTGAACAATACAAATTCGACGTTCAAAACCCAATCATGTAAAATTACCCCGCCAGAAACGTCAAAGAATTGAGGTTAAATAGTATTTGTCGTAAAAGAACGAGGCGGCACATATTCTCGGAACGAATTCCGGCTTTCGCAGGGGTCTAGTATTTCGCGTTTTTCTCGGGAACCGTTTGAGATAATTTCAAAAACTTTGCGCCGCTATACTCGCAAAAGATGCGCGCGTCGGAATATAAAAATTTTTAATTTTTTCCAACACGGTGCAACAGCCAATCGCGATCGCAAAAATGACCATTTATAAGAACCATTTTCGGACGTACGTTAAATATACTACAACATTTTAAAATGCGTTTTCTACACGTCATCAGATGCGCCCATCTTTTAGCTACATTTTGAGCCCAAATTCAAAAATATTGCACGAAAAATAACGAAGTTATGGATTTTTTTGTGAACCGAGGTGTTTATTTTTACGAACAAATTTCGGCTTTTGCAGGGGTCTGGTTTTTCGCGTTTTTCTCGGGAACCGTTTGGGATAATTTCAAAAACTTTGCGCCGTTTTGCTCGCAAAAGATGAGCACATCGGAAAATAAGAAATTTAGATTGTTTTTAAACAAATCAGATACATTGACAAAATAATTTCTAAACTACGATAAATCTTATGCACTTTTAAACAAAATTATTAATATTATTGCTATTTGTAAATATATCTGTTTACATTATCAAAATTTAACTTCATACACTAAAGCAATAGCCCAATCACATATTTATACAAACACGACATTCCTTGTACCTATTTAATACATCAAGCAGCGTCAGCTATTAGAGAACAAAAAATCTTGGCCATGATTGACGGACATTTTCTGATACATCGAATACTAAAATTAATGAAACAGTAACTATATTAATATTTAAGGCGATTTTTGTCAGCAAAAATAGATTTACTGATATCCAATCAATAAAGCATGTAAATTTAATCTTAAAATTAACATAATTACTGCGATCATTTAAGCACGAAATAAGTATTTTACCTTTTCAAGACGTGCAACTGCTAGATAGTATCCAAAATCTTCAAACCACTGAAATTAGTTTTAACAGCAATCGGCGTAATTAATTATAAATAATATCACTACAAACACACACGCATAACTCCGAGAAGACTGGCGATAAAATGGCGTATTATCGGTTCCTTGATGACGTCGTTATCTTTTTTGCTGTTTTACTTCTTGGCGGAATTTTTACAACATTGGTTAATATGTACGACCTTGACACAGACCCGTGATAACTCGTAACAGGTGTGACCTACAGGCACAGAACCCTACAGAGAAATTGAAATAAAGTATTGAATGCTAAAAATAAAGTTTGATAACATATAGCCTTGGCACTTTTCCTATTTTTCACAAAAATAAAAATCGTATAATAATCCTTAATTAGTCCATAAATACCTTGTACAAGACGTTTGAAACCATTTGCTTCAGTTTTCAGACAGTTGATTTTTTGGTAAAAAAAAAAAAGTGCAGACACTTTTTAAATAAAAACTTACAAATCTTTACATTTTATTTAATTATATCATACACGGGCATGTTCGCTACACAACATGGTCGTGGAATGAACATGCGATAACAGCATTGTAAAAATTTGGTAAATATTATAGGTACACAACAAAACAAGACACAAAATGCATACCATTTTCACAATGCCTCTCCAAGTATATCAAATATCTACACTACACTGGTATTGGGTAAGATGTTCCGAAAGGTGTATGCATGTTCAACATATATGTCACAAAAAGTCACTTACAAAAAACTTATAAAGCGAATACGGCAATCAATACAATCGCCTTACAATGCAAATAGAAATATAAATTTTTGCACTTACTCTGCAAGTGAATAATTAACTTTACAAACGATAGTCAACAATTATCTAAGTCCGTTACTGAGGAAATGTTTTAAAAGACATGTCAAGCATTGATCGTACAAATTCAAGTTTCGGCGACAATTCTTAAAAGTAAATAAACATTTTTAAAACGAAAATTATTACGTAACTTTATTGCACATATTCAGTAATCAAAAATTATCCAAAACAATACTAGCAAAAAATTAAGCCCAAATCGCAGCTAAAACTCACTTAATAATGTACAAATCTGTTATTTCATAAAAACAAAACACTAAATGCATTTAATTATTGCCAATACTATGGTGCTATTTCTTTCATTTTTTTTTCTTCAGCTAGATTTGTGCATAATTATTTATTAACAATTAGTTAAAAACAACTGAAAATCGCTATACTGTAAGTATTGCATCTCGATACATTAAAACAATTGCAATTCGATGTACTGACACAATTGCAATTCGATGTACTGAAACAATTGCAACTCGGTGTACTAAAACAATTTCAAATCGTTATGCTGAAACAATTGCAACTTATTAGGAAATTCTGTTTTCATTACAACAAATATAAAGCAATAATTTGCAGTACATGAATGAAATTTCGAGTAACTTTAATGGTCGATTACTGAAGAAAAATTAAAATCAAGTTAGCCTGCGTTTAAATATCTAATCTTTGCGATTTGGTAATGATATTTTAAAATTTAAGTATATGAAATATTAAAACCTAAAATTAATAAAATGTGCTGCACCAAATATCGGCTTTTAGAATTTAATTCGATACGAATTAACGAATTTGACTATGTCAAATTTTCATATTTTTAAATTAATTAAGTCGTGGATAGTTTGAAAGGGCTCCGAAAATTAAATTCTTACTGCATAATGCCGTCAACAAACAAAAAATAACATTCGAGCTAGAAAACGATTGTGATGTGCGCTTTTAAAAACAATTGAAGCATTGCACGTTTTTAAAATTGAAAACAATTGCATTGCCAATTACAAACAACTGAATGTCAACCAACGCGTGTCAATAAGGTTTAAACAGCATTGATAACTTTTCGATAACACCTGAATGTGCAGATTATAAACAATTGAATGTCGATGTAGTCTAGGGCTTCAAGTATGCGAGGCCATTAATTTAAAAGTACTTTTTATTGTACCTAACTTCACTGTAAAACAAAACAAGGAATAACAACAGAGCGACAAAATAAACAAAAGAAAAAACAAGACTTAATAAACTTGCAGTGTCAATGCTTGACTGACTTTGCGCCATCAGCCTTTTCAACGAAACAAATAATTTATGCCGTCAATGTACGGAATTTATACAGCACAACCAAAATCTATGCGGTTTTGTATGTGGTACATAACGCATCTCTAATAAGTATAGTTTCAAGCATTCGACTGTTTTTATTTAAAATATTAAATAATCCATAATATAACCTATATTAAATAGAGACACACCAAACAAATGTCCTTATTCTTTCTCGTCTGTTTTCTTCTCCTTCTCCACCTTTTCTTCTCGTGGTCTTGCACCACCGAATATTGTAGATGTTTGTGAAGTTTCGGCCATAGCGTTCACTGGTGCTGATACAGTCCTTGGTTGTAGCTTAAGTCTAGTTCGCCCGGACGTATCTGCAAATCAAACATTAAACGTGTAAAACCTATACAAAAATCACAATTGAGTAATTACTATCGGGAAACTAAACCTTTTTTTAAAAAAAAATTAATAATAATCGCCTAATGTAGATGCTAAAAAAAAAGTATATGGAAATCACAGTGGCACGTTATATGTTCATGGGGCCTTAGCAGAGCTGGGCATTACTTAAGTATATTTTTACTTAAGTATTTTTAACTTAAGTATTTTTTACTTAAGTATTTTTTTACTTCAGTACTTTTTCAAGTACTTTTCCGGTACTTAAGACTTGTACTGCAGTACATTTTAAAATTAGTTACCTAGGACTTGAATCTCGAGTACTTCGCTGAAAATACTGGTACTTATCACTTGTATTAGGACTTCAGTACCACAAAAATTACCTAAGTACTTTGTAAAATACTGCAGTACAGTGTAAAGTACTTAAATACTTTTAGTGAACACAAGTACTTTTTAAGATATTAAGTTTTATAAGATAGGAACGGTGGTTTTCAACGTGTTAAAACTTGTCTAAAGTTTTAAACATAATCCACATTGGGGTGCATAGAATAGCTACTGTTGAAAAGGTTAATACGGACAACAATTTTATTAAATATAAATTAAACTCTACCTATAAGGTAAATCTTATCCTACAACCTTTATTGTATTATATTGTGAACAATTCTTTAATTTTTGACCCTAAATTACTAAAATTTGTATAGTTAATTACTGATTTGAACCATGTATATTTTCCTTGTACGTCTCATGTATATAGAAGTTTAGCAGAAATGTTCATAGTAAATGTACTGTAGTGTCGCTCTTATTATTATATTAATGGAAAAACAAAACGTTTTCAAAATGGTTGTGGCTATTTGCACCTACAGTAGGTACGAATAATTGGCTATTTGCACCTACTGTATAGGCATATACCGCTTGTAACTGAGTTCTGGTACACCCCCTTTTTTACTTTAGTTTTAATTTTTCATAAATCAACTTTTATACAGATGATATGTGTAAATAACCAGAATATTTGAACATATGTACACTATTATTTCAATTCCGGTTTCGTCGGAAATTGCCCCAACTTTGTTATTTCAAATGGAACACCCCGTATATTTTGTATTTTTGGAAAGAGGAGGCAACTTTGAATACAACTGCATCATTTTGATTAATTTTAATAACATCAAATAATTTTTGGACCAATATTTATTTGCCGTTACCTTTATAAATTGAATTTTATTATGTCAACAATTGTCCAAAAAAGGTTTTTCGTACATTTTTATTAACATTTAGGTTACTTTAATCGGCTTTGAAGGTTGCAGACTATTTTTTGACCAATAACATATATTTGTGTTGAAAGGCTGCTTGCCTCAATGACTTAAAATATTATAAAAACTTATTTAGATATTCTATTAATTGTAGTATACTGTGCATAATTGCAACAAATTATCACTAATTTTTTTTATTAAATAACTATATTAGTTACAACTATAATTTGTTTTGTTGCACTTAGGCACAGTGTACTGCGATTAATAGGATATCTTAACAAGTTTTTATAATATTTTAAGTCTGTGAAGCAGCAATCCAACACAAATATAAGTTATTGGTATTGTTAAATTCGACAGGAAATACTCTTATTTAAATAAGTGCATGTACTACTGCATTTGCATTTGTCAAAAAACCGATTTGCAATCTTCAAAGCCAATTAAAGTAACCTAAATGGCAATTAAAATTTACAAAAACATTTGTCAGATACTTGTTGACAAAATAAAATTCAATGTATGCAGGTCACGGCTCACTTAATAAAAAAGTAAATTATTGTTCAAAAATTATTTAAGGTTATTTAAATTAACCAAAGTCCTACACGGTAGAGGGACTTATGACTAAATAAAAATAAAAAAGTAACCAAACCAGTGCAGTTGAATTCATAATTGCCTCCTTTTCTAAAAATGTAAATATATATAGGGTGTTCCATTTGAAATAACAAAGTTAGCGCAATTTCCGGCGAAACCGAAAGTGAGATAATAGTGTACATATGTTCAAATATTCGGGTTAATTACACATAACATATATATAAAAGTTTATTTATGTAAACTTAAAACTAAATACAAAAAAGTACCAGAACTCAGTACCCGGTATATTCCTTTACAGTAGGTGCAAATAGCCAATTATTCGTACCTACTGTAGGTGCAAATAGCCACAACCTTTCAAAATTAATTAACAGTATGTAATAGTGAAACCTATATAAGCACATTTAATAAACAACTCCTAATATATTATACGTTCAGTATACATTGTGTCACAAAAATAACGCCCAAAATGGCAACTGAGGTTTAGTTTTTACAAAAATGTAAAAGAAAGAAAAGTTTTTGTCTTACTAGGAAATTAATTTTAAACAAATCTGTTTTTAGTCTATCACACAAAGGGTGTCCCAAAATCAAAATATACATTTTCGCGTCGTAA
Source organism: Elmis aenea (assembly GCA_947652605.1). Lineage (NCBI taxonomy): Eukaryota > Metazoa > Arthropoda > Insecta > Coleoptera > Elmidae > Elmis > Elmis aenea. The sequence continues at coordinate 6,273,904 of OX393583.1, read as the reverse complement.
ACTGCCAGAAATGTATAATTTAGAGAAAAATGTCATAGGAAAACGGTTCAAAATTTATTTTTAATTTTACCTGTGCAAAACTTTTAACTGCTTTTTTAATAAACTGTAACAATTTACTATTATAAAGTAATAAAAATTTACGTATTCCGTAATATTTTTAACTGGTTGCTGACATCAAAAAGGGTTTTATACCAGTAACATCAGCAATGCTGTAGTCTCTAAATAATATCTGCAAAAAGTAGAAATACTTAAGTACATTTTGCAAGTACTTGTACTTAAGAATCAGTACTTTTAAAAATGCGGTACTGGTACTTATGCCCAAGTACTTGTCGTAAGTACTTAAGACTTAAGTAATTTTTGGCCAGTACTTGCCCAGCTCTGGGCCTTAAGTATGTTTGTATTTAAGTTTATAAAAGATTGGTAAGGGGTCCGTGAGTGATAGGCAGGGGCCCTCGACTTGAGGGGGGGCCCGAAACAGCATATATTCAAATCGTTTTGAAAATTTTGTGTCACCAACAACTTATACTTATTATTTTCACAAAAACCAATTTATAGGAAGGCCCGATAAGTTTTAGAACCAGGGGCTGGGGTTTGAGACCCCCTGTTTGTGGGGGCCATAAGCAGTAGCCATAGGCGTCCACAAGGGAGGGTAAACGGGGCACTTGCCTCTCTCTGGAATCGAGTACTCCATTAATGACCAAATGAAAGAGGGTCACTTTAAAAGTTCTTAAATATTTTAATGCATTCCTGATGGGATCAATTGTGGGCAATTTGGTCTGCAAGCTTTGCCCCTCCCCCTGGATAATTCCCTGTGGACGCCCATGGCAATAGCCCCTTTTGCTCATAGAACAACACGCCACTGAGAACTCATTGGACGGAGCTAATTCCAAAGTAGAAACAATTGCAAACTTGCTTTTGTTTTCAGTTGTTCTGTATAATAGCTGTATTACACTATACAATTTCTTGTTCAAGAAATTTTATACTAGATTGTACAGCTGTTGCCAAGTTACAACACGTCTTATGTCGTAAACTGACACTTCGCGTAAGTCAATTTACGACATTGTAACTTGGCAACAGCTGTACAATCTAGTATAAAATTTCTTGAACAAGAAATTGTATAGTGTAATACAGCTTTAAGTCTATAACATTCATGGTTTACTTACAAGAAGATAACCATGCTGATATTACTAGAAATTCATCAAACTCGGCACAAAAAAAAAAATGATTGGGTAGTAAAATATTTCTTACCTGGTGCAGGATTTGGTAAATCTTCATTGAAAGACTTTCTTTCTGGACGAGGTCTGGCGCCACCTCCGAAACCTCCTTGTCTATTAGAAGCACTTCCTCCTCTACCCCAATCTCGTCCACCTCCAGGACCACCAGCACCAGCACCGGCACCGGCACCACCACCACCACCACCACCACCTCCTCCTCCTCCTCCTCCTCCGCCGCCGCCGTCTTCACCAAAGTTTCCATAATTTCCCCTATTGCCGCCTCGATCCCTGTCTACAGCATCTTTTAATTGATATAAATACGTAACAAACACTTGATAGTGCTCGATACTCGAAGGTAAAACGTATCTTACTTAATGCGGATTCCGAAATAACTGCCTACTTTGATTTTTATAAATAGAAATCAAAGTTTTTTAATAAAACAAAAGTGCGATGAAACAAATTACGGTTGAAAAAAATTAAACACAAGCTTAAAACAATTTACATTTTTTAACATATGAGCCACATGATTACAATAATTAGCCACTCCACTGACTACATTATTAAAACAAGGTTGAATATGTTAAAATTAACAAATTTACCACGCCTGACGAATAAACAGCATAAATGTCAAACTAAAACAATTGCCATGTGACTTCATTTGTTTAGCCGTGGCTCAATTGTTTTAATAAATTTTGTTACCTATGGTAATCGAATGACAGTTTTCTTCAATCTCTTTGGAGCAATAAATAAACAAAAAAGGACCATTTAACGATGACGTTTTATTTTAATGTTTTTTAAGGAGATTGTAAATTTTTTAATCGATTTTGGATGTCAACTTCGATTGTTCATGATAGAAAATAAAGTTCTACACACACTGATTTCTTGTACCACAGATTTTATTGACTATGTCAGAAATTAAACGATCGAATGACATTAGTATTTGTATTACCTGTGAAACCACCTCGGTTACCACCTCCACGTCGATCGAAGTCATCTCCGAAGCCACCTCTATGTTCTCCACCCGATCTGGGACCACCTCGGAAGCCACCACGACCACCTCGATTTCGGTCAAAACCACTTGAACCGCCAGTTCTTTTGCCTAAACACAACAACAAATACACTGAATTAGTTTCACGGTTACGATGAAACTTCTAGACATGCAAAAGTGACGTAACTATATAAAAAACAACACATTTTGAAAGCTTTGAATGAGGAAACACTATACAACAATTCCTTAACGCCTAAGTGAATCTAAACTATTATAGTTTGGCTAATGTACCTTCGGCAACGTCAATTTTTATCCGATTTCCTTCTACCTCAACGAGTCCATCCATGTTAACGGCTTGTTCCAGATCCTGAATGCTTTCGAACTCAACGTAACAAAAACCTTTGAATCGGTCAGTTTCTTTATCCATGACAAGTCGTACATTTTTCACTTTAAGTTCTCCGAATATGCGGTTTACGTCGCCTTGAACAATACCGTAGGGTAAATTTCCAATAAATGCTGTGTACGGGGGTTCTGTGGGGAAAGGCTTCCTGCCGCCTCTTCTTCCTCCTCCGCCATAATCTCTAAAAATTGATACATTTGTTACAAAAGCATGTGCACCTTAACACTGCGGCAATACCGGGAACATTTAAATTTGCCGTTAGATGTTCATTAAGTACGATAAATTCAATTTGACATTTACTGATAATGTGCCCCGAAGTGGAATATTGACATATCTTAAACAGAATGCACATAAATTAGGGAAATTCTATTAATTTACCTGTTATCGCGATCATCATATCCTCCACGTCCGGCCATATTTGATAGCCAAGGGCTTACGCGCGTCCCCAAACTCCACTAAATGCACTGCAGCCAACCTTGTCATGTACATGTCATTTTTACTGTTATTAGAAATTCTAATTTCAAAATTCAATTGCAGTTTAAGTTTTCTTGGATTTTTCTAAAACAGAGAAAAACACACAGCTCGTTGCAATTTGACAGACAACAAATTTCCAAAACAAACAAAAAATGACAAATGAAAATATTATACAACTAAAGGCCTAACACCCCTGTGCTAAAACCCCCAAGTACAATCTATAAAGTACAACAAACCAGTTAGCAAAGTAAAAATTTCATTTTATAATTAATAGGCTTGCTAAGTAATTAAAAAAAGCAACTTTAAAACAATACAATAAATAAGTAGTTCAAGTACAAAGTCTTGACCACAAATAGTAATTTTAAAATAAGTCACCCATTCTTTGTACTGACAGACAGCATGTGAATATTTTCAAAAAGTTTACTGCAATTTTCTTTGATTTTTATATTCTTCGTAGGATACTTCATACCTGTTTTTGTAATTCTATCTTTTATTAGGTGCTTGTATGTACATAAGGCTGCATATAAATATTCAACTACTTTAAAGTAAAATATAAATTATTGCATGTTACACAAAACACAACTAATAAGCGTTGATTTTTTTTACGCACAATGAAAAAAGCTTTTTAAACAGTTCATATATTTTATTAAGCACTTGGAATTACTCAGTTCATATAAAAATAGGTACAAAGGAACCTAATTAATATTTATTGTTTTAAAACAATACAATAATTCATTTAAACACAAATACATTTACAAAAACATGCCAAATTCTTGCACAGAAAGTCGATGAATTAAAAAAAAAAAGATTACAAGTTTAATTTTCTCTTATAAAACGGATTAATTGGACTGCTAATTCCCGTCACCTTTAGAAGCGGTTTTGCAGGCTTCTTATTAGCGTCGAACGGTATGGCAGGCGAATTCCGCAACTGTTCGTGATGCTCGTGTATTTCCTGCGATTGGTTCAGCATCAAGTCGATCTTCACTTTTTTTGTGCTGTTCGGCGTCGACGAGTCCGAAAAAGGATTTTTAACTAACCGCGAATCCAAAGACACCCGTTTACTGAGCGAATTTTTCCCCCGTAATTCCGTCAGTCTTTCGGCCTTTTTCTTGTACGAATTCGCGGGAACGAAAATTTCAATTTCGCCGTCCTTCAACGGCAAGTCCCAGTCGCTTTGAGGGAAAAGCGAACCGTCTTCGCCCAACTCGGTTCGATTAATAATTTTTCGTCTGGTTTTCGTAGGAGAACCGGGAGACGTGGGTTTTTCAACGTTTTGAAGCGATAATTTATCCGTTTTTTGACGAATCGGTACTTGGTCTTCGGTTAGGGAGTCCTCGTTTTCCGAATAAACGTACCAGGTGCCTGAATTTCTACGAAAATGGGCTTCGAGTTGCCATTTGGAGCTATCGGGTTGGTACGAAGCTCTTCGTCTCGGCCTGATGTTGTCGAGCAGAGAACCGTCGAAGACTTGCGCCTTGAGATTATCGAAACTCGCACGTTCTCGCTTCTTGCCCGGGCTTTTTCGTTTAATGACACCGCCTTCGCTCTCCTGGATGAACCGTTCCAGCTTTTCCTGGAAGACGTCCGTGAGATTTCCGTTGCACTCTTCGTCGTTTCCGGATTTGGGCAACTTCCGTCGTTTCGTTTTTGTCAGCGCGGCCTCGTTCTCGACCGGTTCGACAAGTTTTTTGCGCTTCCTGTTCTTGGCGCTGTCGTGGAGGAGCTCCTCTTCGAACTCGGCCAGTCTTATCATGGAAGATTTTAATTTGGTCGAAGGTCCTTCGCTCTGCGGGAGCGAAACTTTTTTTATTCCGAGCGGGAAATTGCCTTCCGACAACTCTTCGAATCTAATCAGAAAAAAATTGTTAAGAGTACCGTATTGGCCCAACTATCGGGCGACCCTGATTATAAGGCAACCCCTATTTTTTTGAGAAAAAAACATTTCCCTCTGCATTATATTGTAACTCGAATATAAGGCGACCCACCTACGTGTCGCCTTTTTAAATAAAAACCTCGCCTTGTAGTCGGGCTAATACGGTAAACAGGGTGTGCTATACAAATTTTTCGTGCGTGCAAGAATTCGTGGCTCACAAAGAAATTGCAATGAAATTTCAAGTGACGTAAACCTTTCGATCGCTGTTCCGTTACCGTTTCCAATTTCTGAAAAATATACTTACTCTTTGGCTAATTTAGTGATCGCTTTTCTTGCATTCGTTTTTGAACCCTCGGTAAATTTATTGCTCAAAAGTAACTCCGCGATTGCTGATGCATCGAACGAGATTTGTCGTAGAACGACGTCCACTTGGCCGGCACGGGGGTCGAGTACCATTTGAGTATCGCTGTTATCTTCCGATTCATCGTCTTCTATCGGACTGTCTTCGTCCATGGAGACTTCTTCTTTTTGCATAGCGTCAATAGTGCCACCAGGAAAACCTCGCTACAGGAAAGGATAAAAAAAATCTTCATTTTATATTATACCGGGTGATTCAGTTCGACTGTCACCCTCTATAACTTTTTGATTATTGAACATAACCCCAACAAACCTTATATTTTTGAAAACGGCGACAAATTCTCTATTAAGTGATGTGCATTTGTTATCTCTACGATGACGTATGTCAAATCCGCAATAGGCATGTTTTTTTTTTTTTAAATTACATAGTATACATGTTTTTGTTGATTCGGATAGAGAATTGAATTCTGAATCCGAATATGTATTAAAAAAGTATGCATACATACGAAAATTGTTGAAAAAAATCAGTTCAAAGTTTATTCAAATTATAGCAAACAGTCTATTTAACATAACAAAAGACGATCAAATCTTAGAAACGATACTACAACTATGAATAGAAATCTATTAAAAATATATTTTTAGTTCAAATAAAAACAAATAATAAACGTCGACATGAAAAATTAGACTTAAATGTATTCAAAGTGACCGCCCCCTGCTTCCAAACACAGTTGTCCTCTATTTGTAACTGCTTGAATACATTTTTTATGTCAACGTTTATTATTTGTTTTTATTTTAATTAATAATTAATTCTTAATAGATTTCCATTAGTAGTTACACCATAATTTTTAAGATTTGATCGTTTTTTTGTTATGTTAAATAGACTGTTTGCTACAATTTGAATAGACTTTCTTATGTATGCATACTTTTTTAATACATGGTTGGATTCAGAATTAAATTCTCTATCCGAATCAACAAAAACATGTACACTATGTAATTTAAAAAAAAAACAGATGCCTATCGCGGATTTGACATATGTCATCGTACAGATAACAAATGCACATCACTTGATTTGATTTGATCATCTTTTGTCATGTTAAATAGACGGTTTGCTATAATTTGAATAAAATTTGACCTGATTTTTCTCGAAAATTTTCTTATGTATGCATACTTTTGATACATGGTCGAATTCAGAATTAAATTCTTTATTCGAATCAACAAAAACATGTTCACTATGTAATTTAAAAAAAAAAACAGATGCCTATCGCGGATTTGACATATGTCATCGTAGAGATAACAAATGCACATCACTTAATAGAGAATTTGTTGTCGTTTTCAAAAATATCAGGTTTGTTGGGGTTATTTCCAATAATTAAAAATTTATAGGGGTGCGACAGTCAAACTGAATCACCCGGTATACAGGGTGTTTCCGTGACTATGTTTTGACGTTTTACGGTACCTAGGGGAGGTCATTTATGATATTTTTTGCCCCTGTGAATCGCGGGTTTGAGAAATTTTACCGCATCGTCCCCGCCCCCCACCCCCCTCGACGTACCTGCTGGAACAAACTTATTAAACCCAATTACTACTTACATCTCTCCAAGCTGCGAATCTCTCTTCATACTCGAGCCCCGCGTCGGACTGCCTTAACAGATGTCTAAAAATATGCCTCGTAAAATGACTTATGTATCGCTGATCGTCCAGTTTAACCATTTCTTTGACGAACGGAATCAATAATAAGGTCGTGGTCTCCGGTTTAATTTTCCCTTCGCATACCTACGAACGTAACAGGTAAAACAAAATCGAAAAACATCACGTGACGTCACTACCTTCGCCAGTTCTTCGAGGTAAATTTCTACAACGTGCATTACAAGTCCAACGGGTGGATTTCTGCCGATATCTAACACAGTCCCGGCTAGAATTGCGTTGAAGTGTTCGACGACTTCCGTGTCCCAATTTTCATTTTTTAAAACTTCGAACGCTCGTCGAAGAATTCGCCGCAGAAGCTGAAACACAACGGTCACTAACCTGCAGATCATTAAATAAGTATCCGCTTACCATGAGAAATTTGTCTAATCGTAGCTGATCTATTCCGAACCATTCCGCGATGAGGGTGTTCAACGCGCACTTGAAAAACAGCAACGAAGCATCCCAACTCGAAAAATGTAATAGCTGGCTAATGTTTTCGGCACATTGTTCCTGCAACGACAATGAGAGAAAATTTCTCGACACTGTGATTTACAACGTTACCTGTGCTAACGGTTTATCCGACATCCACATCGTATAAAACAGCCCTTTCCATATTCTCATGAAATCTTGCTCAGTAAACGCTAAAATACGATAACTTTAAGCCCCATGCTTAAAAATGAGGTTATATCACTTACGCATTTTGCTGGAACGGTGTTGAAACCATTTTTTCAAATTTCTTAGAGTTCTTTCGCGTAACCTCTTGTTGTTACCTGCTAATACCTTCGCTAGTTTAATATCTTGGGCAACTACGAACACTTTCTTGTCGTTCTCATTGATCTTTTTCTTTATTTTAGCCATATTTGAAGCGTTATGTTATTTTTTTAAACATAATAGTGCCTGCTACGTACGCTAAAAGCCATGCTTTCAACTAGCAGTACATTTGAACTAATGGCAGCACTGTACATTGCACCTACTTCTCATTTTACATAAAACAAGATATTATACAATAATCTTCAGCAACTTATTTAAAAAAATGTTTTACTATTAACGTAATATTTTTAGGTTCTTTTAATTGTTGAAAGCGACTTTTAAATAATTACAATTATCTTATGGCGATTGTAATGACCCATAAAACTCGAAAACATTTGCAAAATTATTTATTTTATGTACATTAAGAAAAAATTATGATTTAATTTTTTACACAGGTGCTTCTTTACAGTATCACTTATATGGTTTGCAGTTGTAATACAAAATTTGCCATTAATTAAAATGTAAATAAAGCAAACTCTCAAAAAACATTTAATACAAGCGATAATAAATAAAGACGAAACTAACTTTAATGATAAAACTGAATATATTAAGTGTAAATGTAAAATTTTATATTACACCTGCATACATTTCACTAAACAAAAATCATAGGTACAAAATACCCCGTATCATCCTATACTCGTAAAAACCAATTATTCATTATTCGACAAATTTAATACAAAAAATATATATTACATCAGTCACTCTAAAAATTTACATATAAACCACTGGGGGAAATTTTATGTCGCAAACATTGCAACAAAAAGTAAGAATAACAATTGCCCAGTAATAAAACACTGCTCAACTTTTTCAAATACACCGATCTTCGACTGTTTCTCTTAAATCAATCTTAAACAACTGAAGATTATCAAAAACATGGCAACAAAATTAATTTATTAGTCGCAACATTTTCAATCGATATAGAAATTTCCAATAAACTTATTAGGTATAAAAAGAAAGTTGGTTGATATATGATAAATATCTATGTATATACACGATTCTGCATAAAAATAATTTACTCAATCACATGCAAAATATAAACTGGGTTGCAATGCCAACCCAAGCCGAAAAAACACAATCAACTAATCGGCTGCTGCATTATTTACAATAAATTCAACATTTCTCATTAAAATCTGGATGCAGTAGCTGCATCATAAGTATAAAAACATTGATTCAGCTACTGCATACAATTTTTAACGAAAACAGGTTAAAGACAATCAATTTAAGCTCGAGTCGTTTCAAAAATAGCAAATCTCATTAAATGGAGCAGTAATAAAGATCATTATGATTACTTAAGGTTTGTAAGACTAGACATGTATGAGGGGGAACCCCATAAGCTCCTGATTAACTGTATATCGTGAAATTTTGAGACAAGTGTCATTTTTTTAAATTAAAGTTCGCAATGTTCATGTAAAAATAACAAAAGATTAAAAGTTTGTAGCAAAGGCGACAGATTTAGGCTGTGTGGGGCCCTAGAAGTAACTAAATCAAAGTTTACACTGTGTCTTTTAATATGTTTGTTCCAGCAGACAATCTTGTACCAATTCACGAACTAGTACATGAACTGGTTTCTGCACATGTGCAGAATCCCGATAGTCCACCGGATCATACATGGCCTTGCCGAAAGAAACCTAATATTTAAAGCAACTTCTAACTGTCAGCTTATAAGACGCTGCAGCGTGGAAGACGCATCCCGATTTCGAAATGGTAAATTGGAGAGAGAAAAACTTTTAAAAGACACTTTCGGCTACTAAGTTGCGGGGATTATCTATATTGGAAAACACAGCGTTGTTTGAGCCAAAAAATACGTTGAGGGCCCCCGGCAAGCACCGAGCACAGCCGCAAGTAAATCTGCCACTGCGTGTCGAACGATTTGCTATTATTGAAACTCCACGTCGTCAACTGTTATAATTAACTGTTAACAGTTCGTTAATAAAATTTTAAAAATCGGTGCAAATATCGGCACAACTAAACGCAATTAAAACAATTCATAGACCCACGCACTCTCAGAAAATACCAATATCCAATAGTAACAGATAATAGTACCGTATATTACAAAAATTAAACACAAAACTTTTTGGTATGGCAAAAGATGTTACGATAAAGGATTATTTAAATTATATGCAGTCCATTTCACCATCACTGGTCACTAAGTATTCCGCGGAAGCTGCAATTAAAAACAGTTTTACAATTATTTTTTTTAAACTGCTTAATAAGTTCCACACAAACTTAAAAAAAAAGGACAAATTATAGTACTGACTTTTTTTTTAAATCAATCGGTGGCTAGAGGTCTTTCAGGATAAGCTGAACCGCGAAATGCGCAAAGAGGGGGATGGTGGTTAAAATGTAACCTTTCTAACAACGTTATATTATTATAGGTTATAACCCCGTTGTTGAAATAGACGTACGTTTTTAGGTGGCGCAGTATTTAACGCTTTACACGAATTTTGGTTTCTGCGTCAGTTCAGTTTATCTTGAAATACCTCTAGGATGCACAGTGTGATAAAGAGGACGATTGTTGAAGAAAGATAGCATGAGTTCTAAGCAGTGGCGGCCCGTAAAATTTGCAATGGCGGGCGGACAAATCTAACCAAAATTAAACTATAAATATTAGTTAAAAAATCACAATACCAGTGAAAATTAAAATCCCGGATCATTCCTGTTCCTGATTTTCATAATTTTCTTATTAACTTTTAAACTAATTGATGTAAGCTATGGTATAGTACCGTCATTGTTGCCAAATTATGCAAATCTGATAGTCTGGCAACATTGTAACAGTGTAACCGCTCATTGGACGCGAAAACTGGAGTGGGGGGAAGTTTTGCAATGTGCAAAAATGTCCCGGTCTTTACTGTTTTATTTGAATTTTGCATGATTTTCACAAAAATTTGGCAAGGATTTTTTTTTGTAACCCCAGGTTGGTGTTCCCTTAACTTCAGAGAAAAAAACGGGCTACCTTAATATTTTTAAACCTTACATATAAAAAGAAGAAAAAAGATGGAGGGAAGCATACATTAAAAAAACAAATGCCTCACACCTAATGGTAGAGAAGCGTAAAAATAAAGAGAGGTTAAAAATATTCACTGCAAACAAGTTAACTCGCGTCCTGCTAAAAATTCAATTCCTACCTTGCTAATCGGCGTAAACTATATACGGTTGATCGACATCGGCAACTTCCACCTGTACAAACTGTGGTTGCAGCATCTGCATTGTATTTGAATTGGCTCGACTCATTGAATTCCGCGACCTACGTCCACAAAAAAAAAACAATACAAGTCTCGTACAATAAACAAAAAGTTTCTTCGTACTTACTTAGCTTTCGCGTGAGTTAAAATATGACTTTTTAAATTGGTAGATTGCGCAAATTTTTTATTACATCCATCGAATGGACAAACATACGGCCTATCGCCTGTGTGGATACGAACATGCGTCCTGAAAGAACACAAAAATAAACGTGTCGCAATATTATACAATCAAGAAGAAAAAAATACAAGAAAAGTTTTCGCATTGCGCAAGATAAAAATGTATTAATTATTATCGCAAAGTACTGGCCATTTGGATGACATTACATTTTAAAAATTAAAATCGTTTAATCTAATATAAGGTGACAACTTTTTTTTCCAGATCATTGACAACACATTTGAGACACTTTAAATAGCATTTACTTTAATCAACAATCACTTTATTCGATCGATTGAAAAATGAAGCCATAGAGTGCCATGGATTCAAACAATATTGAAACAAACGAATGTTTTCATTTTACAGTGCGTAAAAAAATCTACAAATGTTTCCCCAAAAATATTTTTGAACCATCAAGTATAACCGAGTTATTAACGATTTAAAAAATGCCCATTTTGATTTTTGTTTATTATCTAGAGTGCCATGGAGCTTTATAAAACATTAAAGCATCACTGAAAAGGTCTTAAAGCTGTATTACATTATAAAATTTCTTGTTCAAGAAAATTTATACTAGATTGTACAGCTGTTGCCAAGTTACAACACGTCTTACGTCGTAAATTGACATACGCGAAGTGTCATAAGACGTGTTGTAACTTGGCAACAGCTGTACAATCTAGTATAAAATTACTTGAACAAGAAATTGTACAAGAAATTGTATAATGTAATACAGCTTTTAGAAAGGGGAACAATTTGTCTAGTTTAAACTTCTTTGTGGCTCTTACCGTTAACGAGATACCAATAATGGCCCTATTATGAGGACCACCCTGTATACAGGGTGATTACAGGGTGATTCAAAGTCGAGGGTAACCATGGAGATCTCGCTTATTACTGAAGATAGAGGGTAGGTTTAAATTTGGTAAATTGGCTAAATTTTATGCTCATCAATAATAACAAAACAGATTTGAAATATCTTCAACTGTTTTTGAAAAATTGAAAAAAACTGAAAAAATGACAAACTTGATTTTCATCTAGTTAGCTAGAACTTTTTTTCTGATTTCAAAAAAGTATTACATGATTATTTTATTTACATAAACAACGTATTTATTTGAAAAAATGGGTTTTCATTTATTCAACATATCTAATAACTACATAAAAATAAAGTTTGTCGCCCAAAAGAAATTTAAAAAGTTGGGACCCATAAAACAAAACGGAATGGCACCATTAAAAGTAAAATAAAAAGTGACCATGCAAAAAATTTTAGATTGAAAAAAAAATTATAAACAAAAAAGTTACCTATAGCAAAAAAACCGGTCATTTTTTCAGTTTTTTTTTACATTTTTTCAAAAACAGTTGAAGATATTTCAAATCTGTTTTGTTTGATATTATTGATGAGCATAAAATTTAGCAACTTTGCCAATTTAAACCTACCCTCTATCTTCAATAATAAGCGAGATCCCCATGGTCACCCTCAAATTTGAATCACCCTGTATATTAAACTGATCTGATTTTGGAATTAAAAACTATGGATCCAAATTTTGCTGTAATTTTATCCCACAATAAGCAATTTTACTCCTCTAATTGATGATAAATTATTTACATTAATTAAAAATTTATAGCAGGTATTTTCATTAGTTTCGTTCGGTTAAAATTAAATGTACAGGGTGGCCTATTTTCGATGCCCATACAGGGTATCTCGCTTATTATCAGAGATAGAAAAAACTAAGTACGTAGTCTCGATTTATTTTAAATTCATTGCCGTTAACAGATTTTTGATATCTTTTTTAATTTTCGAAATATAGCCAAAAACAGATTTTTGGCACTTTTCAAAAATGTTAAATATCTCGTTTAAACGAAAAGATAGAGGAAAACTTTAAAGACATTTTTTGCATGAGTTTTTATCCTTAATAAGTTAGCGATATTCAGTTTTTTTTTTACTCATGAAAATATCGATATATTACACCTAATTTTCTTATTTTAAATGGCAACCATAAGCAAATTATATATTTTTGAAAAGCGCAAACACTAAGCTTTCGATTTATATCAAAGCCAACTATGAAAAAAGCCAAAAATCTGTTTTTGGCTATATCCTGAAAATTACAAAATATATCAAAAATCTGTTTACGGTAATGAATTCCTTTCGAAAAAAGAAATCGAGACTACATACTTGGTTTTTTTATATCTCTGATAAATAACCAAGATACCCTGTATGGGCATCGAAAATGGGCCACCCTGTACATCTAAATTCACATGAAATAGACATTCACAATGAAATAAACGTTTTTATTATTCATTTATTATTAATATGATTCTGATACTTGGTAATAATAAAAATTAAGGAAGGGGGGGGTAAGGGTACACAGAAATCTTAAGTTTGAGAACCACTGCTATAAAACATTGCATAATAATCAATAGTCACCAACACAATAATTACTCAAATTTACCAAGCTCAGTATTTTTTAAGACAATTCAGTTTTCTCTGTTTAAAAAAAATACACGGGTTTCATTTTAAACAATTGAATGCTCATGACCAAAATTCAGCAAAATGAACTGAGAAAAACAAACACCCTGTGTATTATTTTAAAAATGTAACCGTTCAGCAGTCACAATACGGGTGTTTTTAATCAAACTTGCGAATTATTTTAAACTGGAATCATAAATTTGCGAAATATTATTTTTTTAAAGTCCCCGATTCGTCAAAATTTTCAAAAAAAATTTACAACGCAAAGTGTTTATTTTAGGTACGACAAACCTCATACATATCTGAAAGAGAATTTAATGTGAAATCTAAGCAATGAACAATAACAATATACAGGGTGTTCCATTTAAAGTAACAAAGTTACGTATTGGTACGCGAAAAAAAACACTACGCAGCTGAAAATAATTTTAAACCATGCAGTTCCCACCTCAAACAACTTTAACATTTAAACCTGTCTTCTATATGAATTAAGACGAAATATGAAGGAAATACACACTACGTGGACACCCTGTATATTCAAAATTCCTTAATTTCGTTGATTAAATCTACGCCTAAGCGTGAAAAAATTTGCTAGAATTAAAAAACAGACTCACCGTAAGTTAAAATCGAGACTGAACCGTTTTCCACAGCCTTCGAACGTGCACTGAAAGGGCTTCTCTCCCGTATGGACGAGCTGGTGTCGTTTTAATTTACTAGACTCTACGAAGGCTTTGCCACATTCGGCGCAGACGTGCACACGTGGACCGTGCGTGTGTAAGTGTTTCCGCATCGCAGAATTGTCTCGGAACATTTTATTACAACCTTTATGGGGGCACGCTGCAAACAAGCAGGACGATAAATATTTTTGGAATGCCACACTAATATAACAAACTATTAAATAGTAAATCATAACATAAATGAAATTTATGAGAAAGTCGTACCGATCGTCCTATCAACATTATCTTGATTCGGTCGTCGCACTCTAGGACTTTTTAAACCTGGTCTTGCGAACTCTGCTAATTGTTTTGGGTCCGATAAATCTAAGCCTGGTATACCGTCTGCTGGAATCTTTTTACCGGTCATGTACTCGGTATAATCTGGATCCGGTTCGGGATTCGAGCCTTCATCTGTAATACACAGTAAACATTTTTTAACCTAGGACGAACATTAAAAATATTGTTTCAAACAATTCGGGAAAGTTTTAGTAATGTTGATTTTGAATCAATTGCAACAAACGGTAACAATTATAAATATGACAGTTGTTGTGTTAAATCAAATTTTAAACTTGCCATATATAGGGTCCACCCGCTTAATATTCTTTAGTTTCATTATTCAAAAAACTAAATTCAAACTTAAACAACACGTAGCCACCTATACGCGCAGCGATAAACTACTTCGATGAAACTAGAGACGTGAACTATTCTAGCACTTGCAACAAATTTTTGTGATGATAACAAAGTAATATTTGTATTTTGTTTGTATGGTTACGCAGAATTATTTAAATGCAATAATACAGCAAATTAAATTTCACAAACGTCAAATTCAAATAAAACAAATTCGAAATAAATCATGTAGCTTTTGTTTCATATTCAAATACATGCGCCAATCCATGGAACGTCGGCCATTTCAGCCATTACAAAATAATGTTCAGCCATTTAAAAAATGGCAGAATAACTCAGTTATGGCCGCTTTGCAGCAAAACAAACAGTCGATATGTGCAAAATCGGTTTAAAAAGCGGTTATAAAATGTTAATATTAACCCAATAGTTCGTATATTGTTGATCACTGAGTGACCCTAATGACCTTCAAAAAGAATAGTCGTTATATGGCATTAACTTGGGAATAAAAGTGCTAAAACCGTTTTGTTAAACGTGAAGGGTTTATTAGGCCACGAGATAAACAAAAATTGTGCTGTTGGTTAAACGGTGCTAACAAAAGAGTGGTCGTTTATGGAAATAGTGAGGTATAAACTTACCATCACTAGCTCCAGATGCCCACATAGTCACGGAAAATTCACCCTCCATAGTTTTAATTTGGACTTGTTTTTGTTCCCATTTTCTGGGTTTAGTTTCCAAGGGTATATCTCCACCTAACATAGCTTCACTTTTAACGAAAACACCGCGATGTTTGCGTATGGACATATTTTTTCTGCGATTAGTTGAAGGTCCAGGAGACGATTCGACATAAATATCGGACGCATCTGGTACGGGAACATCGTACAAGTTTAAGGGATCGCCTGAATCATCTATAATTTCCTCTTGGGGCTCGAGAATAATATCTCTACCTTCTACAGTTTGCATAGGAATCATGGGTTCCCCGCATTCTACAATAGTTTCCACAGTGTCGGGCATATCAACCGGGATAGTCTCAATTTCCACGCACTCTTGAATGTCCGGCTGAATTTCCACCTCACACATAATACTTTGGTCCGCCATGATTTTAGTAATGTGCTATTTGTTTATAAAAGATGGTCGTGCAATATGGCGGTGAAATATGTCTGCTCACTACACAAAAATGGCGGACGACCGTACGCTCCCGTTTACTCGTCACAAATGCGTAAAAACCATAAATAGCTTATCACGGACAAACTTCCACACTCTACATCTCTTTCAACTACGTTGGTTGCATATGTACGGGCGTATGTCTCAGTTTAACATTTACGCTTCAAAACTTAGTAGCTCCTCCCATCGTCACAATGTTAAACTACACGCGGCGCCAATTTTAAACACTACAAATCAACATTAAGCATTTATTTATAATTTATATATAAAGACAACATATACAAATACTTTTTTTAACTTATTTTACGACTATACATAGTTTAAAAAAACAGTCCATATTTACAATGGTCTTTCATTCAATGATGATGTACAAAAGTTAAAACTAACGGCATTAGACATCCAAGGACTAAAAACAACAGTTCTGAAAATCGTAGACTTTTAGGGGGTGTCTGAAGATTGGATTTATTACCTGATTCAATAGTTTGCAGGCGTGAGTATGAATGCTGATGACTTTTTTGAGTTAATTCGGCGAGTACGTGGACTGTAGCCACGTAGAGGAATGTACCGGCTGAAAACAACATGGCTATACCTGAAAGAAACAATTGAACACTCTTAAAAAAACGATCTATCAATGCAAAACAAAATAATGCTTATTGTTTCAATTTTTTGTTTTGTTTATTGGAAAATTACAAACCTGTTCCATTAACAGAACTAAGTCGTTCCTTCTGCTCTTGTCCGATACCAAAATAAGTAACGACTGCGAGTACAGGGGCGGCTAAAGAAAATATTAGTAAATGTTTTCTTATCCTTTGCCTGCAAAACAAATGAAAATTATAACAATGGCACCAAAATTTTGCATTTAAAATACAAAAATATACCCAATTTTGAGCCATTTCAATTTTTTTTAAATTCACGACGACCTTAATTATCCAAAAATACACTGAATAATCAATTTTTGTTCCTTGTTACTGATATTTATCATAATTTAAAGCAAATAAATGTTTTTATGTATGGTGGCATTTGTTTTTTAAATGCTCTGCAATTATTATTAAATGGTTTACTGGAATAAAAAAAAACAATAATCTATTTTTAACTTCTGACATGTTTAGTAACTAAAAGTTGAAATATAATATATTGTTGTACTCAGATATTTTTTTTCCCCCCTAGGAAACATTCGAAGAAGTCAAAAAAACAAAACACATGCCACTATCAATTTTTCAGTTAATTTTTAAAACGGTTATCTGAAATTTGAAAACAGATTTGGAATCTGCGCAATATTCTGCATAATTTTGCCTAATAACTTTTTACTTTCGGATATCCCAAACGCTATGAAGTTATTTTAGACGGACTATAGTTTAATAAAGTTAATCGTACCTTTCTAAGCCTTCGTGGAGCAAAAAAGTGACTAGGCCAAAAGCGGCAGGAGCTTTATGTAACATTATAGCTAGGAACACGATAATTTCTACATCGGTGTGACTAGTAGTAGCTGCAGCACCAAGTGCTACACCGTCCGCGGCAGCATGCACTACTAATCCTATGGTTGCTGTCACGTTACGTTCTGCAGGGTTCAACGTTTCATTTCTGCTCTGGGATATCTACACAAAATTACAATTACATTAAAGCCACTATATAACGAACTTAACATATTTTCAAAAGCCTACCAGTACTCCTTAAACAAGATTTTATGGAAACTGCAACGTTTTCAAATTAATATGCCACTTGAGAATCTCACAAAGTGTAACAGTTAAAAGATTGATTTTCGAGCTGTTACGGTTGCTGAGATATCTCGTGGTAATCATATTGATTTTAAAACTTGTGATAATAGCCAAATAATTGTACAATAAGCGATATCCTACAGTAAGCAACTGTTGGGCAAGAATTATTATGACACTAACCTGATCGACCAGTAGCATAAAAACAAATCCAAGCACTAAGCTAACTCCTATCACAGCCAACGGATCACCAAATTTTTGTACAACATGGACACTGTCATTAGTAGCTTCTGGTAGTTTTGCGGGAATTTCGCTGGTTAATGAACGTACACCTTCCGGTATAATTACAGCGAGGGCTGTTCCTACTAGGAGTCCCGCTCCGAACACTGTAATTTTTTTGAGCTTTTCCTGCAACAATAACAAACTTATTACCATTAAATTAACACATTTATCAACGCAGACATTTAAATTGTGTATGATGGGTTGCCTGGCACATTCCCTTGAAAATGCATTACTGATAAAACTACAATGCTATGAAACATATTAACTGCAGATTATTGCTAGCTTACCTCTGATAAGTTAATGAAAAGGGGAAACGAACCAGCCAGATAGGAGCCTATCAACATAACCACCACTAGTGAAAGTAGCATGAACGTTTCTTCCATTTTGACTAATTAAAACTACCTTTTCGTCCTTATAGTGCTAAACTGTCGCAGACTTGTGAGCAAATTTATAAAATGCATGCGTGTTAATAATTTTGATTACAATAGTATTCAAATTACTGCTGTTCTTAACACGTACATAAGATATTGTTGACGTACGTCACGTGACCGGACCTTTCACAAATATTGACAGCTGGCTTGCGCAAATCAACAGCGGTCGTCAAACGGTTTTCAGGGTCTTTTAATTCCAGGTCGGCGATTTCCAATTAATTTTTCTGCAATCGTCAAAGAATTAGCGAAAAATCAAGCAAACACAAAGTTTTACTTCATCAGATTCTCATTCTCCTGTCAAATATGTATTGAACAAAACCACGCCCACTTTTACTAAATTCAACCAATGAGTGTAGCGCATTTTACTTCTTTACTAAATTCAACCAATGAGCGTACTGCATTTACTTTTTTACTGCCTAGGCAGTGAAAATGATTATTACAGCCGCTTTTGGGTACTTATTGAGCTAGTTTAATGACGATTACAGAAAAAAGTACATTAAACAAACTAATGGTGCCTGTCCACGTGAGAGTAAACTACTCTCGATAGCAGCGTCGCCAAGGATACAGCCAATCGCGAGTTACTCTCAGGGGCTGTATCCTTGGCGACGCTGCTATCGAGAGTAGTTTACTCTCACGTGGAAAGGCACCATAAGGAAGTTGTTTCTAGCCTTATCGATACATATTTGCTGTGTACTATTTCACCATTGTTACATTCGTTTGTAAACAAAAACATATTGAATGATTTAGACACCGATAACGTAAAAGAACTTGTTAATTTTAATTTAATCTGAAGCTAACGCTCAAATAACTGATACAAGGACGGCAGAAACATGTTTTTACACCTACGCTTTCTGTCCGAGTTGCAACAGAATCTTCGTAACTGCGATCCTCACCCAAATTAATTCACTTAAATAGATTTTTTGGAGCTATAAAAGGGAAAGATGTCCACTATTTGTACCTTTATGCCTAATATTGTCACTGCATTAAATAAAACGGCAAGATAAAAACACTTCGGTAACCCCACGAAAGCACAATACGTAAAAAACTTAACTGCAATCGTGACAAATCTCAACAAAATATGATCACACATTAACAAGAGTCCACAACCGCCAACTTTTTAATCTCCGTGTAAAAAATCTCGTGCACAAAATGTCCCACAATTAAAAAAATAATAAATAAGACACAAAACTGTTATACAAACATATATTTGTATGTTATAACATAAATTACACTGTCTCTTGTACGGGTGGTTCATAACCTTCTGGACGATCTACTTTAGCACCTCCTTCGGCAACGTCACCAGATCCTCCTTTGCCACCATCTCCGTGCAATTCAAGAAGCTTCGACAGCTCGAAACGAGGCTTTTTCAATACTTTAACCTGTGAAAATAAAGATTTGTTCAAACTTCAAGCATCCCACACAATAAACCAACATTAAAAGACTAAAAGTATTGTTCCAGAAGTTAAAAAACAATATAAATAACAATCGACAAATTTTATAGACAAATAAAACAAATGAAACACATTTTGTTTTCTGCAACATAAAACAAAACTGTTTCCCATGCTATTG
Source organism: Elmis aenea (assembly GCA_947652605.1). Classification (NCBI taxonomy): domain Eukaryota; kingdom Metazoa; phylum Arthropoda; class Insecta; order Coleoptera; family Elmidae; genus Elmis; species Elmis aenea. The sequence goes on along the minus strand of OX393583.1, from coordinate 6,253,756 downwards.
TTTTGTTTTTTTAAATCCAACTACAGTGATTGATGTTCGACTGTTTCATTTTCAAACAAATATGCAAAGAAATACATACCTTACGGATATATACATCGTGCAAAGGATAAATTCCCTGACATGCCTTCTCGATGTCCTTAGCAATGGAATCAGGAAGTAACTTATTAACAACTTCTTTTAATTCGCTTCCGGTAATGTCCCTTGTTATAATTTCTACCATCTTCTTACGAATTAATCTAACCTGTAAACCACAAAAAACAAACAAACATCAATATTCATTCTTCACAGTATACATTTCAAATTACTAATAAAATAAAATCAGATATAAATATATAGGGAACAAAGTCTCTTCATTGAAATATCAAAGCGAGCTAGGTGTGTCATCATTTTAAAACAAAACACAAATTAAAACAAAAGATACAAATTTAATCATTTTCAATAGTTACCTGCGTGTGTTGGGCGTAACACGTTTTTCTTTGAGACAATTGGTCCTTATTGGTAAATCCAATGCAGAACACTCGAAGTAAATAACCGTCGGTTGTTTTTACATCGGCAGAAGCTTCAATCAAAGTTTGCCATTTCTTTACCATAGACCGAAGTTTGTCGGTTGTTAAATCCATTCCATGGAAATTGGTAAGGACATTTCTACCTATAAATGAAACAAAATATTATCGCAAGCAATCACACATCACATGAAGGATAAACGCAATTCTACAAATACTTATCAAAAACTAAAATTATTAAAGACGTACCTTGCACATCTTCGGCAATAAGTCTAAATTTACGGAAAGAACGTTCTGCATCATTATCGTTTTGTAAATCAGCTAAAGACACTTCAAACACACGGTGTTTAAGGCCTTCCGAAGCAATTTTTGTTCCTTGGGTACGGTTTACTAATGTTTTTCCTATCTGACGTGTAGCGAACATCGATGGTGCTTTGACATCGTACCAATCTTTGCGTGTGAACGGATCGACGCTGGAAAACGAACAACGATTATCGTTTCGGCACACAATCAACCATCGGAATTAAGTTTATAATGTGCAGTTTTATTCAGACATAATAATAAATAGGGAACAAAGTTTCTTCATCTTTGTTTCAAAGCGAGCTAGGTGTCTCATCATGAAAAACTGCAAGTAACCTCACTTTCATTTAAAACAACTGTCATTACAATTGCATCGATAATAAACTACTCGATACTTAAATTTATTAACAATGTTAATTATTCATAAAACCTGTGTTGAAATAAGTACACTACTTCATTCAAAAACAGAGAATAAACAAGAAATTGCAATATGCCACGCGAGTGGTAAGCACATTTTATCAAAATATTTTTCATCCATCAGAACAGTAACTATCTAATTCTGATTACTTTCAAAGAGTATCAACCTTGTATTTTACAATTCAGATCATATTTTGTACTTACATCTTCTTTTTAACACCTTTTTTACCGCCTTTCGATAATCCCTTATTCTTGCCTACCGCCATGTTCACTACTATGATGAAAAAGGAAACTACTGTATGAGAGAGAACAACAAAGCTGAAAGTTGCAACAGCAACCAGGTTGGCCAACTGCCGTATATAACCTCGAAATGTTGACAACTTGTGATTGCAAAAAATGTAAATACTAAAATTTATGGTGTTTTTTTCACAAAAATAAGAAAATCAAGCCCTTAACAGAACCACGATGTATATTATGGTGTACCAGAATTTTTGAACTATGTACTAATAAGGGAGCTCGATGCAGGTTAATGTAGACTTCTATGGAGCCTCCGACGAAGCCTGATCAGTCAGACTGCTGCAACGATGGTTGTAACCCTTGTATTCTTGATATTTATGAAGAACTGTTGAAGAAACACAATGCACGAGCTTCGGAAAATATTACAGAAACGAGTCGTACGAATTGCCTGTCACAAATTGCCTACGCTGTGTTCAAGCTTGTTGAAAAAGTACAACATTCGACCGATACGTGCTTGCTAACGTTTAAATACCTCAAGCCTTTTAATAAAAATGAAGGACAAACGGAAAATAATTTAATTGTGTCGTATAAACCAGGGCAACATTTCTTACTAAGAAGTACATTGCCATACAATTCTAGTCAGTTCACGAGAGCTTATACACCAATACCTAGCTTTAGTAAGGATGCACTGTCGTTTACTATACTAGTAAAATATTACGAAGAAGGAAGAATGTCAAAATATTTTAAAAAACTACAAATCGGCCAGGAAACATTGTGGAGGGGCCCTCACGGTACTTTCGAACCCACTTATACATATCAACACATCCTATTAATAGCCCAAGGTGTAGGAATCGCCCCCATTTTTGCCGTAATAGATCAAGCTTTAAAGAACGAGGAATGCGAGAGCTTTTTGAAATTGTTTTTCTGCTGTAGAAACGAGAACGATATATTGCTAAGAAATGAGCTGTACAATTTCACTTCGTTTTGGAATTTTGATTACGAAGTCTTTTTATCGACATGTGATACGGATAATATTAAAATAAAATACAACGAAAAAGTCAACTCGTTTCGTTTGGATGAAAAGTACTTGCAGCAATATTTCAAAGATAGAAAACAAAAAAGTGTTCGTGTTTTGATATGCGGAAGTGATTCTTTTAGCGAAAGTATACTGGAATATGTTCTAAATTGTGATATAAGTAGAGATGACGTATTTGTTTTTTAAACAAAAACGGCACTGTTGCAAAAATTGTTAAGTTTTAAATGTTTTACGTAAGCGACAAAAAATCAAGTACACTTATGTATTTATTTTTAAAAAAATAGAAAAATATACAATTTTTAGACAATATGTTCATGTTTATTTTGCTTCCACGTTGGTTCTTTTTTTTTCATATCAATGGGCACGAAATGTGCTGTAAAAAATATGGATAATAAATTTTTGAACACACATTTTCAAATTATTTACACTAAAAGTACCATGTAATTAAATGTAGTAAATATCAAACCTTGTACTGCTACCCAAATGTTCAAAAAGTCCCAAGAAATCATCGGAGCCCGAAGTACTTTAAATGAGCCAGAATTGCACCAAATTTTATATATTTTTCCATTATTTAAATATATAACACATTTTTAATACTTAAAAGAAACCCTATGTACCCTGAGAACTAGATAAATTTGATAGTTAACGACGAACGACTCGAAAATTTGAGGTTAGGTTCTGTTTATTTTTATATTTTCCGCTGTACTCAAATTAAAAACGTACATTTTACAAAATTACCGCTTGATAACAAGAAAGCAAGTCTTAGTTTATGTTTTAAAGTCAAAAATCATCAACTACTTGCTTCAAAAAGATTAAAATACTCAATTATTTGTTGCGAATATGATACTGCCGATTCAAAAACATTTAAGATCAATTTTGACAAGTATAAAGATAAAACAACAAGAAATATCTGTAATAATAATTTACTATTACTTTTTGTATATTTTTAGCCAAAATTTAATTAAAATATAAGCATCACCATCTTAAAATATGATTATAAAGTTATTTTGTATGCGAAAGTTTAATCGTAGGTACTGATAGGTGTCAAATTTGTTAAACGTCTTGAGTAATAACTTGAATTATGACGAGTTTAGGGCATAAAGGAACAAATTGATGAAGTTTTTGAAGTAATTTTAAAGCATAAAGCTACTTATTTTAAATATTGTGTCGTGATTGATGTAAATTTGTAGGTTTAAATAATTTAACAGTGAATTATTGGGTTAAAAATGTGTTTTAAAAATGTTTTAACTAAAATTTCACAAACCTTTTCGCAATTGGGGCATTCACCGTGTATCTCCTTGAAGCTTTTCCTCGAGTTGAGCGAAGTTAGCCACTGGAAACGTAGTAAGTAAATATTGTTATCAACGACCATTGCCATATTAAAAAATTTACCTGGTATAAACATTCGGTATGGAAAAATTGCTCGCAAGACGGATTTTGGCACACAATATCGGGCAACTTGTCGTTGAGACGTAACGAGAAGCAAATACAACATTCTCCTGTATCGCAGAGTAACAGCTTTTCGTTTTCATCCGTTGGTTTGATTGGAAAAGCACGCATCTCTACAAAGTATACGGTAAAAAAATAAATCGATCATTTTTGTAAATTTACCGATTAGTTTTAATATCTCTTGCAACATATCGTTCGTAAAATCCCAGTCTTCTAAGTTGTACGACATTCTTTGTCGAAAAGTTTCTACCAGTCGTTCTGGACCCAAAAATTTCAGATCTGGTCTGGACGTTTGTACCCATGGGTCGACGGTCACTATCACTGATACGTTATCACCTTTAAAAACATTTTAGCAAATGTAAAAAGCAAATAATCAAATTTACACAGGATCAACCTGCACAAAACTGAAAATTACAAAAATTAAACTCACCAAGTGCTATTCTCCGAAAGCAATCTTTCCTCGTAGGTTTTTCTGGATCAAGAACCCAACAGTTCCTATCGAAATCGTCCATGACATCGAAATAATGCTGCAACTTATCAATGAAACCCAGAAATTTTTCGTTTATCACCTTCAACGCATTAGTTTTCTTGAACAATTCTTTGCCCTGTATCTCGGGGAGATCGTGGCACACGACCTTAAAAATGTCCTCGTCTTCATGGTAGTCGACCTTGATTAATATTTCGTGTAATCTGCCCTTGTCGTCGCCGTTCACGATGAGTATCGACGACAAATCTTTGGAAATGGTGGATTTGTTTATGTTAATGTAAAACTCTCTTAGCTCTTTGTATTCGATTAATGTGTGTCGATATTTGTCGACTAGATTTTTAAAGTCATACCGTTGCGTTCTGGACACAATAACTTTTTTAAGGTTGTCTAAAAATTTGACTACATCATCCTGCTTACAGATTTTAATACTCTCTTTTATATCGTCTCTAAAAGCTTCTAATTGAGGAGTTACTTCTAAACTAATGCAGTCTTTTTGCGTCTTAGATTTCGTTATGTTTATACTGTAGTCTACACCCTACGAACAAAACTGTCTCAATTAAAATATCAAAGCATAATACTAACGAAAGGGGCTTACGTTAATTGGTAAATAACCTGAGTACAATGTCTCTGCCTCGTTCACTGGTAATATCAAAGGATACCTTAGCAGCATATCAATTTCTGTGCTACTAGACATAGTGTTTGTTGTCTACTTAAGTATCACCCTGATTTCTTGGACAATAGGTACAACAGATCTAAGGGTAAGGTTGCACAACGTTCGCCGATACACACAAACACTATGATAATTTAACGTCATTTGGAATTTTTATTCAAAGATACAGGTTAAAATATATACACAGTAGTAACCATGTAGTAACTGTCAGAACGATCTAACCTTACAAATTTGTGTGGCATTGATCTGTAATATGGCGCCCCCACGCGGTCAATTCTGTGAACTATCCAGTGGCGTAACTTCGGGGGTTTAACTCTACATTTAAATATACCAAAAAATTTTAATTTGCGCGATATATTGTTCGATCAAAACGTTTTCGCTGTACATATGAAACTCTTAAATTAAAAATGGATGGTTTTGTCTAATTACTGCTAGTTATTTATAAACTTTGCACCAAAAATTGTTATTGTGATGATGACTAGCTTTTAAAAAATACCATTGGTTTTTAAAACTGTTGTTTTGCAAAATATGGGCTCAAAAAGAAATAAATGGTGAATTTTACTACTTTTAAAATGTATTAAAAGGAAACAAATTGAGCAACATAAGATCTATTCATGCAGAATTTATAGTGAATGGCAGTTTTTATTAATTCTGTAGAAAAATAAGTTAGCCTTTGTAGATGCTAATTTGTTTTAAGGCAATTTTGAGGTAAATCTATTCAAATTACTCATCCACGATCAATTTTTAGCTTATACATCGTAATATGACTTTATTTTTCACATCTAAGGGCTGTAGTTTTTACAATTTAACTTGTGCATAATTTATTTTCTTTTATATTACTACATGTGTTTATTTTCTGCATTAAAAATTAAAGTATTTGTTTAAATTGAAACTCCTAAAAGATGGGAAAAGGTTTTTTTTTATATCAAACAAATATTTGTAGACCTGAATTTAAAAACAATTAAATTTTCATTTTGATTTGTTGGATATTTAATAGACAATTAATATACGAGATAAAATCTATATTTATGGGCAAAAAATAATTAAATTCACACAAATACATTCAAATGTTATTTTTGTTATTCTTTTGTTTCCAGTGATGTATTGCCATTCGCCAATACCCGAGTCTCTAGCTTGTGAGAAGTCCTCAAAGCATCACAAGTTAGGGTCTCAGGGAACGGGCAAATTAACCCACTATTGCATTTCCATCTTCAAGAAGTTAAACAAACATACATAATTTTAATCATTATTACTAACAAAACACTATTAGTCTACGATTGATTTATTTGCCCATAAAATAAACTACACGCCACCAACACGTGATCGTTTAAGAATGGTCATGAGACAAACAAAACAAATAATTTATACTAAACTGTATAATATATCATTTACAAAAGGTTACAAAATACTAAACACATTGTAACAAATGCGCACAGCAGAAACAAGCAAAAAAAAGTTACATAACAATCGAAGTTACAGCAAAACAAAAGATAAAACAGTTGTCAAAATATGTTTTAATTGACAGGTAATCAAAAAAAGGACTTTTGTAAGGCACTGGTTATTTTTTCAAAGCTTGCAGCTACTCTAAAAAAAATTATATTTAATTATTTTTTTAAGAGGTGCTGCGGCGCGATCTTATTGGAGGCATATTTGATGCAAGCCCACTTTGATGAACGGGAAAATTAGGTTTTTAGTATAAAAAGGTGAATATTTTCAAGGCTTACTTGATTAAATATTTACGAAAGCAATTTTTTGATTTCGAAAACGTTCATATTTTTTGGTGTTACTAATTTGCCAGAAAATATTTAAATGATTAAAATGGAGAATTTAGAGATAAAATATAAACAATACTCATTGTTTTTTCTGGAGTAAATTTGCGTCCGAGAAATTTTTGAATCGATTTTGCTTTTCTAGGTGATGTTTCAAAGATAAACATTTTCCAAAAGAATATGCCCACTACATGTTCTATTTGCAACAAAATAAGTTTTATAGCCCAGAAATATCATGACTGTTTCGTGTCTCAACTTGATGTATTCCCTGGGGCGCTGTCTTGTTAAGATCAGATTTAATTTTACGTATCATCAATTAAATTGTAATTCTTAACAATTTTTATTTTTTACTCGATAAGTGTAAAGACTATTTAGATGTCTGTGTGCAAATTTTAGCGAGAAAATATATTTTCTTGTTCAGAAACATCTTAAGACAGTTTTCTGTCTTCACTTAATGAATGCGCTGGGGCGCTGTCTTGTTGGCTGATATAAAATTCCATTTAATACTGATTACTTTTCAATTCTAACAATTTTACTATCAGTAACTGCAAAGAAATTACTTTTACTTGCAAACTTTAATGACAAAATAAACTTCATTGTTCTGGAATATCTGTAGACTGTTAATTTTTGGCTTAAATACATGTATGTCCAGGGGCGCTGTCTTGTTAAGGCGGTATATTTCACTTAATATTATTACCGATTAAATTAGAGCCTCACAGTTTTAATTTAGTTAACTGTTGGCACATATTTTTAATAGAAAAACTTAATTTATATTGAGCTTACTATATTTTTTTAACCCTTAAAGGCTGCATTAGAACAGCTTTAATTTTCATGAAGGAGACGTTGGTTCTTATTAAGTAGCCAACTACAAATTTTTGAACTTTGGTGGAGGTAAATTTTTTTCTTCGCATTGGCGTCGAATAAAACATTTTGTTTGACGTTACCATTATGGTGGGCCCGTCCTGATTGGTGATCAATGTTAACTAGATTACTAAAGCTTAATTATTAAAATTCAAGTTATGCAATACGTTTTTGCATGTTAGCTCTGTGCAATTTGCATAAATTTAAAGTTTATTAACTGCATGTACGGATAAGTTTTGCAAAATGCAAGCACGTTTACAAAATTTCATCCAACATCAAACCATAAAATAGTTTTGCGAACATTTAACGATTTAATACACTTCATAAAAGTGCTTTATAGGTAGGAGCTGAAGAGCTGATGTAAAATTGAATTGCATAAGCTATTTAAGGTGTCTGGATATAAATTGACAACTCACAAACTCGGACAATATAATTAGTATTAATTTACAAAAAACGCTAACAGTTTTATGCCTGTTTTTTTAACGTCTGCGCGGTCATCTTACGTAACAGATTTTGGAATACATTAGGAATAGTTTAAACAACTTTTTTTGCTTGTTGCAGACGGGCCATAAAGCAACCGTCTGACATGGTGATTGGAACTAAAAAAAATATAAGTGTGTCCAAAAGGTATGGAATATGCTATATATCTCAGTAAATATCCACTTTAGGGAAAAATATTTTGAATAAAAGTTGTTTGGTACTTAGTTTTCCACCATTAAACTGTTTTCGAATAACAAAAGCGCAATGAAAAACAATTGATTTTTTTTAAATGATAAGATATCTCTGTTATACTGATTTGATAGAGATTTTTTTTCTCTTTTCAATGATGGGGTCACCTTAAAAAAACAAGGTTTATGCCAAGAGGCTGGAGAATATCAAAAATTTAAAAGATCGTATTAGTGAAGAGATGTCTATTACACCTTACACCTTAAATGGTTGGGAATGTTATTAACGGGTTTAAAAACCGAGTTTATCATTGCCAAGCTGTAAATGGTTCGCAGTTTGAACACTTTCGTCAGAAAATTTTAGTTCCATGATGTTTTTGTTAGAAACAAATACTAAACAATTAAAATAATTTGAGAGTATTTTTTGCGTTTTTCTCAAAAAGTTGCTTAAGTAAGGGTACCTAAGTTTTGCATCATTGAAAAGAGAAAAAAATTCTTTATCAAATGAGTATAATATAGGAGGGGTATCTTGCAATTTCAAAAAAAAAATCAATTGTTTTTCGTTGCGCGTTTGTTATTCGAAAAAAAAATTGTCTTATGGTGAAAACTAAGTACCAAACAACTTTTATTCCAAACATTTTTCCCTAAAGTGGATATCTACTGACTGAGATGTATAGCATATTCCATACCTTTTGGACACACTTGTATAAATAAAAAAATCGCGATGTAGCTTATTTTGTTTAAGGGACCCAAATTTGCTAATTGTAGTGATAAATATTGTACTGTTTACTTCCCAAAAGATTATGAGTGAACTCAATAAAAATTAATAGACGCCCGCGCGCCTTATCTATGTAAATTTTGGATTGTCTTGGTTCTTTCACATGAAATGAGCGACTTTGTGGTTTAATGTTGGAAAATGTTCATAAAATAAAGACGCATCCATTAAAAGTGTGGCCATACGAGGGATTTGAAGGCTATAGCTTTTTACTCGTTATGCAAGGGAGATTCACAAAATAATGTTGTTATCCTCTATTTATGGGACAGCTTAGATACAGCAAGGCACTATATTGGCCACAAAGAAATGAATTCATTTCACGAAAAACTGATATCAAGTTTGACCCTTAGATGGGCTCACAAAAAGTTCTTTAGCCACGGCTGCGTATGAAACTAGGACCAATGAAAAATCTCGTCAAAGCATTGGACAAGGAAGGATTCAAATACCAAAGGGGAATTTTTCCTAATGTTAGTGATGCCAAAATTAGGAAGGAATTTTTATCGCGCCTCAGCGATCAGGAAACCGTTGGATAATACAAATTTTGAAGTAAGAGTTTCCTCTAAAGAGCTCGGAGTATGGAAATCTTTCATATCAGTAGTGAAAGGTTTCCTTGAAAAGCTGAGGAAAGCAAACTACCAGGTTGTAGTGGAAAATCTTTTACAGAATTACAGAAAATCAAGATTCAGACTGTCATTGGAGATTCGCTTCCTGCATTCCCACCTAGTGTTCTTTCTGCAGAACTCAGACAATGTAAGTGTTGAGCAAGGGGATGGATTTTATCAAGACATTCGAGTTATCGAAGAACGAAGAACGTTACCAGGAAAGAGGGAACCTGGCTGTGATGGGCGGCTATTGATGGTTCTTGCAGAAAAAATATACAACACCGCATAGAAGATCAAAGAAATAGATCTAAAGCAACAATTTTGTTCGTATTTTTTTATCAATCTTGTAGATACATTTTGGTATGAAATTTTTAATAAAACTTATTGTTCTAAACTGCAATTTTTTTACATGATTTATTTTACTTCGGCACGTTTTTGCTACTATGGCTAATCACCGAAGTGGAGGGGGAGGGAACAAGGATAAGGTGGGTAAGGGTAGGTGGAAGTAATGTCACAGCATTTGCCTATAGTGGGTAGGGAAAACCACCTGAAACCCCTACGATGACAGATGGCCTTGGGATTCGAACCACGACCTCCCGATTTTACTCGCTAGGTTGCTTACCAACCAGCCACCGAATAAGAGTTAAATATACCTTTAAATATTACTACAGGGTCGGATTAACCAATAGACAAAAGAACCAAATGTATAGGGCCCGATTCCAAATTAATTCGCAAGCACCCTCTATAAATGGGATCCAAACGCTTAATTTTGTCTAGCGCCCGCTAAAGGCTTAATCCGGCACTGATTGGAGGTACAAACTAAGTATTGTACATGGAAAAAAGGAAAATACTTTACGTGGTAAGTTTTTTGAGGCCATATTTGAGATCAGCGCCCCAAAATTAGAACAGAATGTACGCCAAAAATTATGCATGTTATTGATAAAAAGTGAAAAATGGTTGCCTAGTGATATCAGTACGTTTATGAAATGCTAAAGTAACAATACTTGTAGTAGGTGCAATACCAACATTTTTATAACTTTATATGATCATATTATTAACTTGTTAGTATGAATGCTCTCAAATATAAAGGTATCTTTTATTATTCACTACTTTATCGTTGGTACAAAGCATGTTTCAACGAAAAAAAGTTGTTACATCCTCACAAACTTAAAAAAATTCGAATGCCCTTGATCTATTTGCTTAATTACAGCCTATAATACCAACTATATTATGTGAAACAATAGGTTTGTTCCAACAAGTCTACGGACCATGCTACGTACTGTCAGGATTCTGCGCAGTATCAACATCGCGTTCCATCACAGTCTCTGACAGTTCACCGGACGGTCAGTATATACTGGTTTGCGGACGATCAAAACAGTACGTGAACGAAGGCACGTACTAGCGCTTGGATTTTTACACGCATGCGCTGTTCATAACTAACGTGAGCTCTGGTAGCTATGCATCGCCCTCCCAATCCCATTTAGTGCTGGATTCTTAAGGTGTTTACCCTTGCTTTGCGCACATATCTATGAACACAAATGTCATTTACAGTAAGGCCAGTCGTTAAAGCGTTCCAACAACGGCTAATACTGGGCAATACATTTATTAGTACATAGTTCGCGCATGCGAATAAACCAGTTCATGTACACATCCATGAATTGGTTTTAAATCGCTTGTTGGAACAAACCTAACATGAGATTTGATTCGTCTTGCCTAGGTCGTAATTCCGAGTGGTCGTAAGTAGGTTTTTCGTAACTCGGGGAGCGAATATTGTGAAGAGTTGGTATAAGACTAGGAAAGTTAGCAGGCTGTACAGTACTCCCTGATGGTGTAATACTTACTATACAACCTACTACCTCAACCAGCCTTAACCATAACGCTGTTCTTTAAATCCTCCACAACTAGCAAGTTGTGCCTAACGCAACACGTTGCTGCGAATGCAGTCGAAGTTGTGTTGGGCGAACTAAACGTTTTGGAGTTACACCGGTTTCGTTGCGTTTCGTTTTTACCTGCAGGCCCCTGTAAAGCCAAACTTGTGAATATAATCGCACACAAGTTCGGATCTACGGGTTCCAACAAGCAAATCTGTCTTTGCAGGTTTGGTACGGTTTGGTGTACCCATGGAATGTGCTGAAAATGTGAAAAACTCTGATAAATTCACATGAAAAATAAACTTGCACACGCTTGGACAAATGGGTCAAAAAATCACAACTTTGGATTGAGGAACTAAAACTATTTGGCCCGGTCGCACAAAGCTCCGTCAAATTTTAACGCGTTACCTGTTCTAGGTTTCTAAACCGCGTTATTGTTGTTACTATAAAAACGACGATTGTGCTCAATTTAAACGGAGCTTCGTGCAGCCGATCGGTGGAAATCTATTTTTCTTTCACTAACGAAAGTAAAGGATATTAAAGGAAAACGCCAAAGGAGCAAAGGATTCCACCATTAGCTGAATACACACTGCAGATTTTCCAAGAAGTCCTTCAAACAAGTCACAATTTAGTAACTTATTTTAACTGTACAACAAAATTAATACTGGAAAGAGTAACAATATACGAATACTTGGGAAGCATAATAATAGAGGATGGGAAAATAGATGCCGAATTAACAAATAGAGCAAACAAATCAACAAAAATATATAACTCGTTAAACAAACCAATACCAGGACACAAAGACATCGACATAAAGGCGAAAATGAAAATACATAATATGTAACATTACCAACAATAACCTACGCATCCGAAAACTGGACACTAAGGAAAAAAATAGGCTAAAATTAACAACATGGAAAACAAACACCTGAGAAAAATTGCGGGGAAAACTAAACCAAAACATTCTAGAAATAAGAGAACAAGGACCAATAATAGAAAAAAGAAACAACTAAACTGGTATGGCCATATAGTAAGAATGAAACCTGATTGAATCACGAGATAAATAATGGAAATAAGAAAACCAGCCAAAAAACAAAGAGGGAGGCCAAGAAGAAAATGGATAGATCAAATAAGGAAAATAGGGTTAGAAAAAGGAAAAACAGTAGTAGAAATAAAAACACTAGCAAAAGATAGAAAGGCATGACGAAAATGAACTCACAACACGAAACCACCTTCCGAAGCCTAAAAAGGCAAAAGGAGTCGAGAAGAAGAAAAATCTTATCTGTTGTCCTAAAAAAAAAATATATATATATCGTCCAAAGGCCAGCAGTTTTTGGGAATTTAAACGTCTTCCTGAAGATAAATTAATGAAGTAAGTATTGACGTTTTGATAACTTTGTTGAAAAATGTATTTAATTTTTTTGTCTTAACTGTTCTGTTCTAAACAGAGTTTAATCAAGAGAGAGTAGTTTTTGGAAATGTAATCATCTTCTCGAAGAAAAATTAATAGGGGACAAGCTTTCGATAAACTTCTTGGAAAATTGATTCGACTTATCGGCAGATAAATGTGTTATTGCTTCAATGTTTTCCCTAAATGAAAAAACTTTATTCAAAAACGAAAGGTTTTTGGAGATTCAACCATCTTTCCTGAAGGAAGGCGAGTGAGGCAATTGCCATTTGATGCTTGTATTTCTCGGAAAATTGTTATGATTTAAGGGCTGATAAATGTATTAGTGTGTATTCAGCTGTTGTTATTTTCAAAATCTAGGGAGCACCACCACAGTTGCGCCTAATTTGGTTAAAAGCGATGCTGCTTTAAAATATTCGGTACATCAGTCCTTAATCCGGAACAATTAAAAATTTTAAATCGGTTTAAAAATGCAATGGTTCCAATCTGACCTGGTGGGCCACTTACAAGAAAACATCCAGAAGATGCACCCTTAAAATGGCAAGAAATAGCAAAATAAAGCAACCAAATTTTCTTTAAGGAATTTAGCACAATCAAAAGTGAAATTTTGAAGTTATTTTTACTGCACACAATCATATAACATTTAAAATTGTGTCAATTGAATTATTTTATTTAAATATTTGTAACAGCATCGATTACAGAACTATTATAGGCACATCAACCACCTTTTTCCTTTCTATTAAGTAAAATTACCAACCTTTTTAAAATCTGCTTGGTTCCAGTAATTTTGCGACTGTTTGTTGTACGTTCATCTGAAACAAACAAAAAAATCAATTAGTATGGTACGAAGAAAAAACAAAGGTTTGCTATAAAAGTTATACTTAATATAACACAACTTTTTTTATGTTACAAGAAAAGCAGAACTCAAAAATATTTTGCAGATTTAAACGATTTTTAAAAAGGCGTGTAGAATGAATAACTTTTTAATTAAAAAAAATAATAATAATAAAAAAAAACGTCAAATACACCAAACTTTGACGACTTTTAAAAATTAGCTCAATTGTTCAATTGAAATGTAAACCAGAATTCTTTTACCTATTCAGATCGATCAAAAAATGTACGAAATTCGATCATATTAAAAACAAAGATAAAAGAAATGAGCTGGAAATATGGCCATTAATGATCGCATGGACGAAAGATTCATAACAAATGGAAGAAGTAAGACTGGTAAAATTGACATGAAATCATAGATTTCTCAGGAAAACCCAGCAATCGATGGATATTAAGCCGGAATAACTCTTTGCTGTCCATTTTTTGTTTGTTTTCCCGTTCAGGCCCAATTGCGCCCCACCTAACCTAACCTAACCCTATTTGAGCAGCTGATATGAAGCGTGATATAAAACAAGCTTATACAATATGCTTGATAAATAACCATCAAAATTTACGAGAAAAACAAACAGTTTCTTACTAGCTCAACCGATGGCTCGGGCATTGGACTGGAAATGTGTTGTCGGATCCTGCCCGACATAGAACCGCAAAGGGCTATTAGACCTAAGCCTTGATGAAGATGATAACGTTGACAAATTGGCAACACTACATTATCCAACCTTTGGAATGGTTGGAGCTAGTGTCATTTTTATGCCCAATTTTGACCAAGAATTAAAAGTAAATCCTAGTACATCACAAGACGACAAACGAACAGATTGAAAAGAAGTAATGGAACACTAGAAGTCGATTAAGTAATGCCAAATTATACACAGTTAGCAAATAAAATTTTGCAAAAAAAATGAAGTACAAACATTAAATTCATCTCCGTTAGTTTATGAATTAGAGAACTACGATTTTGCCAAATCTTTCTCATCATGACTGCCAGCTTTTAACAAGAATTAAGCTGCAAGAACATGCCTTTTTTTGGCTATTTCATACTATGAACTATGAACTTATCCATGGATAAGCATCTTTCGGCCAACATTTTGGTAGCCAAATTTTCGACTTAGAATTGTGCAAAGAACAGCCCTGCGTTAAAATTGTTCACCAATTTGAACACACACTGTATGTAACAAAGCATCTTTTGGCCAACATTTTGGTAGCCAAATTTTCGACTTGGAATTGTGCAAAGAACAGCCGTGCGTTAAAAATTGTCCACCAATTTGGACACACACTGTATGTAACTTAAAGCATCTTTCGGCCAACATTTTGGTAGCCAAATTTTCGACTTGGAATTGTGCAAAGAACAGCCGGGCGTTAAAAATTGTCCGCCAATTTGGACACACACTGTATGTAACCTTTTGCTAATTGAACCGAGTCTCTATCTCTTATGTTGAGCGAAATGGTGGCGCGAATCGAATGGTACACCCCGTACACCAGTCCAAAAGCGAAAAAATCATATTTTAACACGCTAAACGACATTAACATAACCCATATCGCAACAAAGGATATTGTAAGTAGGCCATAAATCAGCTGGTTTAAGTTTCCGTCTAAATAAAAATACATTCCGTCCTTGTACACGGATTCTTGTTTTTCTGTTGCATTCTTTCGAAAGCAAAGTGGCCAAGGCTAAGCGAAAATGTGTTTGAGTTCCACTCAGGCATGCTGTTTCGCTTTGGACAACGTGTTAATCACTTTGTGTGCCCCAATAACGCATATAGGCACCGTCTGGATGAATTTGCGAACGCAAACAGCCCGATTACAACGAGATAACCGACCAAAAAAACTTTAAAAATACATACGCACGTAGAGATGAAGCCATACAACAAAGAAACGTAACAAAATTTTGAAGAAATCGAGCGAAAATTCGTTAAAAATTGCTATAATCTCGTGAATTTCGCGAAAGTGCGGCAGACATCGCGAGCTTGGATCCAAGTGTTTGGGAACGAGACCGGCGGGTCAATGCCCACCGAGACGGTGTTTTTTGCGGGTTATCTGTCTAGTCTGGCCGCGTGAGCCCGGGCCTGCATAAAACCGGTAAAGCCAAAACTTAGCGCCGACTTTTTTTTGCTAACGCATTATGTAACATTTATTTATATTCGTACAAATCTATTTTTAGACGACACAGTAATAGGCACTAGACGTACGCAGCCGTAATAATTACTCCCCCGCTGGACAAGTGAAGATCGACCGACGATACATAGCGCCAATTATAACAAAATTTTTATTGGCATCAAGATTGCATCACAAGGCTTTCTTAAATTGAGGGGCATTAATGTGTTAAAGACCCGAAGATACTTTCAAGGTGGGGCACCTTAATAACAATGGCCTTAGTTCAGAATTTTGCAATTACATAATCGTCTATCGGGGTACAGTCGATGACACACTAACACGCTTAGGCACACTGCAATTTAATTTGCAACCAGAGTGTACGACAATTTTCAATTGTAACTACGCTGATTTTCAATTGTCAACCCGATTTTCAATTACCACTAACAATAAGTCGATTTTCAGTTGGTACTATACCGATTTTTATTTGTCTAGTGTCACTAGCCCAATACTCAATTGTCACTATGTCGATTTACAATGGCCAATACGTCGATTTTCAATTGACACTACGCCGATTTTCATCTGTCGTTAACCCGATTCTCAGTTTTCACTATGTCGATTTACAATGGCCAATACGCCAATTTTCAATTGCCACTACGTCGATTTTCAACTGTACTAACCCGATTCTCGGTTGTTATTATACCAATTTTCAGTGGCCAATACGTCCATGTTTAATTGTCACTACGCCGATTTTCAATTGTCACTAAGCCGATTTTTAATTAGGCACTACGCCGACTTTCCACCGTCTAACCCGATTCCCAGTTGTCACTATACCAATTTTTAGTGGGCAATACGTCTATTTTCAATTGACACTACGCCGATTTTTAATCACTACTGAGCCAATTTTTAATTGGCCACTACGCCGATTTTCAACCGTCACTAACCCGATTCCCAGTTGTCACTATACCAATTTTCAGTGGCCAATACGTCTATTTTCAATTGTAACTACGCCGATTTTCAATCGCTACTAAGCCAATTTTTAATTGGCCACTACGCTGATTTTCAACTGTCACTAACCCGATTCTCAGTTGTCACTATACCAATTTCCAGTGGCCAATACGTCTATTTTCAATTGTCACTACGCCGTATTTCAATTGTCACTAAGCCGATTTTTAATTGCCAAGGCGCCGATTTCCTATTACCACTAAGAAACAACTGAAATATAAAGTTTGCGAATGCAGATTCGTCATGCAACTACTAATAATAAATTGAAAAAGCTTCAAAACTCACAACCCACGATAAAATAGGCTAAAACCACATCATAATAAATTAGATTTGTTAAATTTGCGTTGTTTATTAAACGTTGCAATTTAAATAATTACCGCAAAGTCAAACGACATGATTATGTAGTCGATAAACATTGTATTCAACATCAAGATAAGTTCTTTAGCATTTTATTACTCAATGCAACAAATAATGTCATGATAATGATTTAATGAGCTATTAATTAACAAAAGTCAAGTCAAGAATTAAGAATCGGGAAGGCCTTGCAAGTAAAACAATTGCCGATGTACATGCCGTCAGTTATGCAAGAAATACGTCGCGTATTAAAAATGGAGAAGTCTTGCCAATGAAACAATTGCCGGCGTACGTGAATAAAACAAAACACCATCGTTGAGCCGTGGCACTTCTCGATCGCCCCTCGTATGTTGTCTGAATTACGCAACGATTCCACATAAATAACGAAATTGGGATGGCCTAAATTATAGGGAAGGGCCCGCAAGTTGATTTAGCGAGTCTGGAAAACTTGTAGAAAAAATTGTGCCATTGAACGGACGTAATATATAATTGATAATAAATATATAATTTATGTGCAGCTGTATATATTTACTAATAGTTGTGTCTAGCCGGAGTTGGTTGTCATGCTACAGACCTACGCAACACACATCTTAGTGAGCCGTGCCCATGACCACTCACTTGTTGGACTGTCTACATTCACATGATAAAATTTTACGGAAAAGTTCCCAAACCACAATCGGATTAATATAATACACAGGCGTAGAGTTGTACATAAACACGAGAGAGATAAGCGGTTTATAATTTTGCGACTCATAACTGTCAAATATGCATGCTTTAGTGGCCAAAAGGGCACTCTGATATGTAAAAAATTTAAGTAAAAAAAATAATTTGGAGTATTTTGTCTTGTTCACTTGGAATTTCTTGGGACTTTTAAAAATTATTGTACAAAATATAAGCAACATTATTCATATAAATCAAAATTTTGACTTTTTCTTTGCACTATCAAGTTTTGATGATTTTTTTTTTCGTTGTATTGACAAATAAAGGGTGAATAAGTCTTGTTTATGGTATACATAGGGAGTCTTATCAGTGGCGGCTTGAAAGAACAACAGAAAATAGACCACTAAAAAATAATGTTAGCTCGTAAGCTCGTAGCCGTTAACTTGGCAAAAGAATGTATATCACGCGTCGTCCCCACTCCATGTCTACTCGCCACTTCGCATAACGTATGGTAGCGCTGTGGGGCTGCGGAAAATGCAGCCCGTATATTAATTTTACAAGGCACGGCCATTGTTATAAAATGTAAACTATGAAGTCCGAATGTAGCTGCAGTACACACGACAAAATAATGTTTTTCTAGTTAAAATGTGAACCAGTTTAAAAAATAGGCATAATTTTATTTAAACCTGGGCTGCAGCCCTTATGCTCAAACCAACCCTGGTGTCTAAAAAGTTTCAAGTCAATTGCTTCAGTTTAAAAATTGTTAGATTTTTTCCGGAAAAAAAAGAATCGTCTTTGCACTTCCTCAAGTTTTTGATGATCGGTAATTTGAACAAAAAAATGCAACGACTATAGCCCTGACATAAAATATATACTTTCGGCCTTCAAACAATAATATTTCTAGGAGCACATCAAAAAATTCAAACTCGTTTCGACTTTATTCGCTCTTGGTACTAAAAAATCCACAGTAGCGGCATGGCGATTTTATGGTCTGCAAGATATCCGATACTGAGAGGTCAACAGCTCAGGTTAAGCGAATGCTAACTATTTATAAACTAACAATATAGAGTAATATAATATGTCATAAATCACAAACAGTCGATAGGGCAACTGAATGGTCGATAAACAGAAATTTAATATAAACAAGTGCCACATTGCACAAGAAATCGCAGTAGGCGAGTCAGATTAATTGAAAAAAAAAACTGATACTGGAAATGTAATCCAAGTTTTTGATAAATAATTCTAAATACAGTTCGAATTACTAAGGCACTAAGTGCAAACCTTGAAGACCTTGACAATGTCAAGAATAACTGAATTCCCATGGGAATCTAGAAAATACAGCCTGGACCATAAGCAATTGGTCGTAATTGTATAATTTTTCTCGCTTTTAACTTGAACGATCAAGGCGAGGTTCAATTAAAAGCCCCCTAGGTCTCCAGATCTGACACCCCTTGATTTTTTTTCTGGTGGCGTATCTGACACCAGAGAAAACCTAAAAGTACAACCAATGGAACATGGAACACAACATCCAGCGGCTCAACTAAGATGGTTAGGTCATGTGCTTTGAATCGCAGAAGTTAGGATGCCCAGGAAAGCTTGTGAAGAGCGAACTGGAGGAAAAGGTCGAAAGAAAGGGCCAGGAAAAGCTGGAATGAGGAGGTAAAAGTAGCTGCCACGAATAGAGGGATCGAGTTGAGTAACGTTAGAGCTTATTCTTCTTCTTAACGTGCCTAACCGTTATTGGATGTTGGCTATATAATAATTCCGTTGTTGTAGTGTTGTACCAAGTTCTCAGGTTCTTCAACCACGAGATGCTTCTCCGTCCCCGACCCCTCTTGCCATCTACCTTCCCCTGAAGTATCAGTTGTAACAGTCCGTACCTTTCTGGATGTCTCATGTGACCCAAGTATTCCAGCTTTCTCCTTTTAACAGTATTCACAACCTCTGCCTCTACTTTTAATCTCCTTAGGACCTCTTCGTTGGTGACATGGTCCTTCCAATGGATTCTAGGTCTAAGTCTGTAAGTCCATATCTCGAACTCTTTTAGTTTTTTCGTTGTAGCCTCCGTTAGTGTCCAAGATTAGACAGCTAGCTAAATATATAAATAGATGGAGGAAGTCATCAAGAGTCCACAACCACATACAACATAAGAAGAAACAAAAGCCTCACATCCAACGGTAGATAGGCGTAAGTATAAGAAGAAGATTGTGTGATAAGGAAATTTAAAATCACGACGTATTCACCGGACCTCACGGGCCGATTTTTTTTTTTGAAAACTTGGGTGCTTTGGAAACAAAATACGTAATAAAGTAATAGAATACTTCGAAAATTCGGCCAGTGTTTCACATCTTTGTGAACTTTAGGAGGGGTTAAGTGAAATTACATTTTATATTAATAGCAAGACTTAATTTAAATTTTGACTCTGGAATATATTTAGACCTTTTTTTTGCATACCAACAGCACTAAAATAATTTATTTTCAATAAGTTCGCTTCAACATGAAATTGAAAACATTTAGGTGGTGGAGTTGGCAACCACTAGCGGATGTTCAAAAAAATGTGTTAGAAATTCGCTTCGAAATAGCACAAGATTTAATTTTACGCAGTACTTAACAGCACAAATTATTTATTTTGTTTTTTATGCTGCTCAAATTTATTACGCCAAAGAAGCGGGTCAAATTGTTCACCTGTTTTTGCAGATGTTTTCGAAATTCAACGAAGATTATGTTGTGTGGGTTAGTTAGGACGGGAAGCAAATTATTCAGATCCCCGATGAAAAAAAAAACCGTTCTGCGTAGGCACTGGGCGTTGTGCTAATGAATTTGAACAAACCTGAAGTCGTTATTTATTTAAAGATACGTCCCGGAAGGCCGACAGATTTATCAAATTGTTTGTGAACAAAATCAGCTACCGACAACTGTTAAAATTCCAAGAGTTATTGAATAATTTAGAGGACCTACATTGTCACAATTATTTTTATATGAGCCGTTTATTGTGAAACAAATGGTGTATGCCCAGTCGATTTAAAATAACAATTAAAAGACTTTGTCCAAGTTTCTATGAATTTAAATATACAGGGTGATTGAAAATTGAGTTTAAGCATGGGGATCTCGCTTATTATAATAGGTAGAGTATAGATTTAAATTGGGCAAAGTTGCAAAATTTCGTGCTCATTAATAATCTGAAGAGAAATTGGAAATATCTCAAACGGTATCCAAGAAAATTGGGAAAAACCGGAAAATACGGTTTTTGAAAATCGTCTATAACTCCTTTGGAGTATGAAAATTTCAAATGGGTTAAAACAATGCCCAAGCAACTTTTTAAGCCGAATCGGATGGCGATCACAAATTTTTCCTAGGTCGATTCGTTTTTGTTTTATGACAACCAACTTTGTTTTTTCTTATGGGCGCAATTTTTGCTATTTACATAATCAAATAGCATTTATTTTTCTGAATCCATTGATGTATCACACATGGTATTTTACTTCTTTATTCATAGTCAAATTTAAAAAAAGGGTTTTTAATAAAAACCGTTATAAATCAGGTAGGCCGGTCGTTGTAGTTTATGTTGTTTCCATGACAACCTAAACTAAAAGTTTTAAAAGCCTATTACTTTTCACATTAATAAACTTGTAAAAATGAACTTTAATAATTAGATTGACAATAGATAAATTAGCACTTTGCGCTAGCTACATTTAAAAAATATTATACAGGGTGTTTTCTACGGTTGGTCAAACTTGTGAAACTTTAAACATCGTTAACTCGATTTTCTTAAATACAACGGTTCTAGGACAATCACCCCCCGGACAATAACCCCCGGACAATAACCCCCCGTACAAATAACCCTCGGACAAATAACCCCCGCACAAATAACCCCCCAAACAATTAACCCCCCATGCAAAAAAAAACAACGACTAACTTGAAATATCGGTAAATTATGATGGTCGTAATGTAAAGTGTTAAAGTTGCAAATAAAAAAATTAAAGGCAGAATAACATTTTAATACATTATTAACAATATTTATTTTCCTGTAAAATACTTTACAAATGTAAGTTTATTTAAATAAACCATAAAGTTTACAAGTTTACTAATTTTAATCCTAATCCAATGATGTTAACATAATTCCAAATCGCTGCATGATGGCCATAACAGTGAAAAATTGTGCGTTCAAAGGTAACACCCGAAGAAGATTGCATTGTTAATCTGCCTTAATTTCTTTTTTTTTGCAACTTTATCACTTTACATTGCGGCAATTATAATCTACTGTTATTTCAAGTTAGTCGTTGTTTTTTCTGCACGGGGGGTTAATTGTCTAGGGTTTTTTTTTTACTCAGGGGGTTATTTGTGCGGGGGTGATTGTCCAGGGGGTGATTGTCCTGTTACCAATACAACACCCTATATGTAGAAAATTTGATCGTCTTTCACAAACATTAACCATGTTTTATACTTAAAACTGATATTTTTCAAGATATCGCGATTTTATTGTAAATTATTAGGGCAACATACTATTTTCGAGTAGGCTATGAAGGTAGGCAGCGGTAATTTGGAAACAATTGAAAGATAATAACCAGAGCTGGGCAAAGCACCGACCCTAAGTGCTTGAAGCACCGAGCATTCAAGCACTTGTGTAAGTGCTTGATCTAATTAAGCAGTAAGTACTTTGGTTTTTAAAAATGCTGAAAAGCATCAAGCACTGACCAAAGTGCTTAAACAAATTAAGCAGCCAGCATTGAGCATTTTGGAAATGCTTAAGAGAAATTTAAAATTTAGACAGTCTTGTAGCATACTTGTTAAGGATTAAATACTATGCAGTAAGCATATATAAATTAAAAAAATGCTTATTAATAAGGTGACCAACTTTTTGACAATGAAAAGGAGGACACAAATAAATTGAAGAAAAATATATCGGAAATAAAAGAAACATTTTATTCACTGCAACAATAATACACTTATAATATGAAAAATGCGCATAATAAAGACATTTGTAACATGTAAATAATAAATATGCTTATATGCCTATTAATTATTATTTAAATGAGTATTTTTTCAATGAATATTTTTTGTCAATCTATCGAAAAGGAGGACATGTAGGAGGACACTTTTCGAGGGAGGACAAAATTTACAAAAGAAGGACTGTCCTTCCTAAAGGAGGACGGTTGGTCACCTTATTATTAAGCACTGTCTTTCTAAAGTGCTTAATAAGTACCAAGTGTTCATGAAAGTGCTTGGTGCTCTAAGCATCGAGCATCTGTTTTGGAAAGTGCTCCAAGCATTGTGCTCGAAGCATTAAAAGTGCTTAAAAAATTATTGCAAGTTGTAAGCATTCAAGCATTGCCCAGCTCTGATAATAACATTCCGTACGAATTTTCGACATTTTTTATAACGAAGATGCAATTTTACCAATTTCACGTTCTGCATAATTATTGAATCATACATATCATTACATTTTAATGATGTCAACTTTAATTTTACTCTTAAATTTCGCTGAAGTCCGGTTTTGTTTACAAATAAAATCAAGAAACAAAACACTATTGTTTAATCTCAAAATGCATTTTTTTCATGCTTATAACTTGCATATAAACTCGCAGATTTTCGTATTACATGGCGAATTTAATTGTAAAATGGCAAGGTTTTATTCCTTAGCTTACCCAGCGTTTAATTAGACAACGAGAAATGGACCTCAACCATTTTCATTATAAATTATTACGCCGTGTCACTTACAACGAATTTTTAATTGGCCAAAGCGTGCGGATATCTTAAAATATGAACTGTAAATTGTCTACAAATAAAAAGTTCACACTAAATTGTATGTAAATCATTTTTATATGTTCAAGATATGGCCTTTTCCATATTCCATTAGCACATTAGCTTAATTAGTTAATACACTTAAGACAATTATTAGATAATAAAATACCGTGTTTTGAGGTATAAAAAAAGAGCTTTAATTGGTTATGTAAATAACAGAATTTGGCTTTTGGAAAAAATTAAGTTAGCAGCAATTAGAAAAAAAATCGATCCAAGAAACATTGATCAACATTCGACATGACTGAAAAAGTTGATTAAGGAAAGTTTTACCTGTTGCTTAAGAAATGTTCAAGCGCATTTCAAAAATTATGTACAACAACAAAAATTAAAAAGCTCTGCAAAAAGCAGTAATTTTTGTTTTTTCCAAGGTTGTACGAAAAGATTTAAGCTTTTTTAGATTATTTACTTAATTATCAGCATAACATTTAGGAACTTGCTCGAAAAAGATCCCCTCTGCCCCCCAGTACTCTTTATTTCTCTCCATTCTCTTCTGATTTATCCTGTTAACTCCCCATCAACGAGAACAGTGGTAAGAAAAAAATCTAGTTTTATATTTTCAACACTTAACTTATTTTCCCACAAATATTCCTACACGATTATTTTTTTTAATGCTTATTCTTTTTTTAGAATTAAATTCTCAATCAAAATAAATTTTAAAAAGTATGCTGTGTAATTTAGAATTAAAAAGTTGACTAACGTCGGTTTGATATACAGGGTGGTTCACATAGAATGGCCACTATTGGGATCTCGTAAACGGTAAGAGCTACAAAAAAATTTAAATTAGACAAATTGTTCCCCTTTCTATGAACTATTCAGTGATGTTTTAATGTTTTAAAAAAGGTCCTTGGCACGCTAGATAACAAACAAAAATCAAAAGGCACTTTTTAACAGTCGCTAATAACTCGGTTATACTTTTTTTATGGCATCTATGATTAATTTACAATCTATTCCTTGGTTATACTTGATGGTACAAAAGTATTTTTGGGACACAGTTGTAGATTTTTTTACTCACTGTAAAATGAAAACATTTATTTGTTTCAATATTGTTTAAATTCATAGCACTCTATGCCTTCATGGGGACTTTTTGATGAATTTTATTTCTTTTGAGCCATAAATATAAAAAGAAATATAATACATTACACCTCATATTATTGAAAAGAGAACAAAACTGCTTTTTCATGAGATCATAGCCAACTATGGTTTCCAATTAAAAAAAAATTAAAGTTTCTAATTTATCCAAGAATTTAAACAATATTGAAACAAATGAATGTTTTCATTTTACAGTGAGTAAAAAAATCTACAACTGTGTCCCAAAAATATTTTTGGACCATTAAGTAATTACCGATTTTAAAAAAAAAGCCCAGTTTGATGTTCGTTTATTATCTAATGGCCATGGAACTTTTTTTTAACACATTAAAGCAGTGGTTTCCAACCTGGGGGGCGCGAGACTATGGCAAGGAGGGCGCGCAGCTGTTACCAAAGTATAATTTTTGAATAAATACAACAAAAAAAAAGTCAAATCTTGTCGAAAAAGATGAATCAGCAAAACAGTCATGCATAATCCACAACCCTTGTCCGAAATTAGATTGTTATGAAAAGTGAGGGAGCGCAAGAATTTTTTTTATGAAAAAGGGATGGAGACGGTGTTACAGAAAGTTTGGAAAACACTGCATTAAAGACTCACTGAGCAGGTCTCAATAAGGGGAACAATTTGTCTGATTTAAATTTTTTGTAGCTCTTACTGTTTAAGAGATCCCAATAGAGATCCTTCGATGGGCGTCTGCAGAAAATTTTCCAGAGGGGGGGGGCAAAACATAGAGACAAATAATAATATACCTACATAATTTTTAATTTAATTTTTTAATTTTTATGATTTGTTTTTATATACTTTCACATATTTCATTATTACTCGATTCCAGGGGGGAGCAAGTGCACCGTTTGCCCCCCTGCGGACGCCCATGGGTCCTTCTGTGTGGACCACCCTGTATATCATCGTAGAAAACACATTTTAATGCCACTTAATAGAAAATTTTCTACGATTTACAACAATGTAATATTTGAAGGGGGGGGGGGGTTCCTTTTAAAATAACAAAGTTATAGGGGTGCGACAGTCAACCTGAATCACCCGGTATACAGACGCATTATTTTTGCACGATAAGTTATTGACCGAACCCCGTATGTGTGCTCGTATATCTATCGGCATCTAGTGATAAATAGATTCGCATCAGTTTTTTCGCTCGCGAATCTTTATACATGGCCAACCGATGTATGCGTAATTTTTTAACGCGCTTTCGATACAATGTAGTAGGAAATGCTGCGAATCAATCACCGCTAGGCTGGACCATGTGCACCGGCCGCATGGTCGAAGTGGAAGTAGCAAGGAAACAGACCAGGGGGCAGGCAGGAGAGGAGAACACAGCGGTTGTTCAACTCGCACAGATTCCAAGGGCGTTCGCGGCCAGACGCGATGTTGCCAGATTACAACCGCGAGGGCCGGGAAAGTGTCACACTCCTGGCATGATCTGCTATGTCACCTAAGGCCCGACCATGTGTTCGAAGCTCGCGAACGATTATCTGGGACAGTCGTCCGTCTGGGCTACCTCCGCGTGCATAGGCCTTTTGTGCGGCCATCGAGAGGCTAGCAAGTGCGTAACCGCGGTATAATTGACCCGAAGGTTCGGACAATTCGCTGTACTGTCGAGCAGGACGGTACCCAGTCGGGTTATAACGGTCCCTCCACGGCGCATCTGAATATCCTGATTAAAAAATTACACCTAACGTTGACAGCGAGCTAAACTTGACCTTGTCGCGCGTTAATGACTGTCTTTTATATAATAAATAGCGATAGTTAAGCTCCGGCTGGTCCTACTGCCACGATGGCCCCTATATGATCACCAAAAATTGTTTGCAACATTAACATTTCCTCAAATATAACACACGCTAAACACGTAGAGAAAAATATAGGCTCTGTATCTTTAAAGTTACCAATTAATGCTTTATTAAATAATTAATAAAACATTAATCATTCAGCATTAATTTTTGGCTAAAAAAGTAGTCCTAAAAGAAGCTGCTCTTCATATTTTTTAGGATAAAAATCAAATTTTGTCCTATCTATTTATATTACTTTTCTCAGAATTTGCAAAAAAAAAAACTAAATTATTACTACGTAGTATAATTGAATTGAAGAACAAATCAAATGTCATTTATTGTTGAATTAGAAGTTGGGACGATTTTCCGTTGAACTGAATCAAAATTTGAATTTGCAGTTAAAATTTGCAAAAAAAAAAAAAACAAGCAATTTTTAAAGACATTGAAGAAATGATAGGATATAATTATTGTTTTCTATAAATCTTGTGCAATATTATTTAAAAATCAAAATCGAATAGCCTGGACATAAGACAGCCTTCTTGATAATTAAGTGCGCTATAAAAATTGTCTGTGATATCCTTGAAAACTGTTTATGTTCTATTTTTAGTTAACGCCAATGATTTTTAGCTAAAATATCAGCCGACAGACATGTCCCTCAGGGCAGACGGCTTCTCTATTTGCATAAAATAACCACTAGACGTTCATTTTTCATGTAAATGACATTGCTACAACAAAACCATTAAAAAAAAAACATTAATTGTCTGCCCATACTGATTAAGTCTGTCGTTCGACAACCATTTATGTTAAATCCCACTGTTATGTCAAAAATTATTATAAATTAAAACTCGGAAAAGAGACGATACATTCGCATGAGAGGGTCAAGGTAGGCATGCTCAACTTTCTGCGTTAAAGTCACTTGTTTTATGTGACTTCCGATTTTTTCGGAAAGTTCTGTGTTAAAAATTTGTTAAGAATCTTAAGGCAACAAATCTTTAAATACGTATTTCAATTGTTTCCGCTACGAAAACAAAAGTTTTGTCATCAAAAATTTGCACAGAAAAAGTGACAAGATCATAGTAGGCTACATTCAATTGTTTTAGCTTCGAAAACAAAAGTTCTGTGGTGGAAAATTGGTATGGAATTAAAAGGGGACTTTTTATTGTTTTCGCTTTGGAAACAAAAAATTTGTGGTGGAGATTTTAGAGGTGATTAAAACATCACATCAATTGTTTTAGCTTCTAAAACGACAATTCTGCGGTTGAAAAGTTGTGCCAAATATTGTTAAAAAATGATCCGAGTACCTTAAAAGGGGAAATTAAATAGGAGAAAAGGATAAGTTTGAAGGGAAAAAAAACTCTATCCAAAAAAAACGGAACATCAACAGTCCTAGCAAAATAAAATTGGTCGCAAACTTTTTCGGGCCACCCCCGTATGAAGCGAAGCTGATGCAAGAAACCAAATTAGCTGCTGGTATTTCCAGATGGGTTATATAATATTCTTGGACTGTTTTTTAAGACATATCGCACTAAAATCCTACTTTAAAGTTTTTAAAGTAGGATGGAACAGTTTAAAACTTGCACAAACTTAAAATTAACAACAAAATCATTGTTTTAACGAGCTATAAGTTACAACAAAAAGTTAACGTACGCATAGTCGCCCAAATTAAATGGTTGCCCTGCATAAATGTCGCAACCACGATCGTCATTTGTCATACGTTTCGTTTCTTACTTGACAGTAAAAAATATAGATGTGGCAACAAGGGCCATAAAACGCGACAATAAGCGGGAATTTAAACTTTTTCATCTTTGCCCGAATTAATTTTTTGATGATACGGGTCGGGATGCGTTTTTAATAGAAATTTAATCGGTTGACGAACATCTGGATAATTACCAATTCCTCGGCGGTCATTCGACCAGTTGGTCAACCCTTCGTGAAAGCGGGGGACGCGAGATTTTTTCAAGACGATAAAGCATACGAGCAACTCAAGGCCCTACGTATCTGCAATTAAATCAGTGAGGACTAGAAATTTTAAATTACAATCGTTTTATTGCTTCCTGTATCCAGTAGCAGTCGGAGTAATTGCTAACGAGACGCAGCCGGCATTTTGCACATTCCACCTGTTATTTTGGCTATTACCTGCGGTCAGTGGCGACTCGTCGGTATTCGAACAAGCGGGGACAAAACTTCTTAACAGTAGACGTGATTTTATTGGGGTAGTTTTCCATGTTAAAATCACAATTATTTTAATTATATGGCGTATAAAAAGCTTACGAAATATCGGCCATAAAAACCTCGTTTTACCGAGACTTATCACGATTTGTCAAGGCCAAACTTGAATAAAAACGGAGTGCGATAAAAATAAATTATTTTAAGAGGATTCAATAATAAACAGTGGACTAGTGGAAAGGCCCTAGGATTAAGAAGAAGATAAAAAGCTTCCACCGTTTAGCCAAAAACCTTTAATAATCTCACAACTGTTTTTTTTTGTTCACTTGATTAATTGACACTAACATGTGTTCCTTTAATTTAAAATATATTGAGATCGACCATCCCCTTCCTCCCCAAAGAATTTATTACAACACACAGTAGGACAAGAAGTCAGATAATATATTTTTTCTTTTAATAAAAGGAAGTATTTTTAAATTTTCTCTGCAACATATTTTCATGAAATTATCGCCAAGAACTACAAAACTTTTCAAGAGGTAATTTTTTTAAAGCCATAAGTGAGCCGTTCACTGAAAGTGGCATAAGCCACTTGTCTGCTATTTTGAGCTATAAAACGTTTCGCATTTTAATGCGCCTAAAAATATTTATGCTAACTACAGAGACATTTCACTTACATTTGTTACCTTGGCTACTTATATTTTTATCAGCAAACATAATTTTGGACAGACGTTAACGAATCGCCTTTTTTTTATTAATGTAAAGTGACTTAAGCCACCCTCAAAATTAATAGTTTATAACTACGGACTTAAGTTGACTTTGCCAGTTGTGTTTAACTGAAGTGATGTTTGATAAAACAGTAATTTAAAAAATGCATGAGTAAATTATATAATATAAATAATTTATATAATGTTTTTCATTATAAGTTTATTCAAGTATTTTTTCATTATCATTATTACTCATAAAATACTTCACCAATAAGTAAATTCATCAGTACATTTTGAAATATCAGTATAAGTAATTTATTTATCGTATTACATAGCAAAAAGTATTCATGTATTGATTTATTGTCAGTAATAGGAGTGAAGAAATCTTCAGACATTTCACTAAGTTTTAAATTTTTAAAATAACTGTAGTAAATTGGGCGTATATGCGAAAGCAAACCCATCATCATGCCATTTTAAAAATAAATGTATTTTCACTTCTGCTTAACAATAAGATTTCCAATGACGAAAATAGTAGAGTAAAGTGCCCTAATATGGAATACTTTTTTGTATTCGGCAATAATATTCACAGTTATTCAACAAAATTTTGCAAAAAAAATTATAAGGCATTTGTAATGAATACGCAACACATTACTCGAATTCTGGTACGATATTACTGTGGATATTTCTTATATAGCTATTTTTTTTTAAATGTTACTACTATTCCATATTAAGCTCCCGGGGAACCTAATATGGAATACTAGGGGTTCTTAATATGTAAGATAGAATTATATAGGAAATATACATTAAAATAAACAACTGCTCATAGATTAATCTTTTATTTCTTTCTGATTTGCATTATTACTTAAACCAAACCAAAACTCTGTTATTTATGTAAATTAAATTATAATTCAAGTGTCATTCGAACTAAACGTTGATTATTTATTTATTTTTTACAGGTAGGACAATAGAATTGTTTTTTTTGGGTATTTTGCACATTTTTCGTCTGCCCATTTCTGACACTTTTGACACTGAACCCATATTGCTGTACTTAGTGACCATAATCATATTCATTATAAGGCACCTCTATGTATTCCATATTAGGTATCAATGTGACATTTCAAAATTCGGTATGTGTAAAACATGAAATGGCCCCAATCAAAATTTTGGTCTATTTAATTGAAATGTAAAGGCTCATGCTCAATAAACATGCAATAAAATATGTTATATCATTTACTCTAGCATATAATATTTTACACTGAGAGATTTAGCCTAAAAACTCAGTAGCACGTCAAATATATATTTGAAACTGTTATATAACATAGTGAATATTTTTTAACTATTTTACATTTGGGAATGTGTGATCAATGTACAAATAGGTACATATACTTTTCAACAGATATCGCTTATTCATTGTCATAAAACTGATGTATTTCATAATAGGTAACTGTTCCATACTAGGGCACTTTACTCTAATGATTTTGAAAGTAAAATGTTTAAAGATAAAAATACCATAAGTTTTTGTAATCGTAAACAGCTCTAACTCATTTTATTGCAAGAAGTGACTTATGCCATTTTCAAAAATTAAATAGTGCAAGTCCACTTATGGCCCAAAAACAAAAATATTGGTTTAGTGTTTACTCAAAAAAGGTTTTTCTTGATAAATTTAAATTAGTAACGCATGCAAACTTTTTTTAAATCGCCTGGAATACAACCAAATGAATTTGCATAATAATACGGGCACTTAAGCTACAAATAACGTGTGTATGAAGTTTAAAGGTAACAATTACTATAGTTTAAAATTGTTCCATTTTTCCTTGATAACTCTGCAAAAACTATAACCAACAGCTGAAAGTGTAAACGAGAGGAAATAACAAGTGCTTGCTAGCACATCCGTTCAATTAGTACTTAAATACTCTTAGGATTGTCGATCAAATATGACTACATATTTTTTGGTTAGGAAAGAATAACCCCTTTAAAAATAATTAAGTCTTATCTGTGTGTTTTGCAATAAAGTCGAAATTTGCTACATTCCACGTTGCCACCAACCGACCAATTTTTGATTCGTCAAAGTTAATTATGCAACCCGTGATAAAACTAATGGTCCTTTTTATTAAATCATCGTCCAGTCGGGTAATATTACAATGCGAGCGGTTAAGGGCCCGACAGGACACAGCGGAACAGGTGAACTGTCGCCAAGGGACCACGGCCAGACCCTCACCAACAGCGAAGGGCCACAATCATGGGAACACCGAGGTTAAGTTCCAAATACTATAGACCAAGTGGTTTCCGCCCGCTATTTGGAATTCTCGTCTGTCTAGGCCCGTTCGTTCGGCAAGATATAAATTGCTTTTTCCGTCAATTCCCCTTGCTTTCAAATTAACGTTGCCAAAACAACAAAATTTCGTTCTGATTAAAGCAATAAACCGAAAATTACAGAACGTTAACATTTGCTCGACATTTACAAATTGAATTTTTTCATAATCAAGCAAACACTGACTTAAAAACAAAAGAATACTAATCCATACAAGCGGCTTGATAACATCGTCGCGAAGAGATGTTTCTCCGAAATTTTTGACCCGTTTTATGGTCAAAATAATTCTGATATATATATTTTTCAATACAAAAAATACTAGCTTTACATTTTGGGCTTTTATTCCAAAAAAAATTTCGCAAGCCTTATTATCTGGAAGCTGTGAAAATGTTATTTTCAGTTAAGTCTTGGGCTACTAAGTTTTGCACATACGTAACACGAGATCAAAATAATCAGATTATTAAATGAGGAGTTTGAGAAAAACAATCCCTATGTATGAAGTATTATTTCTTCTTAATCGGTTCCTCTTGTACCGTTCGGTGTCAAAGTATGCTTTTCTATTTCTGTGTTGTTTCTCCACTCCTGCCTATCGTTAGCTAATTGTGGCAAATCTCTTCAACTGACCCCTTTTTCTTCAAG